>VZRI01009889.1:560646-617491 GCA_013397515.1 Upupa epops
TCAGGGACCTAGCATGGAAAAAAGAAAGAAAAAAACAACCCCCAAATCTACCCCAAATTCATGGTATTAGCAGTTATTTTTGTTTTCACTGTAGTTTTTAATTATATTTGCTTATTTATTGCCTTTCTTTTTTATTTACTGTAGGTATGTCATTCCATGTATACCAAACATTCACATTCTTGAAAATACCTAACTTGGACTGACTAAAAGACAAATCATTAGTGATATCACTGATCTCCAGACTCACACTATATAATGTATATGGACACACTCCTGAGCCATTTCTCTTACACCTACAACAAAAGTGATCAACTGAAAATGGAAAAAAAGTAATCACAATGGCAGTTATGTGTTCCAAATTAACTGCTTTGTCACTTAAAAATCTGATCTTTACCAGGCCATTTAGAAGGATTAAAAAAGGGAAAAAAAACAACAGATTATATAAAGTTTGGGGTCAGTCAGACACCTTGACATTTTACCAGGATTTCCCTCAAAAGAGCTCCAGCAGTCAAATCTTTTCGTTGTCGAAGTTGCCTGATAATATTCCCGCTCTGTTGCTGCTGCCACTGATGAGCTGCTCAGACTCGGCTCCATGCTCAGTGTCCCTGTGGATGCTGTGAGTCTGTGATACGGAGGCACACACTTCACATTCAGAATAAAATGTCCTAGTTTTGGTATTAACTAGAAATCCTGAAAAGGCTCAATCCCTTAACCAAAAGCTGAACCTTAATGAAACATGCCTATATGGACCAGCCTAAAAAAGTCCAAACAATCAGAAAGAAAAAGGCATTAGCTTCATTTTCATGAACTGAGTGTCTGTGGTTCTATAACATACTTCCAATCACCACAAGTTAACCAACTTTGGCCATTAGCTTCAAGCAGTTAAAACCAGCTTAACAGTTTTACCACAATATATCCATTATCACTTTCATTAAACTCATTTCAAAAGGCACTCAATCCCTTTCCAGTCAACATCACTTGCATTTAAAAGGGTCCCAAATGCTGAAAGGGTTACCAAAGCCTGGCACGGCTCATTACAAAATAGCAATTAAAGCTATGTGAGCAGACACTGCCTCAACAATAAGAAAAAATCAGTCTGGCAGGAGGAAAAAACTCCACCAACCATCCTTTTTTATGAAGAACAGCTACTTCTAGGTCTCTTCCATCCCTACCATTGAACACAGAACACACTGAGGTGTACTCTATCCAAACTTATGAGACACATTAGTCAAGTATGCACTCTTATTTTCAGTTTATAACTCATTAATTGTATGGTTCATATGGCTTAGTACCACTCTTACACTCTCTAGTAAAGAAAAATTACCAATATCAAAGAGAAGTTTAGACTTTCTATCTCCAGTTCAGAATTAAGAACGAAACCTCACTAAATTAAGGTCCCTTCCAATCCCTAAGGATTCTATGAAATCATGAGTGCCTCTACTTCCCTTCCTCTCTAGCACACAAACCACACTGGCCCGTCATCAGCTTCCATCATGTACTACAAAATTCTACGGACAGAGAACAGATTCTGGTGACCATCCACTACTCACACTTACTGGCAACCATCTGTGAAACCTGGAGTAGCTAGAGCCCCTCACCCAATCTCCAGTGACTGGCAGCTTGTGCTCCTCTAGAGCTGACCACTACCAGACTCTTCACATCAAACTGTGTGATGGTGCTTTGAAGCAGATCAGGGAAAAAGAACCAGGATGCTTACTAGACATGAACAAAAAGTACCAAAGGCTGTTTGTTTTCCAAGATGAATTTAACAGCTGTGTCTCATCTTAAGGACTTACTTGTAATAACTAATTATCTCTGTCACTAACAGTGCCAAAGCATTGCAATACCTTATGACACTTCCAGATATGTTGGACTAGAATTAAAATTGATCCAGACCAAGAGCTTTATGGAACTAATTTTGGTTCTTAAATTTTGTTTCAGACAGTAACATGCACTTATGCAGAGAACTGCTGTTAGCAGACCACATGCCACAATTCAGCCAGTACATCCAAGTTCATTATGTAGCTATGTTTTTAAACTTGTTTCTGCAAAACAGGTTTGGTTGTGCTACCCAGAAAAATGATGATTCAAAGCATGCTTTGAATCAAATTCATGCTATCCGAACACAACTTTTCAACTTCAATACTGCTGAAGATGCATTAGAAAACAGAAAAAAATGCAACATTACAAAATTGGTATCTTACCACCAAAGACTATGTTTAAATGAAGTAGAGACTCTAGAACTCCAACAATGCAAAAACCAATATGAATCATATAAAACATTATACAGAGAAATACACCGTGAAGTTAATCTGCAAGATTTCTAAGCACAACATGCATTTTGGGGAAAAAAAATTGATTTAACAAAAAAAAAAAGAAGAGCTTGGAAACTATACAAACATCATTTGAATGAAGAGCAAAAAAAGTTACTGCAAACAGCTATGTTTAACTTCACTTCCCACATCTCGTTTCCTATTAGCTTGCCAGAGTAAATTACATGGTAAAGGTAATTTTTAATTTTATAAACAACACTATTCAACAGTAACTACTCAAAGTGCTTTTATGCAGAAGCTCAACTATCCGTGCAGAAACCTCACAGAATCTAAGGCTTGAAGACTGCTTCCCAAGTACAGGGCATGTCCTGAGTGATGTATATTACATGATAGAGATTACAATTCATTATCACTTGAGTGCAGTACAGTCTTAACAAAAAATTATGACATAAGCAGAGCTCCTCTTTTGGCTGTCAAGTTAATTAAAATATAATAGTTTAAATTCACATCAAATTCATTTATTTTCACTGTGCAGCTACTATTTTATAAGTTACTAAGCAAGTTATGAAAGTTTGTTAAAGATCTTGCTTATTATTCTAAATCATTTTATTAATAAGAACTAAAGCAGTAATCGCTCCACACACAGTAAACTCCAGCGGTTTTCAGCCTGCTCTCAAGGTAAAATAAAGGATCTATAAACTTTATATTGAAATTTGTAGGTTAGAATATAAATTTTGAACAGAATAAAATAAGGCAACAAATCCTCAAATGTACAGCTTAAGACTCAAGCACTCAAACAAAAACAGTAACTCAAAATAAGGATGTTCCAGTATAACTTAGCATCAAAGTCCACACAACAGACTACATCCAAGTGCCATCCACTTCATAGAAGATGAGCACTTCCACATCTGTGAATAGTTTACACTTCATCCCAGTAGGGGATGATACTTTACATAACGATTTTGGCAGTACACTGTAACATCCAATTTCTTGGGAATCTAGGAAAACGATACTGTTCTAGGTGAAGCACAGGAAAAGTGAAAAAAAATGTGTAAGGTGCCAAATTTTGAATGAGCCTTGTCCAAATCAACACTAAGTCCATAACTGAATTTTAAAGAGAAAGAAAAGCAGTAATAGCTTCTAGCTAGGCAGTACTTGCCATTTTTTTGGCAATTCCTAAGACAAGGCGTTACTTTTGCCTAAACATCTGAGAGACAACACACATCAGCATCCATCTGGGTTTTGAATCACCTTCCCACTCTTGACTGTTCTTGTTTCAGGAATAAGAGCTTTAATTTTGGAAATACGGAGAGTATGTTAAGGGATAGCAAATGTCTTTAATAATGCAAACCTTTGATCATCACTATCTCTTGTATAGTGTAGGACTACATGGACCCTAACTAGAAAAGCAGGGCTAGAAAAGACTTCAAGAAATAAATTCAGTGTTCTCCAAGCAGTAATCATTGGCACAGGTATTTCTCACAATAAAGTGTTCACAAGCTGCATTAACTACATTTACCACTGAGAGACTATGAAAAACTGTACAGTCTATTATCAATTTAAATCCATTACTTGTTGTCTGAAACCCACAGACTGAAAAATATTTTATTACTTCTTTTTTTGTGCACATGAAGACTCATTCTTTCAGTCTTCCCAAACAAACATCTTAACACTCTTCTTTCTGTAGTATTTCTGATGATTCCCTCTAAACGTCTTCCAGCTGGTCTAAGACTTTCTAAAGAATGCAGAGAGCTGGGCACAGTACTCTAGATGACACCAATCAGAAATCATAGAATCATTAGGGATCGGAAGGGACCTCGAAGGATCATTCTAGTCCAATTCCCCTGCCACAGCAGGATCACCTAGACCAAGTTGCACAGGAACATGTCCAGGTAGGTCTTGAACGTCTCCAGGGACGGAGATTCCACACCACACCCTGGGCAGCCTGTTCCACTGCTCCACTATCTCACCATGAAGAAGTTTTTTCTGATATTTAAATGGAACCTCCTGTGTTCCAGCTTGCACCCATTGCCTCTTGTCCTATCACCAGATGACCTTGAGAAGAGCCTGGCTCCATCCTCCTGACACCCACCCATCACAAATTTATAGACATGAATGAGGTCCCCTCAGCCTCCTCTTCTCCAAGCTCGAGACTCAGCTCCCTCAGCCTTTTCTCATAAGGGAGGTGTACCACTCCCTTCATCATCTTCATTGCTCTACACTGGACACACTCCAGCAGCTCTGTGTCCTTCTTGAAGTGAGCGGCCCAGAACTGGATACAATACTGCAGATGTGGTCTCTCTAGTGCAGATCAGAGGGGGAGAACCACCTCTCCCAATCCGCTAACCACCCCCCTTCTGATGCACCTCAGAATGCTGTTGGCCCTCTTGCGGGACTCATAGTCATCCTGCTATCCACTAGGACCCCCAGGTCCCTTTCTCCCACACTGCTCTCCAACAGGTCAGTCCCCAACCTATCCTGGTCCCTGGGGTTGTTCTTGCCCAGATGCAAGACTCTGCACTGACCCTTGTTGTACTTCATTCAGTTTCTCTGCCCAGCTCTCTAGTCTGTCCAGGTCCTGCCGAATGGCAGCACCGTCTACTGGGGTGTCTGTGACACCATCCACCTTCGTGTCATCAGCAAATTTGCTGACAGCACACCCTAAACCTTCATCCAAGTCATTAATGAATAGATTGAACAGGACTGGTCCCAGTACCGATCCTTGGGGGACTCCACTAGATACAGGCCCTCCAACTAGACTCTCTAGATCTTCCAGATGAGAAGACACTTGATGCATCCTGTGAAAGACTCACTTGACTTTACTGACTACATTGGAATAAACAAATGCAGGAGTAAGGTGTTCACTACAGCTGAAAAACAAGAGGTTCTTGGACAGAAGCTTACATTTAGCCATGTTCTCGTGAAATGCTACAGACAGATCCCATCTGATGTAACGGCCACTTAAAAGCATTTCATTCAGCCTCAAGGTTGAATGAAACCCAAAACCTCAAAAACCTCAAGGGGAAAAGACATCCAACCAGTACTGATGATACTGCCTCAGGCTCCCAGGAGTAGTGGGTCTGAGTGGGAAAAACCCTTTAGAGACCTTGGCTTAAACTGGTACTCACAGAACAGTGAATGGAAAACTCTTCTGAACTTCCACCAAACAGAAATAAATAAGCCAAAACAAAGCATACTAAGGCCATCTGCTATGTATATGGCAGACTTCAGTAGACTGTTGTCTTTTCACAGCAGAATCTAATGTAGATCACTTGGTGGAAGCATTCAAGCTTCTGTAAAGCAGCAGGTATCTCCATGAAGTCACTTAAGTTGTATGTCAGTATATGTCACAGTGAATTTGCATACTCCCCTTATTCTGGTTACTCCTTGATGCAATTCATGTGACATGCAGGACTGTCTTTATCCTATAGAGCAGCATGCTCAAGTACTGGAATAAATCTTCTCAGATGATTCTTTGTCCTTTTCAAGGTACCACAGCAGATGATATTTTTTTTTAACATTACTATAAAGTTTCTCCTTGGTTTAATAGCATCTCAGTAAAATCATGGATAAATATATGCAAAGTAGCTTGAAGTGACATGGGAGCTTCCAGTGAAGATAAGGTGTGACAGGGAGTGGAAAACATGAGTGATGCACCTGAGGAGACTTTCCCTCAAGATACCCTTAATTCTCAGAAGATCAGCATTCACTTCTTAAAGAGAGATTCACTCGGCATCATTACCTTTACAAGCTGACAAGCACAAAAAAGGAATGGCACAATTATTTTGAATGTGCCTTAGAATAGAGTACCACAACCACCTCAAATAAGCAGCATGTCAACCCCAGCTACATCATTTAATTCCTTGCGTATCTGAAGAGCAGAGATGTCTTCAGCAAGGTATTGTATTTAACCTTAAAAATCCAGCATAAAACAAAAGCCTGTAACATGCTAATACTCATTTGTATTAGTGTAGTTAGATACTTCATTGAAGAAACAAAGAAAGCACAGTATGAGAATCTTTGTCACACTGCTGTGAAGAGCTAGAAGCTGGTTTTCAGGAAGAAGCATGTATCACAGGCATGGCCGCAACAATAAAGGCATGGAGGATTTTGCATGCACAAAACAAATAACTTAAACACTCCTCTGTAGCACCATCCAGGGAATGCAACCTCAAGAATCAGCCCTTCCTACTGACCTAGTAACTGCTATAGGGATTTCATTCAGATACAACAAATTCCACACACGGTAAACTTTAAACATACCTAGATCCAAACATCTTAGATGTAATTAACAGTATTACTATAGCACAGCACATGTAATCTTATAGTTGGATAATTAATATAACAAATGTAATCTCATTAATGATTAAATAGATAGCAAACTGCACTGGGCTACATTCCTCTATGGTCTCTCTTGCTCATCAACTCTTCTTACCCTTCTTGGATTCCTGTCATATCTCTCCTGCTATTCATCCATCATATTTTTTTCCACACACTACCGAGTGCTTTCTTTCCTACTGAGCTTTGCCACCCAGTTTTCTACCTCTATTACTTATCTTAATATGGGTCACTTCAGTAACAGCCACAACTTATTAGCAAGTTCTCTTCCTGCCCTAATCACATTTTAAAGTATTATCAACAGGTATTTCACAGACCAGAGTGAAAAACCATTTACTGATACAAATTCTGCATAATGTAATTAGAAACTGACATTTCATTACTTCTTTAAAACTATTTTCAAACACCTTCCATATTTGATGACATGTCTCTACTGTCTTCAGGGTGGCTATGTCCCTTGTAACGGGTAGGAAGACACTTATATAACAGAAGTGCAAAAATGCTTAAAGTGTTAGCCCACACAGAACTCTAAAGAGTATGTTTGGTTTCCAAACCCACCTTGAATGTCTGACAGTTCTATAGGCAGTGGGAAGTGAGTGCTTTGCTTTTGAATGTGATCTAGATCTGGACTTAGATGATGAATGATACTTGAATGGTGACCGAGATCTTGTCCGAGACCTTTTCTTGTGTTTTTTTCTTTTCTTTTCTCTTTCTTCATCCTTAGGAGGATCTCTGCTTTTGCTTGAAGGCCTTTCTGCTTGTTTAACTTCTAAGGTGGGTAAAGTTCTGACTGCAGTCACAGGACATGGTACACTACTGACACTCTGAAATCAAAGGTAAACAAAAGAGCGTTCAGTTTTCAAAGCTGCATGCAAATTTCTAATTCCAAAAATTCCTGTAAGAGTGGGTAACACATAAGCATCTCTAGACCTTTATACTAAAGAAAGGCTACAAAATCTTCTATGTGTGCCACAACCCTCCCCTTATCAATACAGAAGTTCTCTTGCAGAAATGCTGGATAAGGAGTACAACAGCAAGGAAATCAACAATCACCTTGGATCTTTTCACCTTGTGAAAGTGTGTGAGAATACATCAGCCTTAAGCTGTGGATACAAGTAAGTAAAGAAAGTAGTTACTAAATCAGTAAAAATCTAACTCTCACAAATGCTTTAAAAGCTCACACTGCTGCTCAAGAATCCTACAAAGTGTGCATAAACAAGGCTACCATCTTCAAAAAACAAACTCCTGTAATATTTCATGAGCCTAAAGATGTATGTGAGTTGGGATGCACATGCTAGGATTGTCAGCTTAACTAGAATATAGTTCTGAAGTTTTGATCTTCACTTTTCAGAAGAAATCAGTTAAAAAAAAAAAAGGATATTATCAGGTATCTTTTCATCTATTTACCTGTTTTAGTTTAAAAATGAGAAACCTGAAAATGTAATCAGGAACTACTGACATTCAAAGCCAAGTTTTAGCATTGCTTCCTCCCTGAACTGTGCTATTTAGATTACAGCCTCACAGAAAACAGCAAAATGAATTAGTGCCAATACAAACTACTTCTGTACTTTGTGAAATAAATGTTTTGCATGTAAAGGGTTAGGGAGTTCACAAAAATACTAATCTCAAGGATTGGATAGGTCCATGCACAACTTATGCTCAATGAGTAGTACTGACTGCTGTTAGTTAAGCAAAACACACCATATTCCAAGAGATTTTAAAATTATCAGCTTGCGCCACAGAGAATTCTGCTCAATACCTTGTTTAGAACAATTCAAGTCAGGCACTATAGATATGCTCCTCATTTCAAAGCCTGTCATTCCCCAGCTGCCATTTCAAGGCAACTGAAGAAACCAGTTTCCTTCTGTCATAATTTCTGCTCCACCTGGTCTGACACTTTCACCGTTTGATGCAAGGATGCTACTGTGATTGGAATAAAAACTAACACATTAAAAGCTGAAATAACCAAATTAGAAACAGGTCATATTTTTCTTTCTTCTAGCCCTGCTCCTACTGTGAGTACACTAAGGTAGTAATTGATCACAATTAAATAATCAGAAATCCATCTTTGCTTCTACGTAGAGCACCACACTTTTCTGAGCTTCAACTGGTAACTGCTATCACAATATTTAAAAAAAATACCAATAACACAGTGCTTAAATACTTTGCTTCATAGATTGTAAAAATTTTTTATCATGACTAGTGACTAGTTTACAAGAGACCCATTTCCAACCTCTCAACACACTCCTTTAGCAGACAACTCATGTCCAAATTTGGGAAACCCCACTGTAGCTGAATATTGTTCCTTGATAATGTTAATCCCTAAGACAGTATCTTAGTTTTTGCTTTAAACACTACTGAATTTGTAACAGACCAGTTTGCCTTGAAACAGATACCTCTAATAGTCTGAAAGAACATCACTGTAGGCAAAGTACAGTTAGAAGGAAAACAAGAGGGAAGAAGAAAATGGTTTTCAGTGCCCAGGTTCATGTGGCCTCCTGAAAACACAAGCTGTCATAGCACTGCCAAAAAATGAACGACACATTCACTTCTAGCTCCTACATACAGACTATCAACAATCAGAATGAAGCACTCCACAATGCTAAGCACCCGTGTATCTACCAAAAGCATCAGATGGCAAAACCAGGGCCCTTCTTCACTTTCAGGATGTTTATACTGGAAAGCAGCAGCACTATCCAGGCATTGTTTGAGGAAAGCCTAGCTGCAAGCTGGTTCTACATTCAGGCACCACTGCTTCAGGCTACTAACAATTCATGTATGGAAAGCCACTCAAAAATAACTTCAGCTACTCCCAGGCAGGTATGTAAGTGCTGGAGTGCAAGACAACTGCTAACACATACAAAAGGCTACCTGTCTGTCCAAACCTACACTAGGCATCACTGGTGCCAGAGTGCTCAGGTCAGAGTTGACAGGTCACAGCAGCATGACCATCTGTGAACAAATTGTACCAATTCCCTCAGCAGCAACACAGGTTGCCTTCAAGAAAAAAACCCACCAGCAAAATTACTTGATTAGCCATCAGAACAGAACAGAGAGCTTTTGAGAGTTCTTCTAAGAAGTTACACTGCAAATATAACACAGCATTGCCCAAACCTCATTTCTTTGTCCGTTGTGAGTAACAGCACAATTTTTGGTCCTTATTAAGCTCTACGGTCTCAGACAATTTCACTGGCAGAGCTGCTCTTCAGCATTTTATTTGCATGACTGAAGCAAATCAGACCAAAATAACAATTCAGACAGTACACATGTGGCGTAAAAAAATGTTTCAGAATACTTTTGCGTAAAACAAAGATGATTCAAACTATTCATTTAGCAAGAATGGGTTGAGCTCAGTAATAGGAAGAATGTATAGCTATATGAGAACAGAAGCCAGCACTTCAGTGCACTACAAGAAAGACATTTGTGTATCTGCAGTATTCAAAAGACCAGAACACATATTATTTATTCTGGGGTTACACTACTCAATCAATACCCAAAGCCAACATAGAAGTGAACCAAAAGGTGCTTACTGCATGTCTCGGTTTAGGAAGACAGGTATCAAATTCTTTCAATTTAAAGGCCTTCAGGCAAGAGATGTGGGAAAAGGAACAACAATTCTTTATTAAGAACACTAAGGAAAAACCCAACAGTACACCCCAAACAACCAGTCAGAATATAAAGTGTCCTAGGGATCCCGACAGAGCAAAATAAAACCTGTCCCAATTTAGTTTTTCCGGAGTGGCAGCTGCGGAGAGGCTTCCTCGGTGCGGGCGCTGGTGGGAGCAAAACTCAGAAGATGGCAAGGAGAGAGAGCGGGCAGTCACAGCAGCACTCCGGGGAGGGGAGAGCGGGAGGCCGAAAGGTCTCACAGAGAAGCTGGNGGAGATGGGGGTCTTGATGACTCATTAGAGATACTTAAGACAAATAGGTTCCACCTGGTACACTCCTTTTTACTGAGTCCCGGTACGTGCCCAGCGGGCACGGGCACGATCAGCTTCCCCCCCACTTCCCCCCACCGGGTGAAGCTTCTCACAATGGGAGGAGATGGGGTCATCAGGAGATACTTAAGAGAAATAGTTTTTAACAATTGGGTCAGTATTCACTCCCCCACCCCCTGAAGTTACCAAAAACAAAACCATACAGCTTCTCAGATGAAAATAGAATACAAACTTCTTGATTCCATAACCCAAGACACTGCAACTGAACAGAACACCAGCACTGCTCCTAGTACAAACAAAATCAACTAGTAAAGTACTTAATTGATAATTGTACTAACATTTTTACAACTATTTCTCCTGAACAGCTGAGTTTTGCAATCATTAGAATCCTAAATTAGATCAAAATGGGGAAAAGTTAATCGTGTCAGAACTATGAAGCATCTAATCAGCAATTGTTTTATTTCATTAAAATCTGAAAAAACTCCAGACTCTTTCCTACCACTGTGCCTTTCTTATCACAGGTTCCCCAAAGCTCATGGTAAGTACTACCTGACTGAGAATTAACAAACATCTGTCCACCAGCCACGGATATGTATGACTGCTCTGTGCATCAAACAGAGCAGATACTGTTTGGCAGTCCTCCCCTCAGTAAATGGTCCCAAAATGATGACATCAAAATGATTACATCAAAATGATAAAAACATTTTCTTTAGAGGAAATCACTATAGAACAATTATTGAGACTTAACAAGCAGGGTTTAGCTGCTGCACTGAAGCACAGCTATTAACAGAATGTTGACTGAGATAAGTTCTTCAAAAACAGTCAGAATTTTGCATTCCCAATCCTGAAGGGCCAACTATAAAAGACATTAGTGGCTGTGTAGGATCAGTATGTTTTTGTATCTGAAAACTCAAAATCAAGACACAGGACATTCTTAGCTGTCTCACGTATCTTAAGATGGTAGTTTTGATATTTCCCTCCCCCCGCATTAGATATTAAAGTATATACAGCATGCGGAATTATAAATCCCATGTAGCTTTTGATAGTAAGTTTCCTGCAATAATGCCTGCAAGCTATCCACCCCCCAAATACCACATCAGGATGTGACACTTCATGTTTTTACCTGCCCTTTTGAAAAAGTAAGATTGGGAAAATTACAAACATACAGGCATACAAACATATCCCCATGTCATGCTAAGAACAAGACTGAGGTACCTAAAGTAAGACACGAATGGCCCCAAAATATTCTAAAGCATTTTTACTTTAAATACTTATTTCACCGTTTTCGTTAGACAATGACACGTTGCTCACAAACGAATGTTAAGAAAATACATAAACATAAAATTAAGTTGTGCATTATTATTCCAAAGAGGCATGTGATACTACCTGCAGTCCACTGCTAAAAAAAAAAATCTAGGATCAACTACAGCAGAAGGTGCGAAAGATTCTCATGATGCAAGGTTGTTCATAACCCTGCTATGTCTAGCAAAACATGAATAGTATCTTATTTTCAAAGATGGCATGCTTCTACTTCACTCGTAAACAGACTGCTTTCTGGGGGAAAAATTGAAATCATTACATACAGGACAAAGTAAGGACAAACCATCTAAAGAATAAAATGATAAAGCAGAACTTCAAAACGGGGCAGATGAAAGAGCCAAAAGAAGTTTTACTTTGTGCTACAGAATATTTATATTCAGAAGCACATTAACAGATGATATTTGGGACAAACCATTAAAAGAGTGTTACTGTCAATTCACGTGCTTGTCTGTTTGTGTAGCACTATGATTGTGCATTTCTTTTCCGGCTTGCACCAGACACTAAGGTTTATGCAGGTAACAGTTTGGGTTTAACCAACTGTCTTTCCACGTTGCACCAAAATAGTATTACCCCTGAAGTATTCCTGATGTAGGATAAAACATGAGAGATGAGCACAATAATCCATATGAGACACACTACTAGTTGGACCATGCCCTGCAGACAAAAACTGGCCTGTACTAGGCTTGCAAAGACTTCTCAATCAATTACATTATTTTAATGGTCATTTAGAGTCAATGTCTTTGACAAACAATGCAGGTCTGCAGGCCTGCCTTTGACAGGGACAGTAGGGAGAGGACTTGACCCACACAGTTACATTTACCAAAATGTTTTGCTGGATACAACGAGTTGGTAGCTTGTATTTTCCCCTTTGTAAGACTCTTCCAACCTACTACATCATATATCAACCCTGTGTCAGCGAGACTGTGAACTGCACCAACTTTAGCTGGTGAGGTTCACTGTGCATGGAACAACCACAGCTCTGTAAAGAGAGTCTTTTCCTTTGTTTTTCAACCTGTTGCTCCCAGATGGACCTAACACCACCCCTGCTTAGCTAGACATGAATAATAAACATTTCTGAACTGGCACATCTGCAAACAAATGAACATTTTAACCCTGGAAAAAGGAGGCAAAATATTACAGTCATACTATACCAAGTGTACTGTAGAAAAGCGAACTACCAAGGGTCACACTTGTGTTCATGACTTGTGTTCAAAACTTGTGCCCAGAGCTAGTGTATTTATTTTATCAAGAGAAGGAAAAAAAAAAGTAAACGAAACCAAACATACCCCTTTAACATGAGTTCACCCGGTGTCTAATCTATTTCATGCAAGTTTTGGTAAATATATACACATATAGACAGGTGCACAACTAGCCTTTATTCTACTTTTTACATAAAGATATATAAAAATATACATTTTAAAAATTAAGGTGCCATGGAAGTTATTAAATAATTTTGAAGTGAAAAAAATTTTGAAGTATTTTAGATTACAAAATACCTCATTCCAGATATGTACAACTACAGTATGCCAGGTTATTTAGAAGAATAGAAGTTGTTAGAACTATGGGTTATGTGCTATGGTAGGACAAAGAACTTATGTTCACTGCCAATACAACTCCTCCCTGCTGACAGCACCTGACCCAAGTGCCAACTGGTTGAGTCTCTCACCACAAAAATGTGTGTGAATTACATACGTAAACACAGCAGGTGAGATGCCACCCAGTTACTGTTTACCATGTCCTGAGATAGGGCAGAGACTGCACTAGTTGTAAAAATACTGAAAGCTGATTGGTTTAGAATACTGACTTAAGGGCGTATTATAATGTAACTGTCCAGTTGCAATACATACAAGAACACTGAGGAGCCACTTGTGAAAGAAAAGCTGTATCATTTCATTGCTCAAGCTTATTTTCCCAGCTTTTCTTTCTCTTGCTTGACTTCGCTTTAAGGAAGAACAGGAAACAATTCAAAATAAGTAATTCAGCTACGGAAAAATATAGATCTGAATATTTTTTAAATTCAGCTGAAGCCAACAAAGCTTAACAGTGCTATGTTCTATGGTATCGACCGTCCTTCACATGCAGTTAGTGGAATCAATTTTGCTCAAAGATGTAACAGATTCCCAGTACCAGCCTTTCTTTAAAGAATTACTAGTTACCAGGAAAATCTGAAAAAGGTCAGAAAAGCTTTGCTCATTTAATGCACTTCTACCCAGTGTGATAAGCAGGTTTTTAGCAGGAATGTACATGTGGATGTAGATAAACAGCATTTCTAGGTTTTATACACTTACTAGACAGGGGCAATCATATGGGAATGATGCTTTTCTCACAGAAAAATGAGGAGCTTTCTCAGCTCCTCCTCATGCTTTATTTTACACCTCAGTCATTACTCCCTTTTATGAGATGTGGCTTTTTTAGCCACAAAGTCATCCCACGACATAAACTCTATGACCACTGCATATTAATCTTTGTTTCCTGGACTCCTCATTGGATTCTCCTTCCACCAAAACAGAAGATTAAATATGTTATTTAATAAATTAATCTTTTTCTTTTTACAATAAAACTTCTTGAATTAAATAGTCTGTTATGTATAGGCAAACGAGGCACACAGAGAAAAGGCAGTTTGCACTTTGGAACTAATCTAGATGGAAACTTTTTCAAAAACAGTAAGTGGAAAGACAAGCATTTTATAGGTTTGTGTACAGATGTGTATGTCTATATACAAACATGTATGTGTCAATAAGCAAAGTATACTTTGGAGGAATACTGCTTCCAAAGTCTTTACAGCACTTTAGATTGTTCATTCAAACTGGATTAGCATTTCCAATACAGCACCGATTTTATCTCAAAAAACAAGGCTGCATCATTTAAATGTTTATCTGAAAAAAAAAGAAAACTACAAAGTTACTGAACGTATCTTTGGTTGGAAGGGACCTTTAAGATCCAGTCCAACCCTTCATCCAGCACCACCAGGTCACCACTAACTCGTGACTCTAAGCAGCATGTCCACACACTGTTTAAAAACCTCCAGTGATTGGGACTTCACCACTGCCCTGGGCAGCCTGTTCTAATGTCAAATTACCCTTTCAGTGAACAAATTCTTCCTAATGTCCAGCATAAACAACCCCTGACACAACCTGCAGCCATTTCCTCTGGTCCTATCACTTGCTTCTAAACAGACAAAACCTTACATCTGTACAACCTCCATCCAAAAACTGTACACAGCTTCCTCTTATTCAGCCTTAACAACCTCAGTTCTCTCAGCTGCTCCTCAGAGCACCTGTGCTCCACATCCACTTAATCTCCCTTCTTTGGACATGCATCAGAACTTCAGTGCCCTTCTTGCAGTGAGGGCCCCCAAACTGACTGTATTTAAGCTGTGGCCTCACCAATGCCCAGTACAGAGGAAGCCCATTTCTAATGGTAAGAATCAGTGGAAGTGGTTACATTATATTCTTAAATATACTAGATTTCTTTATGTGAGAAAGAAATGCATTTTCTGAAAATGAACACATGCAGGAAAGGGAAAAAGCCATTTCTGGCAAATCCATTATCTGAGAAACTGGAGTACAGCACAGTTTTTCTTAAGAAGTTCACTTGCTTTTTTCTAAGTTCCGTTTAAAACTTCACTAAGTTCAAATGTGAGTGAGGACATTCATCTGCTCTTCTGAAAAAGAAGAGTTACTGATTATTTCAGGCATTCTCTTAAAGAAAAATATCGGAAGAACTATAGCTTAGAAATATCTATGTCCTTGACAAATCCCCTTGAGGAGGAGGGCAGAACTGCGAGTCTGGGGACTTTTGCATTGTCACTGCCTCTCTGTATTACTCTTCAATAAGTAACTGGAAAAAAAGTACTGAACATTTGTTCCAGTCAAAATATTTGATAGCATTAGCAATGAAAATCCCAAGCAGGAATTGTTTTGGGATGCCACCACACTAATTCACCTATCTGCAAATCTATGCTGATACAGGTCATCCAAACAGCAGGTATAGCTCACTCAATTGTCTGTTCTCTTGAAGCTCTTTTGAGGTTTAATTCATGACTGACTTGGAAAAATCAAGAACTGGGCAATGAATTACTTGCTAGGTACTGAAAGTCTTTCTGTGAGAAAGGAAATAATGGAAAGCTGTATCATTCATTCTTGTAACCAGTCTGTCACAATCAATACCTGAAATTTTCTGTCAGTACCCAGAGAAACTTTTGCTTGATTAATGCAATGGGAAGTGACTTACTAGCTTTTATGGAAGCAATTTAATTCCCAAACCAGGAAACTGAGGTTCTGCTTCCCCACAGTATTTGCATTTGCTATGTGCATGGAAGGTCTGACTGAGGCACACACACACAAACCGGGAATTTAATAAATCTGTCTTGTGAAGGATCCTGCAACAGTATACCAAGATGTATAAATTTCTCACCTTGTTTTGGTTAAGTTTAAGGAATCTACACAGTCTACACCAAAACCTACTCCTACTTGCCCCCCACAGCTATAAAAAGTGCAGTGAAGACACAAGTCTAAGGTTGCTTTGTTGAAAATGGATTTTGACAGTTTTTCTTCCATTAGAAAATATTGTCTGGATGTGTTGGAAGCATCAATACAGGTGCTGGACTCCCCTACCTTTGAGCAAGCATGTATCAGATATTATTGAACGGTAATGTGCTGATGATCAAATTACTTTTGGGATGAATACAAATGAGTGACATTCCTCAAAGTGAAAACACCACTTCCTCAAATAGGACAAGCACTATACTGGCAGAAAGAGAGAGTGTGGCTCAGTGAAGAAGCTGGAACTAGGATAAAAGAACAAATAGAAATCAAATTTGAAGGATTTTCCTATACAGTCAATCCAAAACACTGACGGAGAGTTATGCTTGCAAGCTCTTTCTCCTTTCTAGCTGACCTCTGAATTATGAATAATACTCCTCTATCAGCTGTTTAATACAGATGAAAGACGTAAGATAACTGAAAAGGATTAACTACACTTAAAATTCGAATTTCTCCCCATTTAGAAATACTTCCTTCTCCAATGTCAACTCTATAACAATGCTTTCAGATTCACACTCCATAGTTAAGATTTCTGCTACCATTATGATAAATTTATTTCCTGCTTACCTCACTACTGAAGGAATTCTCTTCAATCTTCTCAGCTTCTGCCTCTGCCAGTGGGTTTTTTAGGGTCTGTAAGAAGAGTGCAGCTTTCCTTTTGCGTTCTGCTTGTAGCTGCTTTTCTTTTGATTCTTTGGAGGCCTGTGCGAGTTTCTCTCTTGCTGCAGCTGCTAATCTATCCTCTAGTTTCTGCTTTGCTAAGAAAGACAAACAAGCATAAAGTTTACAGTAAGTCACTCTTAGGGAACCTAGGTTTCCTTTCACCAAATACATATCCCAGAATACAAAAATCAGCAAATAACCCTCCAACCATTCCCAAAACTTTCCCAATGACATAACAAGGAACCTACCAGTTTGAAATTATGGAAAAGCAACCATCTTAACTAATAAATGTAGAATTTGCTCGCTGAAACATAGTACAGATTGCAACCACATGCTTTTATTCTGTGACTACAGGACAAGTCCATTTATTTACCTATGTACCTAGTGGATATTTTGTCTAAACTTCTTCATCTTACACTTTTACCTCAGTGTATTCAGTTGCACAGTTTTTCCAACACACCTTTTCCAAACAAATCTTATGCTTCATTTTTATTCTAATGCAGAATATTTCACATTTGCTTTAAATAAGCATCAGCATAGGGTACTCGGTGCTACTGAAGTTTTCAAAGGATCTGCTAATACTCAGAAGAAAAAAAAAAATCTTGAAAATGAAAATAAAATTCCTGTGGCATACCCATAGTTGTAATGAAATATTAATTTTTTAAGCTGATAAACACTGACAGCACCTCCATTTTTATTAAAAACTCTGTGGTGAAATGGCCTTCGGGAGGAATGGGGAAAACAGATCCTTTTAAAAGATAATTTCATTCAAATTCACACAGTGTACCCTTCTGCCCTTACATACATAAAACCCATACAAAGACTTAATGGCACTGCATAAGAGTAACAAACCAACAAGGTGATACTAGTCTATATAGGAGTGCTATGTAACTGGAAAATAGCTTGAAGCATTTCACTGTTCTCTGAAGAAGATTCAAATCAGACACGCTCTATTCTAGGCTCTGCTCTTGCAACCTGGAAACTAGAAGTTTAGCATTTTATTCAGAGGTTGAAATGCAAAAAGAAAATAAAACTCAGAAAGATGATGAATTAGAGCACAGTAATCAATTCCAGTGTTACCAGTCTGAATTTAGCTGAGCACCTAAGGAAGACTTCATTCTTAACAATAAGGAGGAAACTGGGGGAAAAGAACTGAATTCTGATTACTGTTACCAACACATAACAAAGACTCAAAATACCCAAAATGCCATACTCATTCACATGACATCTCTGTAGCTTGCCTGAGACTTCATCTTTAATTTTGCTTTCAGTATAACATGGGATACCTTGTTTAGCTTCCAATTCCTCCTGTGTAAGTTGAGGTTTCTTCTCTTCAGCAGCAGCAGCAGGAGTGGCAACAGCTGGAGTATGGTTTGAAGCACTATTAGCATTCTCTTGGCCTTCCTTGCCCTCTTCTTCCTCCTCATCACTGTCATCATCTAATTTAACACGGTTTTTCTCCAGAGGAAGGAGGTCATTTTCTTTGGCTTTGATTGCAAAGCTTATTGGAGCAAACGATGCTGTGAATGAATGGGTAAGATTTTACACATCATTAGACTACAAGTAGAAATCAGGTTGAATTTCTTGACTTTCTTCATTACTCACGCAGGCTACACCACAAAAAATACAGAAGAGATTTGTATTGCCCTTATGTTGTGCTAATTATCTTGGGGAAAAGGTCAAAACAATTTTTCTTCTTTAAGCAAATGCTGCAAACATCATTTGCCCCGCAGTGATCTAACTCCAAGTCTTTTTCTAACACTTCAGCAGCAACTTAATTTAATTCCAACTCAGGAATTAAATTTCCTGAGACAAGATAAATAATTTCATATTCTGACACAAACAAATTTTAGTTGCAGTACTTCTTTTCCCAGATGCACAAATTACTCTTCCAGGCTTAAGATGAAAACGCTCTGTGCTCAGGCTCTTATCTGACACAGGACAGTATATTACAGTCCCTTCTGCTTCCTTCACACTATGCTGATGGTTTGCACAACAATGGCATTTGGCAGGCTCACAGAACAGTATTTGATAACTTATTTCCATCTAGATGAAAATTAATCACTTTAGGGAGCTGACAACATTTAAGTACAGGAAATATAAATGCAAAAAACTAAGTACTTTTCCCCAAACGTCCTAGTAGTCAACTATTCTTTTCAAACAGCCCTGCTACTCCAACACAAGTACACTCACACCAGCAC
Organism: Upupa epops; assembly: GCA_013397515.1. Classification (NCBI taxonomy): domain Eukaryota; kingdom Metazoa; phylum Chordata; class Aves; order Bucerotiformes; family Upupidae; genus Upupa; species Upupa epops. Next base: position 579,924 of record VZRI01009889.1, read on the forward strand.
ACTCAAAGAAAAAAGAATGCCTGTGAAAAACATGGAATACCACAGTAAAAGTGAAACTGTGGATCATTTCAATCGATCCTGTTAATTAACAGATCTTCAAGTAACATTAAGCACAGCTAATCCTTTCCCTCAGTTGTCCCTGGAATGTTTTGAAATAATTTTTTCCTGAAAAAATAAATGAATACTGAACAAACGTCTAAACCGTATTCTAAGAATAAAGAATGGAATTTCTCACACATCTCAAATGAGGCAACCTACTACTATATGTGCTGCTGCAGTATTTATGCCGTTTGCATATATATATCCTGCAAAATTTCTATTAGGAAAATTTAAATACAATAATAGCATTATACATCAAGGTTTATAAAATAAATGCTTTGTATCTTAGGGTAAGGAAATAGGATCAAAACCAAATAACTCAAGAATTCCAATAGAACAGATATTATAATAGTGATTTTCCAAGTATTTTCATATGACAAAACAAATCCTAAAATGGGATTTTACACTTTCAGAGGCAGAAGAAAAAATCTAGTGAGGATGTTACATCTGTCTTACAGACAAGTACTGTATTTAGGTTACAAGAAAGTAAGACTTATACCATATTAGAGGAAATGAAAGAAAGTTTGTAGGGATGGGACTGCCATGAAATGACTCACTGGTTGCATTCCATCATCTAAATTTGAGCAGATTATTATTACTACTAAAGCACAGGCTCCAGTCTGCTGTTTATAGTAACATGACAACAAAAGACTGTATAATTTTCTGTTGCATATCACATTCTCTTAATAGGACATCTTTGAAGTCAGGGAAGTTTGCTCCTTCCCCTGGGAAGCTACTCAGCCTGCCTGGAGAAGAAACTGCTGAGTATGGGCATCCAGACAACCATGGTAAACAGTTTGCAACCTGCACTCCATGGAGGGGAAGAGCGAGCTGTGACTGCAGGAAGAGAGAATTCCAAGGGACCATAGGGAGCAAACTTAAAAGCAACTAAGAAAGTCACTCAAGTTCCAGGAAGGCAGTAACCATCCATGGAAGCACAGGTCAAAGAGTGCTTTTCTTGTTTAGTTTTCCCCGAGTGGCTTTCAGCTCTAGTTAAGAGATTTAAGTTTCAGGTTTTTTCTGAGAAGATGATATTTTATGATGTATTTTCGTAAGCCAGGAAGTCAGCTTCCAGATATAAGTAATTGTTTCTCTAACTTAGGATATTATTAGCGTGTTAGTTGACTTATCTGACTGGCTTTCACAAGACCCTCCCATTTTGTGTGCTATGACTGCACAAGGAAAAACATTCCACTTAGCCATGAAAAGGGTCTTTTTATCCAGCATGACTGATATCCATCACTGAAGACTGAGTGAGCAACTGAGTAATAAGCCTACTGTACTTCCTCCATATGTACAGCTTCAAATAATACTACTGCTTTTATTCAGAAGGAATAGGAATAGTCTGTTACTTTGCACAGAGCTTGTAACTGTGAAATTTCAATTGACAAACTCAAGATTCTGCTGAGGTCACTGATGGAAGCCTTCAACTTTGTATAAAACTGAAATAAAACAATTTACTCTGTCAGACCATAAATACGTGATAATCCACTTTCAGTGATCTTTCTAAGCAAGTTACTTTGGTAATTTTTAAGATTTCCACTGAAGGTACTGTCCACATGATGAAAATAATTTCCCTACTTTCCCCCTGCTTTTTGTTCCTTTTAATACACAAATATTTTATGTCAAAGAAATCACACTAACATACCTTTCACCAGTTTACCATCACTGATTGTTTTAGATGGAGGAACATCCTTCTTGGTTCCTGAAACTCCCTTAGCACTTGACTCAGATGCATCATCAGGAGCCTGTTCATCTGTATACTGAGTCTCACTTGGTTTACCTCCTGCAGTATCTGCTGGAACATCTTCAGATGAAGTTACTCCCTTTTCAGAAGAAATGTGCAAGTTTATTAACTGGGCTATCCATGAAAGAATTAATGGAGTATCTGTGGAGCTGAAAATTGTACCAACCATTTCAAAAAAATCACATTATTGGCTAAACACATAACTCATGTTAGATCAGTAAGTAAGCACTCATAAGCAGAAGTTTGCTTATTACAAATAATGCAGTACTTCAAGTAAACCTACATGCTGCAAAGTACAGACCTGCAGTAAGAATTGTGATGTTATTTTACAGTGAAAAAACGTTCTTCAACTGGTACACTTCTGTCAAGAAACTTCTAAAAATGTAGTTTTTAAAAATCCCTAGAAGACAGACTTGCTTTACAAACTCTATTATTTTAGGTCTTCACCTCTGGGGTCCAGAACAAAATCCATTAAATTTAATTCACAGTAACAGAATGAAAGCTTATGACAGTTTTTCCTAACGTGCAACTACACAATACCTTCCTTACAAGATCAGGTTTTACAGGGATCAGCACATGTTAAATTCTTTCCCTTTTGCTGTAGAACATGGGGCTATCCATGCTTTTTATGGCATTAAATTAATACAGTACAGATGTGCTGAGACTTTCAAAAGTGAAGCATTACTGGTTCTATTTTTATTTGACTGAATTACTCAAAACAATCTCTCAACTCACAGTACGAAAAAAATACAAGATCAATATCATAGAACTTTAAAAATATTCACAAGGTGAGTCAGGTCATGCTATTAAGTAATGTAACATTTCAGTGAGCCTGTCTCAATAAACACTGTGGTGGCTTTCCACAGGCTGCTCTTTGGTACACTTAATGCTTAAATACCAGGTATTGAAGAGATATTTTCATTGCTCCCTGCAGTCATTCCTTGACCAACAGCTCTAATTTCTGAAAAGCCTCAAAGGGGAAAAACAACAAGGAAATCAACAACTTCATCCTGTATTTACTGAAACCAGTAGTACAATTTCTTATTAACTTTAATGGCCAAAAGGAGAACAATCAATTGTATTAGCTGCCTATATGTACATTACTAAAACATAAAGATAATATTGAAATCATTAGTCTAAAAATCTGAAGAGAATGCCATTATCTACAAAACCATGCAGTAGAAAAATATGCATTGCTATGCATGACCTCAAGGGACTGAAACCAGTTTATGCTTGCTTCTTAGCTGCACTCATTTGAACACTTAAAATGAATCCTCTGTTATTACATTTTGGTTAGTGTACAATTCCCCCCAAAATAAATATTAACAAGTACTTATTAATTATGTAAGTACTATGAATTCAACCCACTGGCTTGCAACTAAGAAATTCTAGATTAAGAGCATTGTGGTACAAACAATTTATCCACTAAATAAGGCCATATTTATTACAGTTCATCATTAAAAACAGTTGTTTTCAAAACATTTTTCACTATTACAGTAATGTACTAAACACAAGTGTTTCTAACAGCAACTAGTACTGAATTTCTTAGTTTTCCACAAAATTATTTCAAGGAGTTTATCTAAAGGTCTACATTCTTCAGTTCAATGCTCCCCAATCTAAGCCTTGTGATGACAATTGTCATAGGGCCTAAAAAACCAAACAGCTCTTTTCCCACAGAAAATTTTCATCAGATAATGTATTTCTGAGTATGTTTACAATTTTCATTTTGCTAAGAGAACAATCTAGTGAGATTAGCTAAAACAAGAATAGTTGAAAACAAGGATGCCAACCCTGGGTACCAACTCCTAATAACACAAACTAGAAGCAGCAAAGCAATGATGTGAGATTTCAAAGCTCCTGTATTATTTCAGTCAATCACGATTTGACTTCCTCAGATTAAAAAAAAAACACTTCAGAAGAACAGTCTAGTTAATGTACTTCTGTTTTACAAAGAACCATGAGGCATACCACAAGAAACAGTTGTTAAAATGCTTGTCATGGTTTAGCAAGCAAACCCGTAACAACAGTGTACCTAATCTTCCAACAGAACACTAATTCCAGCCCTACAAAGCTCTAAACCTCCACAAAGCACATATTCCCTTGGATGAAAGCCTGAAAGATGTTCAGGTGGTCATTTTATATTACAATCACACCAATTAGGTGCTTATACTAAAAAGTAAGAATTCAATATCACACTACCTCACATATCCTTATGCAAATGCTATAAAGAACAAGAAAGCATCAAAACAAGAAAAAAACACTGACATTTTTGCTGAACAATTCTCCATAATTCAGTGCTTCATTTTTCAAACATCTCAAGGTAGCACAAGAGATAAGGCAGCCCATTTCTCAATTACACTGCACTTCTAACAAATATATGTACAAACACACACATACCTGACAGTTGTCACTGTTCTCTTTTTGAAGGAAGAACTGTTTTTTAAATTCATAGTATGCATTATACTGGTGCCATGGTTGCAGGAACTCAAATCTGTTTAAAGAGAACCAAGCATGTGAAAATGCACCTGAACACAATAAATATCAACAGTAATTCTACCATCTAACTTTCTCTTTGATGCATGGAAGCACTGTTAACTTCCACCTAAGCACATTCAGAGTATGCTTTCTATGTATGTTTTTGTTAGGTTAGCTGTTTTAAGAATGTGGCCACTAATGCTCTTCCATAACTTTTAACAAGGTCCCTGAATTTTAGTTTGGGGAGGGGAAGGAACCAAGTACTTCTTTTCTTGAGAATTCCACATCTTCTGTTAAGACACTCAAAGATCAAAAACTCAGCTTGTAAAACATTTTCTCTTACCTGAGATCATTCTTGGCACGAACGCTGGTTTCAAATTTTATACCATTCCTAGCAACATACTCAGCTAGCTTGTCAATAACAGGTTGGATATCTGGGGGCGGAGGTATAATGGCAACCACTGGAGTAATTGTGCTGAAAAAGTCCAAAGTACGTAATTTTTATAAACAGAACACAAATACCTTTCAGATTCTTGCTTTAATAAAAAAAAAACAAACCCAAACATTACAGAGAGGCTTGTTCTCTGGGTTCATTATGCAGTTAAAATAACTTCATTTTCTATCACACTAAAAATTCGTAATAGCTGAATAATGATAACCACACACAATATCAAAGACCAAAGTGGAGGAAATCAAAGCTATATAAACACTGGGAAATGTTACAGAGGACTCACCAATAACAGAACCTTTATAAACCACTTCATGCTGAAATGTAGGAAAGTTACCCCCTCCAAGCAAGAAAGGCATAAACCTATATAAGGTACCTTGTAGATGTTGTGGTAGAAGTCAATGAACTGCTACTATCAGTTGTGTCTGGGGGAGGTGGAGGTGTAGTACCAGGGGGTGGAGGCACTGTTGCTACTCCTGTAGTGCTGGATACCGTCACCCCTGCAGGCAACGCATTATAGTAAGTAGTGACATCTATTCCTGGAGGTGGAGGCGCGAGGCAATAGGTTCCATCAGGTAGCATATAATAACTATAATACATGGCTGCCACAGTGGCTATAAAAAGAAATTTAAAACCAATGTTGTAATTACAAGAAAAAGATCCAATGAAAAAAAATAGCCACCCACCATACAAACACATCAAAAATCCAGATTCACACAAAACACTAAGAAATAGTGTCAAGAAAAAAAAGAATGCTCAGATTAATACACTTTGAATAGAAAATATGTAGATTAAGGGGTGGAATCAGAATGTACTGAAGGACAAGTGGAAGCCAAACAAGTATGAATAAAAAAAAAAAAGAACCAGAAAAGGATTATTTTAAAAAAAAAATAAAAAAATCACTCTTCCTAATCTAATTCACCTCTGGTAGTTTAACTCAGTTGAAACCGAATGCACATTAAGAAAAGCACATGTACTGAAAACTAAATGACTAATATATCTCTCTATATATATATTAAACCAGAGATCCTATTTAAAGAATCCTCAGAAGTAGACAGATTTTGCAATCTAACATCACTGTGATGAAAAACCAATCCGAATGTTTTTTCCATATTAGGCTTCTCAGAGTTTTTTTTTAAGAGTGCAAAGGCTTACAACATTTTCTTTCTTTAAATACAATGATTTATAATGCTTTAATTAGCTCAACACTTTTACATGGCAGATACTTCCTGTAAATATAAAGATTTTCTGCAGAAAGATGTATAAAGAGAAGTTATCAAGGTAAAATAATGGATTTACAGTAAGTGCATATATTTCTGGTGGCAAAGTTTAATCAATGCATTAAATTATAATGATTTATCCATCTAAAAGCTTCGTTCCTGTGTGGCAGTATATACTTTCTTCAAAGAATCAAGTTACCTAAGGAGACCTGAATAAAGATCTGGTAAGTTTTAAGGCAGGGAGAGGAGCCCCAAACTTTACATGTATCGCTATTGAAATATGATCTCCCATACCACATTACATACATTCAGACTCAAGCCTGAAAGAAATCAGAAAACTGATGAGCTTTGTTCGAGAGATACTTATTCTGGTATTAGTGTCTCTTGAAATAAACAGTAATTTCCAATTTACTCACAGAAATCTTATTTGTTTCATTAAATTTTCTTAAGGTACAGTTTTAAATAAAAATTACTTCCATGCATATTTCTCTTCATATGTTATACTCTAACAACACCTGTATTCCCTTGAGGGGGTTCTGAACGTACAATACACCAAAATCAACTCCAATCATTAACCATCATACTTTTTTTAGTAAAGTTGTAAATAACAAGAACTTCATCACTACCACCATCCTGACACTACTCTCATTACATGCAAACTTAAAAGTATCACAAAGCCGTACTATAGATAAGGCTACAATTCCAAATTCCTTTATATCAGTAATGGCAAATAGTGAAGTTCCCTAAAGGAGAGTATGTTTTATTTCTATTCAGGAATCAGACTTGCAGGATTCTGAAATCTAAAAATAATTAGAGGTTGTAACTAAATTTGGCTTCAACTTTTTGACCATCATTGTCTATAAAATTACCAGCAGCGTAATACAAGGTCTGCATTAAGCAGCTTCAAAGGTAACAGAAACCAGATACATCCAGAGAAGCTCAGATAACACTGCCAAACATTTCATAGCAAAGTTGATTCTTCAAAGAGATTATAGACAGGAGAGTATTCAATTTTTGTGATACGGTTCAGAAAAAAAAATAATTCACAGGTTTCATAATATGAAGGCAAAAGAACACTTTGGTATTTCAATACTGGTCATGGAAAAGGCAGTTGAGCACACACCTTTGCACACTAGTTGCTTATAATTTGAACAGGCCACTGTTTTTGTTGGGTTTTTGAAGAAAAAAAATGAAAGAACTACTTCTTTATTAAAAGTATGTCCTGTGTAGCTATGGAAGTGAAAAGTTAGTACTCACTCAGAGATACTATAATGGGAAAGAGCAATTTTTACTTTGAATGTTACAGAATCCTGAGCTTTGTTTTCTGCATCTAACATAGCACCAGTTCACAAAATAAACGGTAAAATGAGAAAATATAGGAATTGAATGTAAAATAAACCACATTTCTTTACTGCAAATCTACTTAAAACTTCAGAACAGAATACTGTATTAAAACTTGGCTTTATCATTTCAGTGGGATCTTCTGCTTTACATGATTTTGTCTTTACAGTTTCTTCTGAAGTGTCAGACACTCTGGCTAAAGTGTTCAAAGTGCACTTTACTTAATACAGTGAATTTTTTATGGGAAAGTTTTTCATTCAACAAGTGAAGGCATTCATTAGGCTTCATTAACAGAAACTGATGGAAGTTAACAAAAACATGAAGGGTGTTGTACTAACTACCTTCACAGCTTGCAGACGTCACCTCTCACTTGCCTGCCTGCCCACCCCTTTCTATCCAATTTTGTTTTTCTTCGAAGAACACACCTTCAAACATTCAAAAGACAGTTAGGAATAATAAAGTGTGAAGCCAACTAATTTTCTTCCCACCAGCATCCACATACAATTCATCAAGACACATCACCAGCTGCCTAATCACAATGCACTTACAATCAGAAGAATATTCCGCTTGTGACGTCTGTACAGCTGTCCCATCCGCTGACTGTGGTGTGGACGAGTTATTATCTGATTGTGCTTTTCGCACCAATGCTGCGAGGGGATGATCAGGGTCTACCACCTTCAAAGGCTGAGAAAAATGTTGAGAATAGAAAAACAGAATAAAATTCAAAGACATATTTAAAGTATGATAGATTAACCTGATTTGGAAAGCAAATGTATCTATATTAATAAATAATACTGTCCACACACTGAAGTTACTGTTTTTATAGCTCTCACATTCAGAATCAACCTCTGTTCTGAAAATTAGTGGAAAAAGGAACAGGAAATAATGTGAACAGAAATCATAAATGTTGTGGGTTGCAAGGGAGCTCTAGAGATAATCTAGTCCAACCCCTCTATCAAAGCAGGATCACCTATATCACAACATAAAAAACAGAAGAAGTGAGTATTACTCTTAATTATTTACTGAACCTGACTTGTCTAAATATCAGACAGCATCACCGCCTTTCCTCTGTAAGCCTCAAATGTGTACAAACATCTGTTATTCCTATTACTGCATAATGGTTCAAATGCAGCAAAATTTATGTTTCAGCAGTAGTACATTCTGCCCAAACACTGTTCACTGAAACTACTGCTGCGTATCAATGTTTTATCTACTAGAATCTACAAAGAAAGCAATCTCTCTCAGCTTATACGCTAAAGACATTAAATATGTTAATCTCTTCAGCTTGAAAACAGGTTCTGCAGAATAAATCCTTCAGTGATGCCCTCAATACCAGGGCACATCAAAACCAGAAATATAATTTCTTACAAATGAAAACAGAACAATTTAAGTACTAGAGAAAGAAAACTTGAATGTTTACCGAAACAGACACTCTGCATTACACACACAGGTTAGGAGGGAAAAAACCCAAAATCATTGTTAACCATAGATCATAACACCTGCACATTAGAATTTTAGTAGCCACAACCAGATATCTTATGAGGCAGAAAGTAAATTCAATGGGGTCAAGTACCTTCACGAGCTCTTCAAGTCTACTGCATTTTTTAGATGCAAAGAGACTTGGATGCAGATAATTTCCATCATCATCGTCATCATCATCATCTTCTTCCTCAGTTTTGGCTTTTGACTCTGAAAAAATACCATGTCCACATTTTAGTTGGGTTTGCTATAGATTTGTATTGGAAGAGAAAGTTGGTAACAGGACAAACACATGTTCTTCATAAACACTACTGATTTCACTGAGCTGCTTATTTTCAAAAACAAGGACACAGAAAGACACTGATAAGTCATCAATAAAACTAAAACCTAAGTGCACAGACTGGACTAGAGCTATCCAACAGTTACTAGAAGTTCTGATATTGTAGCAGTTTGTGTATCTGTATGCTTCCCAAAACAATATTTACTTTAAAAAGAACTCTAATTAAAAAAGCAGAATCATCACCTCGATTTCAGCTGCAGGATAACAGCAAGCTGCAATGCACCAGCAAGCTGAGGTTACTAGCATGAGTTTCAATGATTCATGTAATTCATGTGATAAGCCACTACTTACGTTTTTTCTCGTCTGCCTTATTTTCAGAAGGAGCCGCGTATCGTCCCTCCTTCATTGCCTTCTGAATGAATTTGTAGTAAGGGTTGAGGTAGTGATCAAACCGCAAGAAGTCAAACTGGGAGTTGCGCGCTTGCTTGGCTTTTAGCATGATCTCAAACTGTGCTCCCTGCTTGCAGACAAAGTTTGCAGTTCGTTCTATAATCGCATGCATTTTAGCTGTTGGTGGCTGTGGGAGTAAAATAACATATATTTGTATTTTCATGAGCAGCTTGTGGTGTAGAACTCCAGAGGGAATAAGAGCTGTAGTTTTCTATCCCTCTTCTCAGTTTTGTCTAGCAACTCGATTCCACAATGTCTTTCAACTAGAGAAAGCCTATCAGCACTAACAAACCCAAGTCCCACCCTTCCCTGGCTGTGCATTTGTTTCCTCTTTCAAGTTATTCAACTTCTAATCATCACAATTATTTCTGCCCTTGCACACCAAACTGAAGAGGGGAACAAACACTGGTTGAGTTTAATGTAGCAAAAAATTCTTTTAAGCCCGACAAATACTTCTGCTGAGGGAAGGCAGACATGCATCCTGACACAGCAATGCCACCATCAAAAGGCCCTGCATTACAATACTTCCATGTGCTCTCAAGACTCAAAGTGTATAGTCTTCCCAGTACCTGTCCTTTATTCTGTTATCACTGCATATGCAAATATTGCTCCCTAACTAGAATAGCTTGTTACTAGCGTTTGCTTGGAAGGAACATGTTGCATCTTCAGATCAACATAAAAATTGCAATTCCTATGTGCAGTTGCTTGCCATCAGGAGTCACTGAACACTTCAGCGATGAAAGAAACAGAAAATTGATAGTTAAGCATTATCCATGTGTTTTCACTGCTGAAATCCCATTGAAGGATCCCTGCCATATCAAACCCAAGACATACAAACAACAAGAACACAGTTAAAGAATGAGAAAACTTCATCATTCACTGTTTAATTTCATAGTCAGATGGCTGTTTTGCCTTGTGCTCAATAAACTGTGTGCCTACAAGATTGAACTGTCACATTAATGATTCGGTTTGGCCTTGCATTTTTATTGTCTAGATACAGAATTACATTGCAAACCTCAGAAAATCTTTTTCAGAAGATTAGAAGCACACAAGACTGGTGCTGTACTTAGGAAAAGAAGTCTGAATGCCATTAAACAGCCCATTTTTATATATTATTTTCAGCCAAATGGATGCTTTATTAGAACATGATGTTCAATATGGAAAATAGTTATTTCAAGTTTTCCTTGTCCCTCTAAAATGCTACCAAAGATTATTTTAATTAGAGGCAATTAAGTCCTCAACATACTGGTAACATTTTGTGCATTGCTAGTTTTACTATTCAGTCATGCATCAAGTTTCCCTATTTCTGTGCAAGACCCACAGAAATAGAAAAATACACTTAAGACTGAAAAACTCATATATAAAGCTGCAGATCAGCAACAAAGCTCAAAAAAGACTTCATCTAAAGCCACTATATGGTTACAATTTTGAAAATGATACCACTACCAGCTCTGGAAAACCAGCAGTATGACTATTAATATGCTTCTAAGATTCCTGACAGTGCCAATCTACAAAAACCTTAGCAGCTCTATAAATAGCAAGATACAAAATGGCAAACAGAGATTCAGATACCATCGAGATAGTCCAGTTTCCTATTACATTCACTAAAAACACAAAGCATTTAAACTCAGAAGAGCTGTTAAAACTTCTGAAAAATACTCTGAAGTTGTTAAGTGCTATCTTATCATCGATATCCTGCTCCTATCCTTAATTATTATTGTAATTTAGAGTTCTGAATATCCAAGTCTTCCTTGCTGAAACTTAAGCAACTATTCCTCCTTAGTAAGTCTGGAAAAATACAGTTTTAAGCCTTACCTTGCCTCTCATTTGGAGAAAATTTGGAGTAATTTACCAAATGTCCTAAGTTTAACTAATAATATCTTAGAGCCCACTTCTACTGCATCCACACACTTCTTAAAATTCAATAACAAGAACAGTCACCTTTGCACATAACCCTGACATCATTTTAAGTGGTGGAAGACCTCCTGCACTGTCAACATGACTATTTTAAGGTCCAGAATGACATTATTGCTGCAGCTGGAGTGCAAGTCAGCTGAACAAGTTGAACATCAGAGCTGCTTAGCATCTTTAGTCTTCATTTAGTGTTCGCACTTAGGATTGCTCTGTACTATAGAACTACGTTAAATCTGACTTTACTGCAGTGCACCTTCCAGATTCTATATAAAGTCTTCAAGCTAGCAAGCTGAAATTTTGAATTTTATCTTATTTCCAAACACTGCAAGTTTCCTCACTACAATTATTCAATGCTTAGAGGAGTCCTTCTCCCACCAGGATCATCAACAACTACCACATTCTTTAACTTTAATGTCAATTAGCAGTAAACTCAGCAGAGATCCAGAACTCCACTATGCCACTTCCACAAATCACAATATAACTGCGCACTATATCCCATCACAGAATCATCAGGGATCAGAAGGGACCTCAAAAGATCATCTAGTCCAATCACCTGCCACACCAGGACACCTACACCAAGTCACAGAACAGAACATTACAGATTGGAAGTGATCTGGAAACATCATCTAGTCCAATCGCCCTGCCACAGAAGGATCACCCAGACCAAGTCCAGGTGGGCTGAAGTCAGACAAGCATCTTCTAAGGTTTTTCCTCCCTGCTTAAGATTTACTTTTTGGTTGGGACTGTGACCTTTTTCACCTGTGTAAGCAGCTCTAATTCAGAATGTCCTCTAAAACACAGTCTAGGGCTCAACATAGGGTTTTCATTTTATATGGTTTAGCCTATAGAGCCGTTCACCGTAAGGGGAAATGGATACAGTCAACTGTGGATAAGACATAATGGGAATGGAATTTGGGACATATTTCTCCCTCTTTTGTTTTTAAATGGGAATAGAGAAGTATTTTTTAAACATGCCTATAAAACAACATGATAAATTTACCAAGGTTCTATCCTTCAGAGCAATTCGATTAAATACACAGAATAAACACTTCCACTTGACTAAAACAACAAATCAGGCTTTACAAAAAGTCTTACAATTCCAAATTGCAGGTCAGATACACGCCATTATCTAGCCATTTTTGTTTGCTATTTTCACTTCAATCGAAACCAGAGAAATTACTTCAGTAAGGCCCATACTGCATTCTGCAAAGAATGTATAAAGTGTATCCTAAGTTTCAGAACAAATTTCAAGCAGCTATCTAAACCATAAAATAGCCTTTCTCCAGCAGTTCCTTTCTGGAATCAGCATTCAAATGCTAAATAAGCAGTTTCTCACTGAGAACTAAATGTTCTTATTCTAAGACTGAAGTGTAACTCATAATTTAAAGGTAGTAACTTATAAAAATCTCCCCTGAACTCAGGAGTAGGTCTGTAAGCACTAATCTAACAAAATGTGTAAGACTGTTAAGAAAAGTAGAGGAAGTAAAATTAGAACTAGTGGTGCTACACATTAAATTCATTAAGTAGCTCTATTTTCATATAAAATACAGAACTAGACAAAAAATTTCAATTAAAAGCTAATGAAGTAGAAAAGCACTCTTACACAAATACCCTGTATTCACTATTAGTTATTCTCACTGAGTGCTTTGAACTTTTACGGGCTGAGGTTATCAAGTTGAAAAGGCTGCTCAAATATAAATTAACACTTTAATGACAGCAGAACAGAAGAACGGTTATCTGACTTCTCATTTTCTGGGGAAATACAAAGCTGGAAATAATTTAAAATCCTCTTGGTTGCAACTGTACTCAAGCAGCTGACTGTTGAGCTCCCTTGGGGAAGAACACAGAGGCTGCAATTAAGTTTACTATAGAGCAAATTCTTGTAACATCACATGAAGGAAGGCGCATTTATATCCTTGTAGTTTAAAGTGATTTCAGAATTTGCTAGAAATGAACCACTCCTTTTCAACCTGAATACGGTAATCTTAAACAGAGCCTGCATATTTCACCACTTCCCACCCCATTCAAATCAGGACTCAATTAAGAAGAAACCAGAAAAAAAATCTGAACAGAAACAATATTTTGGTTTAATGATAATTTATACTCTGAATGTCTACCTTGGCAAGTCAGGAAACAAATTCATTCCAAGAACTCCCTTTGTAAAGGCATTATCTAAAACAGCAGCACCAGTGATACTAACAGCACTTAGCATAAGTACTGCAATAATTTCAGTGGGTAAAAGAACTCAAGAGAGTTAATAGCACTCGATTCAAGACAGAATATTTGAAATAAAACTACTATTTGAGAGGAATTTTAAATATACCACACTAAAGTTAATGGAAAAAAGTCAGTAAAGCACCATAAACTCCTTGAAAATTGACAGAAATGTAGATTGTGTTAAATGTATACACATACCAGTTCCACATCAGAAGGTACATTCAGTCCCGCAGGGGCAACAAAAGGTTCTTCATTTTCTTCTACACTTTCTGTCCGAACCGTTTCTAAAAGAAATGACAGAATACAGAAATGGAGGACAAAACATGTCAAAGTACCTAAACTTTAACTGAAAAAAAATTAAAATCTATGTGAAAGAATATGCCATCAAGGAACATACTGATCAGCAACTGCACTAAAATAAATACAGTTCCTCTCCCTGGTGTTAAGTGCAGTTTATTTAAGATTGCATAAATTATGTCTTTATAGAGGTTTTGGGAAAAATAAAAGCTTCTAAGTCTTGGTCCTGACTACAGTGCTGCAGGTAAACAAGTACTGAATTGAAATATTCCTTTTCATGAGCACTGCTTTTAATTTTTACAATAAAACCTGTGTGAAACTAAAGGTAACTATTTTCAATGTGGTGACTATTCTAACGATTAAAACATTAGATATTCGATCTCTGCAAAGCTGTTAGGACCCACACATCTGGTCTGGCTGAATTCAGTTCCCTGTTAATCAGCCTAAGCAAATAAACTCAAGTACTTTCATTCTCTTCCTATCCCTAATGAAAGTTGTACAGCAAAACACTATGGAGGGTAAAATCCACTTTCATCATCTATAATGATAAACCAGTAGTCCTTAATAATTGATTAAAATAAATGTTGCCCATCACAGAATCATTAAGGATCGGAAGGAACCTCAAAAAATCATCTAGTCCCATCTGCCTGCCACAGCAGATCACTTAGGCCAAGGTGCATAGGAACATATCCTGGCAGATCTTGAACATCTCCAGAAGACACTCCACAATTCCCCTGGGCAGCTTGTTCCAATTCTCCATTACGCTTACTGTGAAGAAGATCCTTCTGATATCTGTGTATTCAGGCTGAAATTGGTATGATTTCTTTTATATCTTCTAACAAATCCAAATATTTAACAGATCTATCACAGCAACTACTCATCTGAAGTGTCATTTTTTCACAAAGGCCAATTTGTATTCCATTCTTACCTGGTATACCAGAAATGGTCCCAGGAAGTATTCTGCTTTATGAATTTTTCGTAATAGCTGAAGCAGAAACTGTACTTTTTAAAGTAGCGTCTACTATTGTCCATTCTACTAGCCTTAAGAAAAAATGTATTCCTATTTTATCCTAACAACTATGCAGCATGACCTGAATGAAAAGCTGACTAGAGGAACTACGGACACAGACAGCAGAACAGCCTAATCATACACACAAGCTCTCACCCATGCAACAAAGAGTCAGTTTTTCTTGGCTGGTTGTTTTTTTAAATGAGCGCTAGTACATTAACTCCACAAACACACAAAGACATTTCAGCATCCAAGAAAAGGAAGAAGCAGAAGCAGACAAAGCAGAATAGGACTGGTTTAAAGCAGCTCCAGTTAACACAAAAGTATTTGAAGAAGTGTAATTCACTGTAATTCACTTTGACCCTGTAATTCACTTTAGTGTTATCTGCACCTTCCAATACTGCATTTTACTCAGTGTTACAGAAGAATGTTAAAACCTCACAGTCCTGTCCTATCCAGTTCTATTACAGCAAAGCATAATACAGATATTTCTAATTGACTTTTGCTCCAAGTACTCTTTCCCCCCTCTATCAAGTGTTATTAGAAAACACCCCTTCTGCTATCCATCATCACTAAAAATGTTACAGAAGAGTTGGGTTAAGAAAGCTCACAACTGAGACTATGTTCCAACGACCAGCTGAGAATTTTTATGTCTTGTCATCAGCCCTGAGAATTCTTACATTACATCACAAGACTTTGTAATAGCTTAGACACTTCCATCAAATATTAAATAAATATTAACTTATTGGAAGACTGGGTAGTTGTATTTCTTTTTGCCAATGTGTAGGTCATCATTTTAGCATTTTCCCTAAAAATATGACTTCATTAAAGCTGCAATAGATTATTCTACATATCTCTCATCACTCTAGAAAATAATAATAATGTGGAGCAACCCAGATATAACTCGAACTCATGACAGCTGTTACCAAATGACACTGGAATTTTTATTTATTTTTCATACACTTTATCAAAGGTAGATTGTTTTGCATAGTTTTCCAAAGGCCTCCTACAATCGTTACCCTGTAAAGTTCAGCATATTCCTATTTTAGTAATCGATTGAGCGTTCACCTTTAAATCTCTACATAGTACAGAGAGATGGGGAAGCCAAACTACAAACATGCTCTTTGTCTCCTCAAATTTTTCAGTAGACATCCCTCTACATACAGAGATCCACACAACATGAAGAACACCCCATGACAAGAAACAGAACAAAGAGAACTTTGAACTCGCTTGGTTATGGAATCCACTAGAAAAGGGAATAGAACAAGTGAAATAACCCACCTAAAGACAATTCCACATCAGTACTGAAGAGTACAAGAGACACTTGGGAAAATGCAAATAGCATCAATGCTGTCCAGACAAAACTGGGACACTAAGTAAGCTTAGCATCTGCATTCAGCACACACCTTGCTACAAAATGTGTATCTCTTACCATGGTAACCTACTACTATGTATTTAGACAACCCAATTGTTCAATAAACACTCCTAACCTTACCAAGACAGAGTGTAACAACATTCAACAGCTTCCTTCAGATTTCATGTTAAAAAGGTTACCATAAAGATGGAAATGTGAGAATTTGAATTCTGTACTTTTTGTTGTGTTAAAGATATTAAAGACAGATCAGTTTATAATAATTGAGACGGCAAAAACTTAGAAGAGTAATTAAAAAATACATATTTATTATGTTTGTAATGATTTTCACCTTCTTAAACAAGAAACATAGAGGTAACAAACAGCCATTTATGAATTACTGATTTTTTAGTGACAATGTAGAATTGAAATTTCCTGACTACTGTAGTATCGACTGTGCCACAGCAGGAAAAAGTTTAAGCACATCAAGAGCAAAGTCTGCAAAAACTCACTAACAATTCCATAAAGATTTGACAGAAGTGCTTTGAAATATTTTACTGCATTTTAATGAAACACACATTTGCAACCTTCACCTGTAAGTGGGAGATGTGGAGCTGCTAGGTTCTACCCCTCAATCAACCCTTACTATTTTTACCCCTTACCTCTTTGTTTTGCAGGCTGATGCTCCTCTTCCTCAGTGGGTTCTGAAGGGTCATAATAATCACTCCCATAACTGAATCCCACTGCATTGTATGTACCATCCTCTGCCAAAGCTTCACTCAGTCTTTTATATTCCTCCTCTTGAACAAAAATGTAACAACCAACCATTAGAACATATCTTAAAGGTGAATACTTTAAAAAAAAAAGGATAGTCTTTTCTTACTTTTAAAATGAGAAGTTTTCCCCTAATCATTAGTTTTCATTAAAACCTGAACAGAAAAACACACCATGTACATATGCTGACCAAATTTTTCTTCCTGAAGAGATAAAGGCTGTGGGCTAAAACACTGTACTATGATTATGCATATAAGAACATAGATCTTAATTCGTACAATGCTAACATTGAAGCAGAACATATTTTATTTGGGGGTTTTGGGGGGTCTGAAATCCCAGCCTGCCCTCAGAATCTGGGCAGTTTCTGTGTGGATCTATATTTAAGCTATCCTGAGGTCCTCTCACATACGCAAAGACTCCCGTTTTTCGAATCCACTGGGTACTGTCAAGATAACATCAGAAAAAAAGAGTATAAAATTAGGAGTAGATTTAATTTCACAATTATTCATTTAAACATGTGCTAAACTCAGGAAGTTTCCTTGAGCAATACCTTGCCTCGCCTCCTCCTCAAGCAAGTCCGTATGCAAGGCTAAATACCTCTCTTCATCACAGAGGGCTTCTATTCTAGCCTCCTCTTCAGATAATTGGTAATCTCTGTTCCATGTGGAATATTCAGCATCATATTCAGAAAGGTCATGGAGGTGACCACGCCCATCATACCTGCAGGATGAAAATGCTGGTCAATGCAAAAAACTTAGGGCTTGTGTTCATGCGACTACTTAAATACTTACCCACTAATGAAAAAAAAAAACAAAACAAGCTTATACGTTAAAGCATATTTCCTTTTAGAAGTTAATGTTTAATTTTGCTAATCGTTTGTCACCAACTATTGAAAATTTGTTTAATAGTCTAAATTCCTCTCAAAGAAGCTAATAAATTACTACAATTAAAGGCAAAGGTATCCTTTAATAGTTTAAGTGGGATCCATTTCCTTAACAGCTCTTACCGTACGTGCTTCAACCAACCAATCAATGTCACTTGCAAAATACGATTTTCTGGAAAGTCAAATAGCTTACATTCACACAAACCCGAATACATAAATACCTATCCGTAAGAACCAAACGGTGGAAATTTCCTCGCTTCTTTCTGCTAGTCCCGAACTCTCAGGAGATATCTTCACCATAGAAACTTGCGTCCATTGGAGGTAAAATCATGGCTAGGCTCGGCCCCTAGCCATTTGGCTGAGGAAATAAGTTCTGGGTTATGTGATAGAGAGACACACATACATAGGAACAGTAACATATACATGCAATTTAAGGAGGTTCACCGTAAAAACGGCCAAGATCAATGGTGTACAGTTCCTTTCTACTAAGCAGAAATCATTTCATTTGCAGGAAAAGCACTGCTTTGGGATAATGTTTATGCATCAGTAAGAGAAACTGATTGAAAAGTAAAGTGACAGAAACTCGACTCCGCTGAGGTGTCTTCCCACACACAACTCTTGACTTGTGCCAATTTGCTAGACCAAAAACAAAGAAAGTAAATATTCTTATAGCAAAAAGTTAATGAAACACGTAGGTCTGGTTAATCAAGCTCTGTCCATACATAAACTGCAACCCATGTCTTCTCATAGCAATATGCTTTTCTCAAACTGGTGGAAAAGAAGACTTCCTGCTGCTGGAGATGGAAAGAATCTAAGCTTCCAAAGGAGTTGGTAAGATTAGTAGTTGCAATCTCCCTCACTTACAAATGTTAATTTAGCCTTTTCTGTGTTAGACATATATACATGCACATACTTAGCTTTTGCTCCCAACAATTTCTACCTACAAATGAAACCTGTCACAAAATTGATCTGGATTAGAAATGTGCATGACAACACTTCTATCTGCATATAACTAAGAAATGAAGCACAGCTACAAACTTTTATGGTGCTTTTTCCCCACATATATTTGCACTTATTCCAATCTATTGAATTAATTTCACTCATAAGAATCATTAATAGCATGAACACCAAAATAGTTTAAGGGCATTTTTTTTCTGCAGTCTTACGGAAGGAAATGAAAAATGCCCTCCCTTACTGGTATTTTTCCAAGCCAAATCAAAACAAGAAAAATTACATATAGCACCAATGCAATGATGAAATTGAGGGAACAAATACCTATAGTATGTCATGTCAATCTTTTGAAACTGAAAATCCTTCCATCATTCCAAGGTTTTCAGGGTCCGCCACAACTACTAGATCAGTAGTTTCAGTGCTCCACTCAAACATGTCCAACCTAACCCCCTGCTTTCTCTCTCTCCAGGAAAACATTTCGAAAATTCATTCTAAATTTATTTATTTCTAAATCCTACACTGCTCAAACAACTCAAGAGACCAAAAGAAACATCAAAGCAGACTATAGCTCTGTCATGGCTATTGCAGGCCACAAATCTGTACCTGCTGCCAATCAACCAAAAAAAGTTATCCCTAACATAAATTTGAAAAGCAAGCACTGAAAATCAAAGCCATTCTGACCAATACCATGAATCATGGCACCAGCAAGAGTAATTAGGCCAAGAATTGCTTTTGGGGTATTTCACCAATAGCCTACAGCCAGATTACACATGAGAACTTAGAAAACCCAGCTTCCCAGAAGAAAAATAAGTACCTTTCCACTCCTCACACTGCTCCCTTCTCCCTCAGAGAACTCACAAAGTGCTAGATAAGTCTGCCCATGCACTAAAGCTCCATGGGCTTGCAAGAGAGAAAGAATGATGTCTGTGGCTCGCACTGAAAAGGAACAGATCATTCCTACTCTACATCCTGTAAGCCCTACCCTAGCAATGCACAAATGTGCACAAAAGTAGGGAAACCTCCCAGCTCTGNAAGGGGGGGAACAGAAAGAGGCTAAAACAGGAGATCTCGCAGCAGTCTGGGAGTTGTGTTACACCGACCTATCGATCATGATCTTGGGGTCTCCCATCCAAGGAATAAGGTGTCGCCCCTGCTCCTGGTACTGAGCCTTCTCATCATCTCGAAACAGCTTGCAGGCATAGCCGAACACCAGCAGCTCCACACGGCTATTCCCACCTCCACCTCCACCTCCTCCGGGTGGCCCGGGGACCGCTCCCCCGCCTGACAACAACATTAGGGGCGGCGGGCCTGCTTCTTCTGCGGTACGTCGAGAACCTCCAACCCCTCCGTACATCACCCGGGGGATGCAGCGAGGAGGGAGGCGGAAACCCGCAGCAACACCGACTGTCCAGAAGCGAGTTCCGCGGACGACCGGGCCCGCACTAAACTCTCCGGCTCCAGAGGACCTCAGTCGCCATCACCCGAGGCAAAATGGCGGCCTTTCCGCTTCCGCTGGAGGAACCGAGCCGAAGCCGGGTCGCTGCTGCAAGAGCGCAGATTCGCCCGCCCGGTGGGGGAAGCGTGGCAAATCGTGGCTATCCTCCGCGCGGTTCAGCTCCGCTCGGTTCAGCAGCACCGTGGCCACGGCGACAGCTGCCAGGCGGGGACTGTGACGCTACGGCCGTGACGAAAGTGCGGGCCCGGGATGGGGGCAGGGACAGGGGCAGGGGCAGAGGCGGGGCGGCGCCGCGTGTACCCACCCGCTGAGGCGCTCGGCGCGACTGGGAGCAGCTGGACGGGAGTGGGTGGGACGTGCGGCCTTCCCGGGGTTGGGGTGGTCGTCCGCGTGTTTTCTCGAAGCGTTTGTGCTGAGCGCGGGATGGGAAGAAGGGGAGCGGGAGGAAATGGCGACGCTGGGGATTACAGAACCACAGAATTATTGAGGCTGGAAAAGACCTCTGAGATTATCGAGTTCAGCCGTTTAGGCCCCCTACGGGAAGTTCCTTGGGAATGGTGCAGGCTGTGGAACTGAAGACGATTTTTAAAAAAAAAACCGATAAATAATACTCTTTTTGCTGTAATTGTGTAATCTGGTCTGAAAGTTTCAGTATTTACCCCACGGTTATTTTCATCATTCACGAAGAAATATGAAGAAACACTATGAACGTTCTGTACTTACTTACTATTTTAACATTAAAATCTAGTAAGGGAAGAAGACTTTGTGCTTTGCAGATCACAACTGGAGTCAATCCATAGCCCATGTTGGGCCCCCTTAAGCACAGGCAGAGCTGCCGGGGTTCTCTTTGAATAACTTTTGGCATCACTGTCCGCAAAGGAGTTAAATACACAAAATGGTGTGAGATAGCCCATTTTCTGAAATTAGTGCTACTATGTGGGGAGTGTATGAACATGTTTGGAAATTTGGCTCATCTTTAATCATGAAATGGAGGACTGTAATACATGGGGTTTCCACAGTATCTTTCCAAGTGAGCCACAAAAATCAAAAAACAGTATAATGATGCTGTTAGGTAGTTCCTGTGCCCATCCCATGTCCCAAAAAACAGTGGTAAAAGATTCTAAAATTAACATCTTACAACAAAAACAGGAAGTTACAAGTCATTATCTGACACTGCAAAGCTGTCAAAGAATAAATCTGCTCAAGGGAGATGCTTCAGACATACCTTAACGCTCTCTTTTGAGTAAAAAGCCTGAAAAAGACTGAAACACCAAGGAGGTGTGAACGTGCTTGAATATTGTGCAGCAGTTTTATATGAAGTAGGAAATAGTAGGGATGAAGAGCTGGAGAAAGCAATAAAAATAAATCAAATTAAATAATACACTGGTTTAGATGGGGGGTATAAAGAAGGAACACAGGGCATAAATTTCGTGACTTCCATACATTCTGGTAATGCAAATGGTTCATCAGAACGAGAACTATAGCATGAAAATGACTCTCTGCAGTTGAAGGGGCAGTGTAGTGAGATCAGAGTGTTGTACTGGGATATCAGCATTTGAGGCAAGGATGTGAACTATGGTCAAGAACAGAAATGGAAATCTTAGTTACAAAAATGCAGTTAAAGAAGGATGGAGTATTCTAATGATGTCTTTAATGGTGAAAACAATAAAGGCAAACAAACAGCAATTTTCCAGCCAGCTGAGCCATTTGAAGAAGAACCAAGATGCAACCAGACACTCAGGAGCAATAAAGCACCACGTGTTGGTAATGTTGCCACTGAATTATTAAGGACAGGAGGGGATGTGGCTTTAAAAACTAACTTGTGTTAGTTCAGTTGTTTTAAAAATAGCATAAACAAATGGAAAAAGGGAATGATAAAAGTCTATTTTTGAGAAAGGTGGCAGAATGCAACCTATGGCTTGGGGCAGCAGCTTACTGTTGATTACAGCATGTCATGTTCTAGGCTGTTTGTTTGCATGTAATTAACTGTAAACATAAGACAGACATTTCTGTAAGAATAGGGCTGCAGCACAACAGCTGTTTTCAGATGATTGAGGACCTGAGAAGTAGGAACATGAGCAGACTACACAGAGAGATCTTTAATGTATTTATAAAAGCATGTTGAATTCACATTGCAATAAGAGAAGCACCCATCCCTTCCTATTTCTTATTATTTTGTGGGTTTTACTGTATATTATCATTACATGTTCATCATGCTCTTCTAACCATTTTTATGCTCTTATAACCATATTTAAAGGCATCACCAACTTCAATGCCTACTAGTAAGAAAAAAATACTTAAAAATTACAGTAGGCTTCTGTTTTAAAGTCCTTATATGGTGGGTTGCCCAGCTCTGATGAAGACAGCTCAGCTCTAAACATGAAGATTTTCAAAATTAATCTCTTGTGCTCTTCCTGTTTTCATTTTGCAAGAATAAAGCAAGTGAAAACAAGCCTTTCTTTCCCAGGCTAATACCAGTCTTTTATTCTCTAATGAGAGTGTAGTCACCTAGTATTGTTTTGCAGTTTATCTTTAGCTAAAAGTGTATAATAGCATATTATTGTTTTAGTTCTGAAGTAGGCTTAAAAGAAAAGTGTGTTATGCTGCTCTAAAAAGAAAACCCAACCTTTTATATAACATTTCAGCAATACAAAGAAGTTTTCACAATAACAAATTGAATGCATCAAGTGTTAGTCCCAGAACACAGGAGATACAGAATCTGAAGCTCTGAAGTTGAAAAAAAAAAAACCAAAGCATAGGATGGGTAAGCATTTCTGTACAGAATTTTTATTAATTAGGAAGATATAATTTGAGAGTGGGATTTGACATAAATTGAAAGAACAGGCTTAAAGCCTTCTGTAGAGGTTAGAAGGAGTTAAAACAGCATATGAGAACACTAGCATAAAGGATTTTGTAGATTTATGTAAGTGCAATGTTTTTTATAGAAAAAATAGAAAGCTTGTGTATTACTATATTAATCTTGACATTTGCACTCTCAAACTATTAAAGCAGGTTTGTTATTTTTGTATAAAATGCTCTGCTTAGCCAGGCTGGGGCCAAACTTCAAGTTTTTTCTCTTGGTCATCATTTGTTCATTATGAAACTTGGCTTAGGCCTGCACTGCCATCAGACTTCTTTATTCTGTCTCAGTGGTGCCTTGTAACAAAAAGCTGCTGTGTTCTTTAGGGAAGGATGCACAGAACCTGTGAGATTTCCTTGAATACTGAAATTGTATACAATTATCCTCTTGAAGAAAATGTTCTTTAAATTATCATGACTTTTGGAGCAGATTGTATTGTTACTTCTGCCATTACTGTAGCATCCACATATAAAACATTCAACTTCAAAGAAATTGAATTCAAAACACATTTTAAATACAGAATGGCTGTGCAACAGTAGCTATGTAAATGATTTATGGGTACGTTATTGACTGCAGTATGTAACTGGCTGCATTAATAACTGGATGCAGAGTAGTGGTTAAGGATTTCCGGCTCTTTTTAATTACAAGCTTGCTGTATTTCACAGATGAGTTGCTCACTTTGTATTGATACAGTTCTTTGCCTGTAGTATGAATTGTATGAAGACTGTATTTACCTCTCAAAAAAAGGTAAACTCTTCCCACTTCATTTTAGCACACTGTTTTTATCTGTTGACCGCATTTCTTACTCTGGCAAGTTACACAGATATGCCCTGTAGCCTTTGGTAGTGATGCTTTGTTTTGGGCTGGTGTGTGTTTCACAGCCTGACAATTCCTGTGACTTCTTACTGCCTGTAGGCCAGGAGACTTCTTTCTTGAGGGTGGGTGTATGAAGCAAAGATGCATTTAAACAATACATGAAGCTTGTCCTTCTCCCTTCCCTTTAGTTTCTCTTTTCCTTATTCAATGCCATCTTCAGTGCTGTATTTTGTATGGCATTTTGCTACTGAGCAAAGTGCTTGGCAAGAGTAAATGAAACATTATGAGTAGCACTAACAATCAATGTTGGATTTACTTTTGAATTCTGTTCTAGCAGTAGCTCTGATTTATTACATTTTTTTTCCCCAAAAAGTGCTTGTATATGAGAGAGCTGTTTTCAGTTCACATGTACAACAAGCTGTTCCTGTTACTGTATGAAAGATTTGTAGAGAAAATGAAATAGTCTTAAAATATAATCAGTTAATAATGAACGAAACTTTTTGCATTCAGGTTTCATCATAGATTTGCTTTTGTTGTTACTGTGAAAACCCATGATACCAGTTCCGTAAGGGATGAGTGGTGGCTTTGAGCGCAAAGGATAGGATCGCTGGTTTGGCTTTGTTTTTTTAAGTAATGTCCTGTCTTGCAGATAAAATAATCAAAATGAGCTGCTGCTTTGCAGGCAGTGCTGTTTAAGTGCAACCTTCAAAGCTGATAGTATATCTGTCTTATAGTAGGGAACTTTCACACTAAATTCTTCATGCAGCGTAACAGCTAACCCTGTATTACAGTCTGACCAACTATTTAATCTCCTCTTACTAAGAGGAATTCTCTCTGCAAAAGAAGAGAAGGTCATAGCTGGGCAGGTTTACTGCATACAGAAAAGAAACTGAGTTTTTCCAGTGAGCGGTGCCATTTTTCTAGTGGTGTGGTAGCATTCCTAAGTAAACTTTGAAGATCATCAATCTGCTGCTTGAAGACAACCCCACTTGATACACAAAGAAGTAAACACCTGCTTGCTTTTTCTGTTTCTGTGTTTGTACATTCCATCATTGGGAACATCAAAAGGTCAAGGTCTGCTCCTGTGTAACCCTTTATTACATCTACTGTTACTTATTGATAGTAGTAGTATGCTTAAAGAACCCAAGACAGATTAATTAGGTTTAATGGATAGAGAGGCCATGTTCATTACTAATAACAATATGGAAATGCAGCCATCAATGGCTGTCATTCTGTATGATAAAATGAACATAGAAGCCGGGAAAGGATTGCTTGTGCACTTCGTGGCTCTGGTGATTCATTATTTCATCTTTTTCTTGCAAATGTAGTAAATGTGTTCTTTAGCAGGCAATACTCTTTTGAGGCTTCTCTCTCAAATCTTGCTTGATAAAGCATTTGTGGCCCTTTGTGTGCTTTAGATAAATCAATACTGTTCTCTGGTGTGGAAATAATTACTAAAGATTTGGGATTGGGAGACTACTAATGATTCCCAGAGGAAAAGTGTAGAGCAGCAGCAAATTGCATTGTTTGTTTGTTTTTGTAATGTTCTGTGATCTTCCTTTCTACAGAGTATACTTTGACGATTTTAATTTTATTTGCACTTAATTGTTAAATGCTTTATGAAAGATTAGTTTTTCATGACAATGTTGAAACGTTTTGCAGGTAGGAGACATAAGAGGGCGGGTCTTAAGCCTCCCATGGTGGGGGCTGCACTAGGTGATGATCTTTTTTTGTTTTCAGTGTTCGTCGCTGAATGTCATTGTTCCTTTAGTCCATAGGATAGAGAATGGGAATGTGTTAAAAAATAAATTGACCAAAAATTCTTGTTCCCTGCTTTGATGTCATACTGCTCATGATCAGCCTGGAGTATGCTTCACTATCTTTTAGTTTTGATTTTGTAGTTTTTGTTTGCCTCATAATTACTTTCTAATTTCTATGGATGTTAAGTGATAGCAGTTTCATAGATCTATTAATCCATCTGTGCAGCAAGTCATTCTGTGCTAGACTGCTGTCAACGCTTCCAGAATGGAAAGTAGAACACTGAGTCCATATTACAGGATGTGAGACTTGAATTCAGTTATGATTTACTTAGATTTGATGGAAAATTAACGTAAAGTTTTCCTAGGCTGAGCTGTAATGTTGACTGTTGTCCAGTAGAAAACAAGGTCACTGCATCTTTGCATGTGGGTGCAGAGAAGTTGTCTTCTGAAAGGTTTACATTCAAAACTGCTGATGGAGACTGCATTAACAATCCAGAACATGGACAGCTTGCCTAACAAGGGTGTATGCAGATATGTTGCTATCAAGCCCTTGGTAAACATATGGATTTGGGAGTAGAAGTTCGCTTGCGTGAAGTCATTAAGCAATGGCTATATAGATATTTATGTGCTTTTTGATTAGATCTTACTGTAGTGAAGTTTGTAAGTATAAAACATTTGAAAAATGCTTCTTGAAAATGAGTATTTCTTTGAGTCAGAATATAACTTTAAAAAAAGGTAACTTTGGATAGACAGTTTACAAATCCAAGCAGACTACGACTGAGTTATGTAAATCCATCGTGTAGCCAAGTAACAGCTTGTAAAGAGCATGGAAGCAGCCCTAATCGACATTAACCCAGTGCCACATGGCAATGGGACTATATAAACTGTGTGCTGTTGCTTATGCACAAAGACCTCCAGCAACATTGTCTTTTGTAAGGCTACATGGGGATGTCAAATAAGAAGGCTGAAATGCTTTCATATTGATATTGTCAGTAATCAAATCTAGTTAATTCTTCCCTCTGAGCTTAAAATTTTCTTGGATGAAAAATCCTTAAGTTTCTCTTTCAGTGTTCGATGCTTGGCTTCCCACTATCTCAGCAGTGTCAAGTGTTTTATACTCAACAGCTGGTGCTTTCAGAGATTGCTACACACTGCTCCTTCAAATAATTTAGTGTAAAGCCACATGTAATTTGCCACTTCTTTCATGTGTTTTTTCTCTAAGGTAGCTTGACATCATCTCTTGCAAAACTCGTTGCCTCCTATTTACATGTTGGCTGGGACCTGGCAAGGGACATAGGAAGCCAGTGGAGTTGTTGTCCTTCATGATGGATCTGTTGAGTATAAATTGTTAGTGATTCCACAATGCTAATAACTTGAGTACAAAGGAGGAGGTGGAGGTTCACTGCTGCTGCCTCTGCTACATATGACTGCAATAACATCCACTTCTGAAGGTCAACAAAGTTGAAGAACATACCTGTCGTTAGAGGCTTGTGCTTGGATCCAAGAGTTTATTTCAGATACTTCAATCTGAGAGATGATAATGAAAGAGACATCCTATATTAAAGTTTATTATTGTAAAATTCATTGACTTTTTTCAGACTTGTGCCTGTCATGCTGTCTATCTACAGCTTCTTTCTTTTTTGATGCTGCTTTTTGTAATACAGAATTCTATGTGCAAGGATCAGAACATCACTACTCTGTTGGCAAAAACCTGAGCTACTGAATCTGGAAGCAAAGTGCTCCAAGATCTCTTGATGCTTCATAAAGAAGCCTGTCTATCTGCTGCGATCTTTATGGCTTTCTTAACTTGAAAGTCTGAAGTGTGTAAGACATTCCAGTTAATTCAACCTTTCTGTGCAGGAGAATCCAAAAGAAATGGTTCGTAAGCTGGGTAAGTTAATAAAAATAGGTCTAGGAAAGACACACAGGGCATATTTGCCGTCTCCATATTGTGTGCAGTTCTGACATAATAGGAAAGCATATGCAGTAAGGAGACAGTATGGAACAGTGTGATAAGTTGAAGCCTCAGCATATAAGCAATCCAAGCCTTGTGAGATTTTTCCTATTCTTGTAGGCTTTATAATATAGGAAATCTTCCTCAGCCTACTATCTGCTGCTACACAGCCAAAAGAACCTGTCAGTGCAGCTCTCAGGCATGTCTGCATGCTCTGCTGATCTAGTGGTAGGATTAGACCTTTAGTACAGTTTTCCTCCCAGTTTACATCTGCTTGCAATCCTAAATCTTTATTAATTTACATTAATACAGGAGTATGCTCGTGCTGAAGGTATTAAATCATACCTCAGAGTAACTTGATTACAGTAGCATTGTGTTTCTTTAATAATCTGGTGGATCAAAGGAAAACTTTAGAAGCAATGAGTGTGCTTAATTCACTTTGTGTTAACCTCTTCAGTAAGCCCAAGGGTTTTTCCTGCTATGGACCTGAGGCAGAAAGACTTGATAATTTTCATTATATTGCTTCTGCGCTGATCTGCACAACCATGGTTGCATCTTATTGTGTTAAGAAAGTGTCAGGCTGAAGGAGAACACACCTAAATGTGTTAACATGGAAAGGAAATAAATGCTGCTCAGCAGTCAGTCGTTCCTAAAGTTCCTTCCAGTAGAAGTAATTTATGTTCAATACCTTGGTGGCTTCTGTTTAAGAACTTAAGAGTTTGAAATATTGGATCAGACAGCTGGTTCATGTTTCAAAGGAAATAAAGCAATAACATCTTACAGGTTTTTTATATGTCTTGGGAAACAGAATTAATGTATTACAGATCTAATTTATGGCATAAGCAGCAATATCTTGGTGACAGGCACTCAAGTTAGGATGGACAATAACATGCAAACTGAAATAAGAATGTTAATTATACATAAGACATTATATTGTGAAATTGCTGTATAGTTTTGCCCTAAAGATAAAAGCAAGGAAAAATAGAATCAGCCACCCCACAGTGATCCCTACAATCTGGAATAATGAACTCCCCACTGAGGCACAGGGTTGACATTTCACAACAAACTTCTTACTTTCCAGGGCACTTTACAGGCAAGTTGATTTCTTCAAGCTTCATTTCATGCTGTTTCCATAAATTCAGTTTCTGGAAGGGGAAGTCTGTTCAGAAGACTGTAACATTAAAAAACCAGAAAGACTTACAATGCTCGCCTGAAGGAATTGGCTTCAATCTTGACTATTCTGGTCCAACTTCATAGTGACCCTGCTTTGAGCAGCAGGTTGGACTGATGAATGCTCCTGAGGTCAGAATGACCCTGTGAATCCATACATCTCTTCCACTGACACATGCCCAGTGTAATGACTAGAGGATCCTATTAATTTCAAGAGGGTCTGTCTCTCACTTAGAGTTGCAGGCAGTGATGGGTATGATGAGGTCTTTGCTGCTGAAAAACCAAAATGTAGATTTTGTTCACTTCTAAGTTTCCCCTCTAGCCACTGCTCCACTTGTTCTCTGGCCTTTTGGCTTGGGTTGCTTTACTCTTTATCACCAAGGTTTCTTAATCTTCACATCGTGCAGGAAGCTGCCACTGCTGAAGAGTGTTTGGGTTTGCAGTTCACTGCAGTTTGTTGCTCTTCCTGTTGCATTCCATGGGAACTCCCACTTGCCAGCTGATGAGATGACAATCTTCAAAAGACTAGTGGTGTTGCATTGAGCAAGACAGTAATTCAGCAGTGATTCACACTGCATACTGGTGCTCTTCTGCCAAGAAGAGGATCAATGAAAAGCTTTCAATTGTAAATAGCCTGTATGGGGCTGTACCTGCATGTCCTTGAGGGTGTGAATGCCTTCTGCAACAGGAGAGTGAGCAGGATTTACTTCCTTGAGTTTCTTTTCTCGTCTCATAATCTGAGAACACATTTAAAGGGCCTTGACAAGGGCTGCCAGGAGAAGGCTGTCTGGGATTACACTGTATTAAGTATTGACTTTGTTTGACTTCTGTTCCTATGGAATGGACCAAGTTAGAGCTAAATGAACATCAGACAGCCTTATCACTGATCTGAAGGTCAGAGGCAAAAACCAGGCACAGCATAGAACTACCAGATGCAAAAACTAAAATGAAGACTTAATTTTCAAACCAGAACAGGAAATTATTTATTTTAAAATATGGAGACTGACTCAAAAGCCTTTGTGGGAGAAAACTGACAGCAGAGTAGATGTCTCAAACATAAATTTATATAAATTTGTATAAAGAGGACATCAGGATTAGAGAAATCACAAGTAATATCTGCACTGTGAGCCCAGACACCAGTGAACTCACATTGGGCAAAGACTCTCATGCCATCAGACTTAAGTGCCTGAATGAACCCGTAGTTACTGTGTTTGAAAAAGCTACATGATTTAACAGAGATGGGATAGAATAATCTTTGTACTTCAGTGGGGCACTGACAGTTCTTACTTTAAAAGTTGTTTAGTGTCTCCTGTCAACCTGCTGTCATAAAGATTTGTTTCTGGATCGTGTTATGTTAATTATTGGCCTAGTTGTAGCTGGAAAATGTCTGTGTGGTTTGGGAATGTATTCTTGGACTGGACTGTTTAGTTTGTAATGTTAGTCCTCCCAACTAGGAAAGGTCTATAGGGGACTGTCCTGTTGCTACCCAATTACTGCATGTTTGTTGGGAAAAAGAACAACCTGAGGTTAATTAAAGGAAGCGTGAACTTTCAACCATTGCAGAAATACTCACCTGGAGCAGTACAATGTTGTTTTCCTTGTTATTTTCAATAGGCACCGTTTCTGCAGTAAGAACCTTGAGAAGGTCTAACACAGTGTTTCAGAAATGCAAGAAGCAAATACCATTGTGTTCTCAAATGGATAGTTGTCCACATAAAGTTGTCTGCTTTAGCTGAGAAACCACTACAGAGTTTTGTCATTAGGCAGGATTTGACTGTACAGACCTTTCCCAAATGCCTGCTCCAAGCAGGAATATTTAAGGCTGACTTTCTCCTGGGATGCTTCTGTCATGGCTGGCTAGTGAAGAAGCACTTTCTTCCAATAGCCTGTTCTTCATGGAACTTCTCCAAAGTTCATTTGTTTGTTTTAATTGTTGATTTTATTAGTGTTTTTCAAAAGTTTATGCTCAGGAAAAAAAATAATTGAAAACCTATGTGTTACCCCAACAGAAGCCATTTTCTATTACAAGTTTAAAATTCAGGCTTCCAGAAATGGAAACATCAGAAATTACTTTGCTCTGTGTTTTCTCGTGTGTGATAAACTGCTTTAACCAATTTTTGAGAGTCTAGGAAGTTCTTTCTTAGAAACTTGATAATCTCACAAGACATGGAAAATAGAAATCTTTTCATTGCTGCTCCAACATCAGTTCCACATTGCATCTCATTCTTTCTTTATAAACAGTTTATTGACCTCCCCACAAAAAGTCTTAAAATCTGTCTTTCTTTTGCTGATTATAAAACATAGAATCAGTCATAGAATCATTAAGGATCGGAAGGGACCTCAGAAGATCATCTAGACCACGGCGCACAGGAACACATCCAGGCGGGCCTTGAATGTCTGAGGTGTGACGACCTGGTTCAGGAACGACACAACGGCCACCACCGGGCTGCTTGGGTCATCTGTCCGCAGACACCAATGTGGTGGACGGCAAATAGCGTTTATTCTCATGTAACACTGCATTTTATAGTCCAGGTTTACTGCGTCACTTCCTTCCGCCTACGTCCTATCTTCCCGTACAGCGTGTTATCTTCCGACCACCAAACCCTAACTACCACATTTCCCCCCTCCCTATGCTAGCACACTTTAATCATGTGCAAATCCCCGATACCCGTTCCCCATTCACAACCCCCTGGAAAGCCCCTTTCAGGGCGGTAGCACCATCACTAGGGAGTTGATTCTTTGGCTTTGTTGTCTTCTCCGGTCTTTAAAGAAAGTATAGGATAATCAATAGGAATACTAACATTCGGAACTGCAGTTGCTTGGGAACCCTGGGTGCAGCAAAAATTTAGAGTACCCTTCCCCGTAAACTGGAAACCCTACGTGATGCGTCCATCCTTAGGTGAGGAATCTAGACTTGCTGCAAGCAGGTCCAGCCCCTAAAACAACAGGCCAAAATAACTGGCAATTTTCTTTGAACGGAAACATCTGATTTCATTCTCCTGTTGGGTTTCTCCAAGAGTCTGGCCATCACACTAAAAAGAAAACCAAGGGAGTTTCTAGCATCAAACACTCAGGCCCTTACCTCTTAATACTGCTAACCAAAAATAAATAGAACTGACCATACTCAATCTTACGGCACTTCATTCTCACTAATACCTGCGTTTCATATAAACTACATTTTTTACTACCTAAATCTTTCATTAAGCATTTGCAATCGCTATTAATATTTTTTCTAAAAGGAGTTGGCTATATAAAAACTAGATAGATAGATATGTTTCCTTTTTTAAAAAACAGACGGTATGGTCCCTTAATAACCATCACAAGGCACAAATATGTCCTTAAAACAGTTGCTGGTGTTCTAGAAACATGATGTTAACTTGCTCTAGCCGGCTTTTGACAAACAACACCAGCTTATTTAATATGCAAGGCCCAAAAACTAGTGCTAAGAATATTATGATAAGTGGACCCATCAGGGTGGTCAGTCATGGAGACTGAACCAGGAATCGAACCATCCTTGTTGGGATTCTCTTTCTCTTTGGGCTAGCCAATCTCTCAGCTCAGCCATGGAGTCTCGTACTGTGCGGTCTGCATAGAGACAACATTCTTCTCCTAACGTGGTGCAGAGGCCTCCTTGATGCAATAGCACAAGGTCTCGCCTATTCTGCAGAATGACCTCTGAAAGCGAAGAGACGGATTTTTCTAAAAAGGAGATAGATTTCTCGACTCTCTGCAAGTCTTCATCTATGGTCATTTGTAGCTGAGATAGTCCTTGACGTTGGGTCGCGAAGGCCGAAATACCTGTGGCTGTGCCAACCGCTCCTAGTCTGAGTAGCATTGCAATGGTGATGCCTGTTATTATTTCTCTTTTGTGAATCCGGTAAGGTTTTTCAAAGTTGTGATACATGTCTTCCTCTTGGTGATACAGGACCTTAGGAACAATTAGGACTTAAACATAAAAGTCAGCGGAATCATCAAAATGAGCAAGGGACATGCAGGAGGTTACCCCTGTTTGGTGGCAGACCCACACTGCAGACGCAGACGGGATTGCCCATTTGTAGGCCCTATTAATCTTAACGGTTTTCGCACAAACAAAGCGGTTCCAGCTTGTCAGCACGGTATTGCCCAAACATACGCCTTGGCCTCTGACTTGGTTCAGGGTGATCCCTCTCCGTGGGGTGTCCCACCTGCACTGGGTTGGATTGCTGTTTGATGAATAGTTAAAAGAGGCATTGAGGGCAACACCCTTGTAAAAGGGTGGATTGATATCATAACACAGTCAANGGGTGGATTCATATCATAACACAGTCAACAAGAACTCATAAGGTTTGGATCCGACTGGTTCAATGACCGGAATGTGGCATTTAGCACACTGAAAAACGGTTTACCAGGCAAGTGGAAAGGACCCACATCCGTTTTACTGGGAGAAGTCATTTGTTTAGCTACCAGGGGAGTGGTTTTGGTGTCCTCTTTGTTTATGTCATCGAGGCCGATAGCTACGCTGTTTTGTATAGCTGTGCTGCTCTGTACTTCCTGTTTTATAATGGAAAACAGTCTCCCCCTATCTGTGCCTGATTCGTAGTATCTTGGATTCGTAGTATCCAAGTCTTCCCAACCATACCCCTTGGATCATCCTCTTTGGTTACATTTAGTATAAGATATAAACACCAGTTCTTGATCTTCCCACAGGTCGCTACCAACCCCGGTCTTAAGTGGTCTTTGGGAGGAATGATGCACCCATACGGTCCTGGTTGTACCTTCAAATATTTGTCTGGTCCTGCCCTTGGTGCCCAATCTGAGGCTATTGTTTCACACCCCTAGTGGGAGCAATAGTACTGATTGGGGGCACTGCATTAAGATCTGCCGGGGTTAGAGCCGGGGCACATGTAATAACTTGCGCCATGCAAACAATAGTTTACTGGGGCCAGGTCACAAAATTTTATCTGAAAGCTAGGGGCCCCAGGGGTAATGACTCTCTGTATTATTTCTTGATCCTATCTCATTAACACCCATTCCCATGGTTGATGCTTATACGACCTACAAGATGTTATAAACCCAAAAAGCAAGATTACGCAAAAACATTGCGGCAGCCCTTTATGGGGGCTTCCTAGCTGTCGTTCGGGTTCTGGTGAAGCGAAGTTTTCCGTTGCAGCCAGGGTATATTCCAACTCCTTTTCCTCTTTTGCCACAGGTAAATATGGGTTAAGGGGATGGCTGATGATGTGGTCCTGTGGATGAAAACTCACAGTTTTCATTAGTTTTATTCTGAAGGTCTGGTGTAACAGATTTAAGTGGACACCATTTAACTTCTCTGTTCTTTCTAACAGTGGCGTACCCTTGTCCTGTTAAAACTAGTCTCAACCCCTGTTCCCATTCTCCCAGTTCGTTTCTAACTATGACTAATGGGCCTTCTTCTAATGTTCGAGTAGCCCAATGCTTTTGGGTGGGGCTATTCACCTCTTCTCCCCTGGGGAACTGATTCAACGCTAACAGAGTGGCTGCCAAAAGGCCTTGCATGGTCTCCTGAAGGAATGGCAGTAGCAAACCCTTCTGATTTTGCTAGTACCTCCAATTTAGATTTTAGTATTTGTTTCGCTCTCTCAACTATGGCTTGTCCCATGCTATTATACGGGATGCCATGTATTAGAGTGATACCCCATTTCAAAGCGAATGCCTGGGCTGATTTGGAGACAAAGTTCGGACCGTTGTCTGTTTTGATCTGATTAGGGATGCCAAGCCATGCCATGGCCGTCAGCCAATGTTGGATAGTTGCCTTGGAGTTGGTCTTAAGGTGTTGCGTGGCTATGATCACTCCACTATATGTGTCTACAGTTACTGCTAGCCATGCTTGAGGTTTCAGTAATTGGCAGAGTGTAAAATCTGTCTGCCACACTTCGGAGGCCTTAAGACCTCTGGGATTGACCCCACTAGACCATAGTGGTGTTTTCTGACAGTGGGGGCATGTGGCTACTACGGGTTTTGCGTCTGTGACCGAAATTCCGCATTTCTTCGCCAGTGCCTTGGCTCCGATGTGAAGAGACTCGTGTAGCTGATGGGCATCTCTTAGTGTCCATAATCCATTTGCAGTGGTGTCTGCTTTGTCGTTGCCAGTTTGAAAGAACCCTTTAATAGGGTTATGGCTGTTAACGTGGATGACTGATATGGTGCCCTTTCGAGAGAAAAGTGCTTCTTCTAGCATCAGCGCTACTGTAGATGCTGACACGCCGGGCCCCGACATGACCAGGCAAAGTTTGGCCACAAACATTGAATCGGTCACTGTGTTGAGAAGTTCCATTGGGAACAGTCCACACACTAGTACTACGGCTGTCGCTTCTAGCTGCTGGACTGAAAGTGCCTGGTCGGTCATTTTAACACAGTGCCATTCTCCTTCTGATTGCCATACTGCTGCCACGGTTGAGGTCGCCGAGGATGCATCTGTAAAGACTGTCAGTCCCCGTTGTGGACGGTCCATGACTTTTTGTGGGAGGTCAGTGTTGACAACTGTCAGTATTTGAGTCCAGGGAGGCTTTGTAGCGTACCGAATTTGTCCCCCGAATCTGACAAGGGCTATGGCTAGATATTCTGACATTGCCATTGATTGCGATGGGAGCTGTTTGCGGAAGGGTAGGTATATCGTGGCGGGTTCAGTGCCCAGATGTCTTAGGGCAAGTTTTCTACCTTTCATAATGAGATTGCCAATGCACTCGACCCCTGGGGAGAATGCACGTAATGGTTTTCCCAGGACTATCCATTGTATTGGCTGGGCTTTTTCAGGGGAGCCTTGAGCTAGTGCTCCTACTCCCCCCCCCCGTCGTGAAATGTATGTACAGATCGAGTGGTACATTCAGGTTCCATCTGGTGAGTGTGCTTGACAACACCTGATGCTCAATGAAGTCGAGAGAGTTCATCTCTTCTGCTGTCAGAGCCTTTTTCTCCCATGTTTTTTTCCCTTTTAGAAGATCATATAGGGGAGCCATGATCTCAGGAGGAATTAGGACGATATTGCGGAGCCATTGCCAGGACCCTACTAGCTGTTGCATATCATAAAGTGTTTCAATGTGGCGACGGATTTTTACCTGAGGAGGGGTTATATAGGAGCCTGTAATCTCCACTCCCAAAAAGCTTACACATGGTCCTCTTTTAATTTTCGCGCTTGCAATTTCGAACCCGTGTGTTTTCAGAGTTTCTGAGATTGTTGACACCAGCTGATCCATCTGATTTCCTGTTGATGTGGTGACCAAGATATCGTCCATATATTGAATGATAGTTGCAGTCGGGTCACTGTGCCAAACTGGTGTCAACGCATGATTTACAGTAATTTGGCAGGTAGTAGGCGAGTTGATCATTCCTTGAGGTAGTACTTTCCAGTGAAAACATAAGTTAGGCCGTTGACTGTTCGGAAACACGACAGAAAAAGCGAAACATTCCCTGTCTTCTTCATGTAGAGGTATGGAAAAGAAACAGTCCTTAATATTAAGGACAGCATAGGTTGTCCCTCTGGTATCATACAGTTCATGGGCAACAGCGTTTGAACAGGACCCATTGGTTGAATTCTCTTGTTTACTTCGCGTAGGTCAGGGAGGAGGTGAAACCCCTCGCCGTTTTGTTTGGGTATTACAAAAACTGGGGTGTTCCATGGGCTAGTGGAAGGCTCTATATGACCTTGTTGCAGTTCGCGGTCAAGCAGCTCGAGAAGAGCGTCCATTCGAGGCTTTGAGAGGGGCCACTGCTCGACCCACACTGGGTTGGACGACTTCCATGTCAATTTGATTGACAGATGTAGGTGTGTGGCAGTGGCCCTTATGGTAAGTTTGGCTTTCAACAGAGCAAGGGCGTCCCTTCCTAGCAGGGGTGGGACTCCTGGCATGACATACTGAAAGAGGTTAATAGTTTTCTCTGGTCCTTTCTCAGTATGGAGCATTATTGCTACCAGCTGGATGCT
This sequence comes from Upupa epops, assembly GCA_013397515.1. Classification (NCBI taxonomy): domain Eukaryota; kingdom Metazoa; phylum Chordata; class Aves; order Bucerotiformes; family Upupidae; genus Upupa; species Upupa epops. The sequence goes on from VZRI01009889.1 coordinate 616,814, forward strand.
CCTCTGAGCTTGGGTCAAACCCCTAACTCAGCCTACCATGGGAGCGTCTTCCAATTTCCAGTGGGGGGGGCAATTTGTCTCAGGGATAACTGTGACATCTACTCCAGTGTCGATCAAAAAGGGGACGCTGATAGTGGCATCTTCTGGAGCATTACAGAGGTAGCAGATTCCCCATACCATCGGCGGCCTATCACACTTTACTGCCAAGGCCACCCAGGGGTCTCGTTCTCCAGGGGTGGTCCCTATTGATTCTGTTGCAGGGATGGGATTGGCTGAACTGCTGACTGAGGTGTAGGTTGAACCATGAAATTGGTCACTTCTTGGGGGGGCAACAGGTTTGGAAGTGCTTTGCCCCATCCAGGGTTGGCATAGTTGGGCTGCCTTGTGTCCCAACTGGGAGAGAGCCACATGCAGCCCAATTACCCCCTCCCCTTCCCGTTTCCCTGGGCTTTAGCTCTGCATTCTTTAGCAACATGTCCTTTTCTTCCGCAGACCNCGTTTCCCTGGGCTTTAGCTCTGCATTCTTTAGCAACATGTCCTTTTCTTCCGCAGACCCAACACGGTCCCTTGGGTTGGTTTTGGCGCAGGGGTAGAGCTGGTAGAGGGTCCCCTGTTTGAGGGCAGTTAGCTACAATGTGGCCTGTGTGGCCACATTTAAAACATGCCATTACTTCAACT
>VZRI01009892.1:0-64048 GCA_013397515.1 Upupa epops
CTGTCACCACCTCCTTCTTAGAATTTCTTACACATGTAAGAAATCATCTTTATGACGGCATCCATTTCGCCTCCGGTCGANTAAGAAATCATCTTTATGACGGCATCCATTTCGCCTCCGGTCGATTATACCACCGACCCCTCCTGGCGCTTCTTCAGACTATCCTCCGAAGGATTCGTGTGCACGCTTTTTCCCTGCTTGCTGAGCGTAATGGCCACCTCCTCCCAGCCCCAGGCTTTCCCCACGCCACGGCTCCCAAGGATACCGCTCCCGCACCCGCACCGCCCGCGGACAGCTCTCTCACCCCAGAGAGAGATCTCACCCCATTTGAGGTCACCAAAATGTTACATTGAGTGTAACATTGCCTGTTCGTTTTCCTCTGGGAGACCGTAGCTTGTCCACTCACCGAGGTATACACCAATATGATGAACAACAAATGGCGTTTATTACGTTGTGGCGTGTGCTTATATCCCTCTGCCCTTCGTGTACGCCCCTTTTCTTACAGATGTAGCAGAATATGGGAGGTCCTATCGCCTCACATCCCGCAAGCACACATGCACCTAATACAACAGGGATTTCAACCTAACAAACATCTCTTGGAAATCTAATACAGCAGAGAGCAAACAGGCTAGGATGTTTCTTCAGTGTATGGAAGATAACTTTCTGACACAACTGGTAGACAAGCCTACCAAGCAAGGTGCCTTGCTTGACTTCCTGCTCACAAGTAGAAAAGGACTAGTGGGGGATATGGAGGTTGGAGGCTGGAGGCCATATTTGGCTTAGTGGTCATGTATTGGTTAAGTTCTCAATTCTTAGTGATGTAAAGAAGGCAGTCAGCAGAATCTCCACCTTGTATTCCCGGAGGGCAGACCATTTGGTCTGTTCAGAACACTAGTTGAGAAGGTCCCTTGGGAGAAAATCCTGAAGGGCAAAGGACTGTTAGACACACTTCAAGGAGGTGATCTTAAATGCACAAGAGAAGGATATCCCTGTGTCTCATAAGATTAAAGGCCAGCCTGGTTGAACATGGAGCTTTTGATGGGAAGAAAAGGAGAGTTTACCACCTTTGGAAGAAGGGCCGGGCAATTTGGGAGGAGTACAGTGATCTTGTCAGGTTATATGGAGAGAAAATTAGGAAAGCAAAAGCCCAGCTGGAACTCAACTTGGCCACTGACATAAAGGACAACAAAAAAGTTTCTACAGGTACATCAATAATAAAAATATAACAAAGGAGAATCTCTATCCCTTACTGGGTGTGAGCGGGAACATTGCTACTAGTGATGAGAAAAAGGATGAGATACTTAATGCTGTCTTCTGGTGCTTCACTCTCCTGAGCTTGAAGATAAGGATGGGGGACTGTACAAATCCCCCATAATCCAGGAAGAAGCAGTTAATGATCTGCTTCTGCACCTGGACACTCATAAGTCTATGGGGACAGATTCACCCAAGAAGTACTTTGGGAGCTGGCAGGAGAGCTCACCAAGCCTCTCTCCATCATTTTTCAACAATGCTAGTCAACAGGAAAGGCACCAGATGACTGGAAGATGGTTGATGTGATGCTTATCTAGAAGAAGTGCCAGAAGGAGGCCTTTGAACAAATCAAATGGGAGATTGTGCATGCAATAGCCAGTCAGAACAGTCTTTTCTTGGAGTCTCTGGTAGAGAGTGCCTGAAGATACTCAGAGTCAACCAATAGGATACTGGAGTCAGAGCTACAGANTCACCCAAGAAGTACTTTGGGAGCTGGCAGGAGAGCTCACCAAGCCTCTCTCCATCATTTTTCAACAATGCTGGTCAACAGGAAAGGCACCAGATGACTGGAAGATGGTTGATGTGATGCTTATCTAGAAGAAGTGCCAGAAGGAGGCCTTTGAACAAATCAAATGGGAGATTGTGCATGCAATAGCCAGTCAGAACAGTCTTTTCTTGGAGTCTCTGGTAGAGAGTGCCTGAAGATACTCAGAGTCAACCAATAGGATACTGGAGTCAGAGCTACAGAGGACAAAACTGCCCTGGGATCCTAGAGGTCATCACTAATTGGTCTGAAGGTGAGAGTTTCAGTCTAGCTGACAAGGAAGAAGATGAGTAGGTGGCACATAGGGAGGAAGCGCATCTGTACAACCAATTTCCAGAGGAGAGACAGTATGCCCTTTTCACTGACGGTTCATTTTGCATTGTAGGGACAAATTGAAAGTAGAAGACAGCCTTTTGGAGCCCCAATGAGAAGTTGCAGATGCCACTAAAGGAGACGGTGGGTTGAGTGAAGTGGCAGAGCTCAGAGCTGCCCAAATGGCCCTGGACACTGCAAAACAAGAAAAGTGGCCAGAGTTCTATCTGTGCACTGACTCGTGGATGGCAGCCAAGGCTCCATGGGATTGTCTAGGTAGATGGAAAAAGGCCAATTGGCAGTGCTGGGGTAAGCCTATTTGGGCANCAAGGAAGAAGATGAGTAGGTGGCACATAGGGAGGAAGCGCATCTGTACAACCAATTTCCAGAGGAGAGACAGTATGCCCTTTTCACTGACGGTTCATTTTGCATTGTAGGGACAAATTGAAAGTAGAAGACAGCCTTTTGGAGCCCCAATGAGAAGTTGCAGATGCCACTAAAGGAGACGGTGGGTTGAGTGAAGTGGCAGAGCTCAGAGCTGCCCAAATGGCCCTGGACACTGCAAAACAAGAAAAGTGGCCAGAGTTCTATCTGTGCACTGACTCGTGGATGGCAGCCAAGGCTCCATGGGATTGTCTAGGTAGATGGGAAAAGGCCAATTGGCAGTGCTGGGGTAAGCCTATTTGGGCATTGGAATTGTGGCAAGACATCGCCACTCGGGTGAGGAGGCTGGCTGTATGAGTTCGCGATGTGGATGCACATGTGCCGAAGAGCTGCGCCAATGAAGAACATCATAATGATGAGCAGGCTGACTGAGCAGCACAAGCTGAAATCTCACAGGTGGGTCTGGACTCGCAACATAAGTGAGAGGTGTTCCTAGCCTGATGGGCCCACATCAGGTAATCAGGGCAGAAATGCCACTTACAGATGGAAATATGACAGAGGGGTAGATTTAACTACGGATGCCATTTCCCAGATTATCCACAAATATGAGAGAAGCACCACAATAAAACAGGCCAAGAGAATATGGTGTGGTTTGCTATGGGGCAAATACTGCTACACAGAGGCATGGCAGATAGACTGTATTACCCTGCCACAAACCTGCCAAGGTAAGCACTATATGCTTGGTTGCCACGGTGGAGGCTACCACTGGGTGGCTGGAGACCTACCCAGTACCTCATACCACTTCTAGGAACACCATCCTGGGCCTTGAAAAATAAGTCCCCTGGTGACATGGCACCCCAGAGAGAATTGAGTCTGCAAAGGGACTCATTTCAAGAACAGCCTGGTCACCACCCGGGGTAAGAAGCATGGTGATGAGTGGGTATACNCAAATATGAGAGAAGCACCACAATAAAACAGGCCAAGAGAATATGGTGTGGTTTGCTATGGGGCAAATACTGCTACACAGAGGCATGGCAGATAGACTGTATTACCCTGCCACAAACCTGCCAAGGTAAGCACTATATGCTTGGTTGCCACGGTGGAGGCTACCACTGGGTGGCTGGAGACCTACCCAGTACCTCATACCACTTCTAGGAACACCATCCTGGGCCTTGAAAAATAAGTCCCCTGGTGACATGGCACCCCAGAGAGAATTGAGTCTGCAAAGGGACTCATTTCAAGAACAGCCTGGTCACCACCCGGGGTAAGAAGCATGGTGATGAGTGGGTATACCATATCCCCTACCATGCTCCAGCTGCTGAGAAGGTTGAAAGGTGCAATGGACTGATGAAAACCACTTTGAATGTGCTGGGTGGAGGGACTTTCAAGAACTGGGACCAGAGCTTAGTGAATGGGGATGGGGATAGAGTCCCTGTAGTGCACCTGAGAGGCATGCTGGGAAAGACAGTCTGGATAAATGCTGCCTCAAGACATGACAAACCCATCAGGAGGATTGTTTTTCGCACAAAGATTGGGTTGTACTTGGTGGGTAATGCAGAAAGATGGGGAAGAATGGTGTGTGCCTCAAGGGGTCTTAATTTTTAGTTAATACTGTTTACAATATTATACATAGTGTACAAAATGGTTTTTGTTGAAATATACTGTCTCTAAAACATTTAGTAATGAATACATAGATTGCCCATATTTGGAAAGTCATGGACATCAAGGTGCGGTTGAGCTTGTTCTGCATGCACATTTTGGGATTGGGATGCGGAAAGCTATTTTCTTAACTGTGCATTCAGGTCCTGCTTCGGGGATGCAAGCCTTACATTGCAATTTGAGGGTAAACCAGGCCACAGTGGACAAATTCACTATTGCAGTATATGTACAGGTGCCAGTTACTATTAGGGTTGTGATAATGTTAGCTACTCTAGCTTGGTTAGCCATGGACAATTGCAGGTGGTTTATGGGGAGGCTTCAGGCATGTTGCACCTGTTGCCAGCTGTATCCCCTACTTTCTCCCACAAACCTTCTCCTGCTGGTAATGTGGCAGCCATGGCCCCTCTGTGTTTTGTTTATTGTTTGGAGGCAGCTTTCCCAGGCAACTCAGACTGTGCTACAAATGAGCAACCCCCTTGCCATCTCATTCAGGTGCCTACTCACAGACTTTTCCCAGTCCCAGAACCTGAATTTAGAGAGACCAGTTTTATAATATAGTTAAGAGTTTGTTACAGTTTTATATGTTTTGTACTGATTATATACAGCTGTTCATGTTTGTCATGTTTTATACATTTAATACTGGTTTCATCTGGTTATGATTTTAGTAAAACATATATGATGTTGATGATGTGAGTGAGGAGTACAAAGTTGTTTTTTGGAAACAGAAAGTTGTTTTGGGAAAAAAAGAAGGTGATACAGGGGTGGAATGTTGTGAGGTAAAGAGGAAAACCGGTTTGTCTATCACCTTTACTGTTCCTTTCTTTTTTCTTTTTGGTATAACAACCATAGGTTAAGTACTGCCATTAGCGGGACAAGGATGTCAGGCAAAGCTGTGAGAGGGAGTGCAGGACCTCCCAAAAGCAGGAAAACTTTTTAGGATTGTTTTTCTTTTTTTTACTTTATTTTTAAGTGGAAATTGTCCAACTTTATGAGTGGGAATTATTTTTTGAGCGGGAGTTCTCTGGTCTATGATTAGGGACTGCTTTGAGCTGGAAACCTCTTTGGCTTTGGCACTGGTTTCCCCGCAGCTATTTTAAGTCACTGCAGAAGATGTGATCAGACTGTTCAGCTTTTTGCCTTCCATGTTTCACTGATTCAGACGTCTCCAGACCTCTTCCGTGGACTTTTGCTGCTTCCCCCACTGGTATCTTCAGCTTCGCATCCCTTCTGTAGCTGTTTCTTCCCCTCTGCTGGCTCCCACCACTTCCTCGGCATGCTGAATGAAGCGCTGTTCACCACCATGGACTTGCTGATTTTTGCCCTCTGCAGTTCCCTGTTCGAGCACCCTGCTGTACCCTGCTGGACCTACTCCCTTTGGGGTAAATTCAGGGGCTTTTGTGGCCGCTTCACTGCATCCACTTTTCCCTATGCACCCCTTGGCCCTCCTGCAGAATTCATCCAGGCTCTAACGCTCCACCTCTGCTGCTTCCTCAACACCCGACCTCTAACTCTGCTATATTACCCATCAGGTTTTCAGAAGTAGTGGGTTTTGGCATAGTGTACAGGGTTAGGTAGGGAAATTGTCTTCACTTTTGTTACTGTTGTAATTTAATAAGACTTATTTATAAAGTTATTTGTTTTTCACTTGCACTCTGTGTGTCAAACTTTTTTTTTTTATCACATGGATCAAAGGAGAGAAATTCCTAACAGGGTCTCTCTGTCCCCAGACTTGTTCCAAATGAACAGTTAGATATCAGGAAAAAGTTCTTTAATTTGAGAGTGATAGGCCACTGGAACACATTGCCTAGAGAGGTGGTGCAGGCTCCATCCCTGGAGACACTCAAAAACAGGCTTGATGGGGCTCTGGGCAATCTAATCTAGTGAGTGATGTCCCTGCTTGTTTCAGGGGCTTTGAACTGGATGACCTCTGGAGGTTCCTCCCAACCTTCTCATTCTATCATTCTATGATTGCATGCCACAACCAGGTTCACCTCTCCTGGTCTTGGTTTCATTGCCTTTTCCCTTCAAATCTATTTTAAAGACCTCTCAGAGTGCGCCACCCATCATTAGCAAGAATCCTTTTCTCTCTTTGAGATAGTTCGTCTCCATCAGTGCTTAGTAGTCCTGGTGCCCTGTAAGCCTCCTGGTGATAGAAAAATTCAAAATTCCACCCACAACACCAGTATCTGAGCCATATGTTAATCTAGTGAGCTTTCTTGTTCCTTTTAGTGTTCTCTGCCACTGAAAGGATTGAGGAAAACATCACCTGTGCTCCTGATCCCTTAACAACCGTCCCGTTGTCCTGAAGTCCCTTTTGATTGATTTTGTGCTTCTCCCCTCAACCTCATCACTCCCAGCTTGTATGACTTTCCAGCAGGTGATAATCTGCGTGTTTGCAATGTCCTTAACACAGGACCCACGGAAGCAGCAGAACTCACTGGGGGATTGGTCAGGTCAGCATATTGGGTCCTCCATCCCCTCAAAAAGGAATCACCTACAATTATACTTCTCTTATAGTTGGTACAGTGTGCAGAGCTGACTGCCTCACCCTTGCCAACGGCTTGGGTGGACCATCACCTCTGTCCTCATTTGGCTGATCCTCAGATTCCAGAGTTGTGTAGAGAGCAAATGGGAATGTGTGGAGGCTATTAGGGGAGTCACTTGCTGGCCTGAGCAGGGACCACTTTCCATTCCTCCACATTCTGACCATCATCTTACCATTGAGCCTGTTTTAGGGAAAGCAGGGCGTTGTTGTAGTGGTCTGTTTCTCTCTCACACTCCCTGATGCTTCTCAGCCTGCTCATTTTCTCTCATAGTTCTGTCACCACAGAACTACCTGAGTACATCCTGGGTGCATCTCCAACAGGTGAGCTCTGTGCTGCTTCCTGCACTTGTGCCACAGATGGGCATGCCCTGTAGCCTGGTGCCTGAGTGACTGCAGGTTTCTCCTGAAGCTCCATCAGGCTGATTGATGAATTGTGGTGGAAGAACATATGAACATATGAAGAGGTCATGGCCTTCTGCTGCATGGAAACCATTGCCCTTGTGTAGAGCAGGGCTCATGGCACTGTTACTGTGCACTGTGCTCTGTGGCTGCTGCACAGGCTGATAGCCCATGCCTTGTGTGTTGTGTTGTGCTGGTGGGCAGCGGATTCAGGACCCAGATGCAGGACACGTACGCCTTTGCCCACATGTGCTCCCATGCTGCCTTTGGAAGTCTAACATCCCATGTCTGTGAACCAGTCACTTCAGTTTTCACGTGTTTAGATTTCCCCATGGTGACCCAGGTAATGCTCCCAGCCACACACCTCTCAGCCTTGCATAAAGCTGTGTTGGGGCCTTCTGTGAATAGCTGATACCTTTAGTCAGAGTGAAAGCATAGAGTTAAGTTTTACCAAGTCATGTCACTGGCAGTAAGTGGCTCTGACAGCAGAAGGCAAACACTCAGTAATGAACCCATGTACTGCCTCCGCATGTGGAAAATAGAGTCTGAAAATAAATGTTTTTGTAAGACCTCTTTCAGATTTTTAATGAATATGCTTTTTGGTGTTTGCTCAGGAACATTCTAGCAGATACACCTGACAGCAAGCATCTCAAAGACATCTCACCACCTTAAGGAAACACTATGAAGAGCAGTCTAAAATTCAGAGACTTTTTATGGTTAAAATTTAAAAATTATGAAAGAGAATCTTATTATATGCTAGAATTCAGTTGGAATAAAAGTAGTCTTGAATATTTACTTTGTCAATTTACATTCTGTCATTTACATGTCATTTACATTCTGTCACTACTTGGGAACTCCCTCTTTCTTAAGGTTTTGTTTTGCTCTTAATTCAAGGTTTAAAGGCTCAGAAACAGAAAGGCGCCATTAAATGACAAACACATAATAAGTCTTACAGTTACATAGACTTTACTGACAAAAAGAATAGCTTAAAAAAATTATCTCTGTACAGATAGGCAAGGTTTTTTAGAAAAACTCTCATTTCTTGGGCTCCAGAGAGAGAGAAGAAATGCCTCAGCTTCAAGGCAACTTATTTGCTAAGCTATGATCTTGATTTAAAGAAAGAGAGAGCTAGAAAATATTTTCAGATACATAATTGTAAAATAAAGGATAAGACAAGAATAAAATCATATTGCTTTGATTCTGAGATTCTTCAGATCTTGGACAGTACAAAAAAAAAAAACCCAATTCTAGTTGGACCTACAGTATTCTTCATTTGAATGATTTTCTACAAAATCAAAAATAATGATTGGATTTGACTTGTCAATGTAAGCTCATAAGTGAATAGGTTTATGCTGCTTTTGGAACTGTGATCTGGGTAGTAAGACTCTGATTTTTTTAGTACATTTGTAGGAATCATTACATTAAATGAAGTGCCTGCTTTTGGTTTTCATATTACATGTATATAGCTGTTCTTGTCATCATCACTGTAAGACCTCCACAAAAAGTGTTTGAAGGACACAAGGATATTTAGTTAAATTATTATAAAAAGGTGATTAAAGTTTTTTCCAGATTTTGGACACCATAAATTCAGTATTCTCTTCAGATTGGGCATTAGTTCATGTTTATAACACAAGTTGAGATACTATTGTTAAAAACAATAACCTGGAAAGCTAGTTGTCAGAAGTTCACAGTTTATTTCTGGACGCACTGTATGCCATTAAAAGGACTGGTACTTTTCATATTGTGAAACTAAATCTATGTGCGTTATTCTGTAGAAATAAATATGGAAGCAAGTCGATGTATATATGAACAAGAGAGTTAGAAGTAAGAACAAGTCAGTAGTAACGCTCTGCTTAAATGATGTTTTGTTTTTCATCAAATTTTTCATCCATTAATTTCCCTACTTGAGAATTTTTTTCAGTTTCCTGTGAATAAAATAGTAGCTGTTTTTTCTAAGTACTATGTATTTCTCAGATCAGTTTATAGCTGAGAATGCAAAGACTAGACTTAAAAAAAAAATAAAAGACGGCTTCACAGCTTACGTAAGTGTCCTTATTCCAAGATTTGACTGAGCTGGCTCTTAATTTTTCCAGTGGCAATATTATATGAAGCCATACTGACTGTCTGTAATGATCCTCTTGTCCCTGATGGGCCTAGAAACAGAGTCCAGGACAAATTGTTCCATCACCTTTCCTGGGATGGAGATGAGGCTGACTAGCCCATAGTTTCCTCAATCATCCTCCTTACCCTTTTTGAAGATTGGATTGACATGACCTGCCCCTGCCCCATCTTCTGCACTTGCTCTGTAGTGGGAGGGGTGATGTAAACAAGATAGTTCTATGTCATTGGGGGACTGTTTCAATTATCAGACCACATTTGATCTCTTCTTTATATCAGAAGAGCTTCAGGCCACTACCTGGTCCTTAGTCATCAGAACAACCTGTTGGTGCCTTGCTATCTTCCAAAGACAAAAACCTTTTCCATTACAGCAGGAACATAGAAGAATGTTGAGACACCTTATCAGTCCTTCTCAGTCTCTCACAGTACAGTTATAAATATTTCCTTGCTAATGTTTGTGAATATAGAAACAGAGGAGGCTGAGTGTCTAATTTTTATACAGAATGAAAAAAAAAAGAAAAATATTTACAGAAATCTGGACAGTTAACCTTCTTTCTCAAACTTGCAGAAAATTGTAAGATACGCTCTGTAGAATCATACTAGTTACATGTCAACAAATGTAGAAAGACATCTGACTTTGCAAAGAACAGAAAAGAACTGAAAAATAAGTGCGTTTGTTTTTTCAAAAGACTCAACCTCAAAAGGTACTCAGTGTCCTTCAGCCTCAAGGGACTGACTTAGTGCACTGATGAACCAGCCAGTAATTGCTTTGTTAGATTATTTAATTAACCCTGAACAAACTCTCTTAGGGGATGCAGCAAGGGATATGTAATCAATCTCCCTCCAAGTGAAAACTGTGACTGGTGAAAACTGAGAAGGGAGAAAAAATGGCCCCATATGAAATTACACTGGTGACATTTTGCAGAGTGAGACATACTCAGCATAGTGTTTAATTAGCACAAATGTCATTTCACACAATTATTTTTAGATTAATTAAAAAAAAACCCTTGGAATTAAAACCAGTTTTCCTTGGGATTCACTTTGGAAAGTGACTTTGTTTTCAAATCTTTTATTATGCCATCTATTTCTTAAATAAGTTGCTGCCAGCAAGAGGGTTAACAGCTGGCAGAGAGATGATGCTCCAAAAGCTAGCAGGTTACAGGTGTGTTTGTTTCTGGTTGTCTCAGGACAGCACCTGGCAGAAACTGACTCGAGGAACTCTGAAACTGTTATGTGGACTGAGGTACAGTCATCAAATGATTCCTGTTCTGTTACACAGCAAAGGGAAATAAAGTCAGATGGAAGTCTATCACACATAAGGTATTTTCAAGCTGTTCTGAACAACTGCTTTAACTGTAAACATCAGCAAACACAGGATATACTTAAGTGCAGCTCACTACTGATGCTCCATAGCAACTTCTCCCAAAGCTGTTTTAGATTGGAATCTCGGAGAAAAGGAAAAAAAAAAAAAAAAGCAGGCTAAGAAATATGGTCATTTACCTCATCAAGTGACCTCGTATTTTGTTGAGGATAAAGAAAACACTCTGAAGATTTTCAGACTAAGATTTTATTTTTGGGCAACAAATCTGGAAACTGTTTCTTAATTTAAGAATTAGTAAAATAAATATGATACCATATTACCAATGAAAGCTACAGTTTGGTAACTGAACAGTTGCCAAATATTTATGTCCATGAAGGAATGAAGTGCTGTGTAATCTGAAAGTTTATACAGATGTAATTTTTTTCATAACTCATAACATATCTGCTAAATTGTAATATCCGGGATATGGGCCTTATTTGTACATGTTGATTAAGATATTAAGTATACTCAAGATTGTTCAAAGCAACTTTGTGATGTGAACTTTGAAATCTGAAGTCCAAGATACTTCTTCAGCTTCCTACTCAGGGTTCTCTTTCCCATCACGTTTCACCACAGAAGCCAAAAGTGACAGTATGCATGTACTGACTATCATGTGATTTTGAATGGGATGCTTTCATAACTGTATTTTTAAAAGACTTGTAACAGTATAAATAGCATTGAAAACATTTAACCAAAGCCACTTGTAAATGTAAAGGTAAAACTGACATCGAATAAAGCAGAGCTATGAAAACTCATTAGGAGAAGTATTTCCACAGGTGAATCAAGTCAACCAATGGGATAGCAAGAAAGCAAATATTTTGCATAATACTGAAATAATTTTCTATTTGAACGGGAAGGATGACAGTACAAGTACTTCAGTTAACTTCAGTTCTTATGACATCTTTCAGACTTATCTTCTGATATTAAACATGATTTTGTTGGGGTTTCAGTGGTAAAAATCGCTATCTTAAATGTTTTTCAAAATTCTGTTGGAAACAAATTTCTGTAACTAGATGGAATCCAGCAGAATGATCATACCATCCATTGAAAATACCCTTGCATGAAAGTTCTCTCCCTATTGGACTCAGATGTCATTGCTCTCAATAAACACGTAAGCAGTTGAATTGTGCCTATGCCAATCAGCAGATGACAAATGATTGTGGCAAACATCATTCCATTGTGCTGGAAAGAAGGCAGAAGAAATGACCTTGCTATTGAACTTCTTCAGATGTCCATCTGTGACTACAGGTTCAAGTAGCCCACCACCAAAAGTGTTTGTGAAGAATTCAGGTATGTGAAACCCAAGGAACTTTTTTCCAAGGAGCCTAAATATTGCCTTTATTGCCTAAATTATGCTGACAGATCAGCTATGGACATTTAATGCTCCCTTGTGCTTTTCAGACAAACCCTAGTATCTGATTTAGTAAATGGAAATGGTGGTGGGTAATGGGAACACTTTTTTGTAGTGTGGAAGGAGATTTGACAACTTATTCCCCTATTGGAAGACTTTCGGCACAATGCAGTTTGCAAGAAAAGTTTGTATCATAAAGTAAAATGCTGCAGTGGTAATTGACTGTAGTGTAAACAAATTTCTTAATATATTCAATGATTCTGACAACCTTGTTTTTTTATTTGCTCTTGTACTTTATTGGCCATTAGAATGGAATATGGAGACTGTTCTTTAATGCTTCAGGCAGAAAGATGTTTCAAATTTTGCAGTACAAACACTGTTTCTACCCAGGGCTGCTTCTCTACTGCAGCTCAGTCATCTGAATAAGAAATAAGCTTTTGCTGGTGTTAGGTTTAGCCAGCAATGAATTTCACTTTATTGTGATATTTATGAAGGTTTTTAAGAATATGATTAAGAAGAAGCCTTAAATGTGGCTTCAATCAGTATTTCTTGAGGAACAGGACTTAAAAAATCTGTGGAGTTTTATGTTCAGTTCTGATACCTCATCTAACTCTGCCTTTCTTCAGCTGAGTCCTCTCTTAGCATCATAATGGCAGTGGAAATTGTTTCTTGTTCTTTCATCTGCTTTTTAACAGAAGTGTCTCTGCTGTAAAATAAGCAAGAAGTTTGGAAACTGGGTCCAAGAATCATAGAACAGAATCACGGAATCATGGAATCATATAATCATCATGGCTGGAAAGGGTTTCCAGGATCATCAAGTCAAGCCCTCATCCTAATATCTCCCTAAACCCTAGACCATAGCTTTAAGTGTTATATCTACTTGTTTTATAAATACCTCCAGAGATGGTGATTCCACCACCTTCCTGGGCAGCCTCTTCCAGTGCCTAGCCACTCTCTCAGTACAGAACTTCTTCCTAGTATCCAGTCTAAACCTCCCCTGATCCAACTTGAGGCCATTTCCACTCATCCTACCGTGAGGAATTTGGGAGGAGACCAGCACTAGATTTGCTACAACCTCCTTTTAAGTAGTTGTAGAGATCAGTGAGACCTCCTCTCAGCCTCCTCTAGACTAAATAAACGCAGTTCCCTCAGCTGCTCTTCCTAAGGCACATTTTCTGGACCTCTCACCAGACTCATTTCCCTTCTCTAGACCCACTCCAAGCACCTCAATGTCTGTGACATCCAAAAATGGACATATTCAAGGTGTAGTCTTATGAATGCAGAGTACAGTGGTATGATAATGTCCCTATGTTTGCTGGCTACACCGTTCCTGATAGAGGCCAGGATGTCATTGGCTGCCTTGGCCACCTGGGCACACTGCTGACTCATGTTCAGCTGACTGTTAACCAACAACCTGTAGGTCCTTTTCTTCCAGCCAGCTCTCCAGCCACTCTTCCCCAAGCCTGTAGCGCTGTTGAGGGTTGTGACCAAAATGCATGACCTGGCACTTGGCTTTGTTAAACCTTCTAGCATTGGCCTCGGCTCATCACTCCAACCTGTCCAAATCCCTCCCTCCTCAGTGCCTTCCTACCCTTAAGTAGATCGACACTCTGTCTTAATTTTACTGAGGGTGCATTCAATTCCCTCATCCAGGTCACTGATGAAGATGTTAAACAAGACTGGTCCCAAAACTGAACCATGAAGGCCACCACTTGTGACTGGATTTAACCCTATTTACCACAACAGTGGGCTCAGCCATCCAGCCAGTTTTTAACCCAGCAAAATGTCCACTTGTCTAAGCTGTGACCTGATAGCTTCTCCAGCAGAATGATGTGGGAACTAGTGTCAAATGCCTTCCTGAAGTCCAGATATGTAACAAAAACCACTTGTCCCTCATCTACTAGGCAGTCACATGGATGGAGATCAGCCCAGTTAAACACGTCTTGCCCTTCATGAATCCATGCTGGCTGGGCCTGATCCTCCTGTTGTCCTGCACTTGCAGGATGTCATGATCCTCAAGATGGACTGTTCTGTAATCTTCCCCAGTGCAAGGTTAGACTGAAAGGCCTGTAGTTCCCCAGATTCTGGGTTCTGCACTTCTTTTACATGAGGGGTGTCACACTGACAAGTCTCCAGTCATCCAGGATCTCCCCTGTTAACCAAGAGTGCTAACAAATGATGGAGAGAGGCTTAGCAAGTTTTACTGCCATCTCCCTCAGCACTCTCAAGTGGATCTCATCTACTCCTTAACTTACATGTGTCAAGTTGGCTTAGTAAGTCATACACTACTATTTCCTGGATTATGAGGGACTAATTTCATCCAGCTCAAGGGACTCAGTATCATGAGAATAACTGGTCTGACTACTAAAGACTGAGGCAAAGAAGGCATTAAGTACCTCAGCCTTTTCCTCATCCTTGATAAGGATGTTCCCCCTCACATCCCATAAAGGATGGAGACTATCCCTGGTACTCTTTTTTTGTTAATATATTTGTAAAAACACTTTCTATCATCCTTTGTAGAGGTGGCCAGGCTGAGTTCTAGCTGAGCTTTTGCCACCCTAATGTTCTTTCTACACGACCGAACTTCTTTCAAAGGTGGGAGACTCTCCTTTTTCTTCCAAGTTGCATCAGAAGCTCCCTGTTCAGCCAGGCCAGCAGTCTGTCTTACAATGCATGGCAACAGCCTGCTCCTGTGCCTTTAAGTGATCATTCTTGAAGAAAGACCAGACGTCCTGGACCCCCTTGTCCTCCAGGACTGTACCCAAAGGGACTTTCTCAAATAGCGTAGCAAACAGGTTGAAGTCTGCTCTTCAGGAGTCCATGGTAATAGTTCGGCTGCACCCACTCCCCCCACCCTCTTGTTTGGCCAAGTATTGAGAACTCTATAATTTCATGATCACTAAGTCCAAGATGACCTCCAACCACCACATCACCTATCAGTCCTTCCCTGTTTGTAAACAACAAGTCCAGCAAAGGCCCTTCCCCTGGTGGATTTGCTTACCAGCTGAGTCAGGAAGTTATCTTTCACACATTCCAGGAACCTTCTGGACTGTTTCCTCTCCACTGTGTTCTATTTCCAGCAGATAAGTTGTGGTCTTCCACAAGAACAAGGGCTTCTGGTGTTGTGGTTTCAGCTATTTGTCTATAAAACAACTCATCGACCTCCTCATCCTGGTCAGGTGGTCTGTAACAGATTCCCAACAGGATATCTGCCTCATTGGCCTCATCTTTACCCATAAACATTCCACTGGACCATTACACTTGTTGACTTCCTTGCAGTCAAAACACCCTCTAATATAGACAGCCACACCACTACCCTTTCTATCTTTCTTATTATCTGGTCACACTGGACACATGTGTTATCTCTGTCACATTCTGCTAGCAACGCCAGGCTCTGCTACGCTCTGCAGCTGGAGACCTGGACTCCTGAATGCTTCTGGTGAACCTTAGTCTGAATTTCCACATTCTTTCTCACATGAGGTTTTCTCCAGGTTGCAACCACTGCAAGGGAGAGGAGAAAAGAGAAAAAGAGGAAAGAAGAAGCGGGGGTGGGAAGAAGAAAAAAAGAAAATCCAAAACCAACCAACCAAAAGTAAGACACACACACACACCCCCAACACAAAGGCCGTACTGCATTTAAAAGCCCTGAGGTAAGGTGCCTTTCTCTCAAGATCAGCTGCCATAGGGAGGGAGACAATGGCTCCACTGGCCATGCAGAGCTGCCTACAGCAAGGAAAAAGCCCCTTTCTCCAAACTTTTTTGCCTTGATCTGCTGAAATGCTGCAGTGGCTATCAGCTCCAAAGACAAGTCAGCACTGCTTGATCAAAGAAGCCCCAGACACAATTTCCAGACTGTTGCAAGAATAGAAATTATCACCAGTGATACAATAACTGCGATAGTTATTGTTTGAGCTTACTCAGTTGTGGATAAAGCTCTTAAAAGCTGGTTTGTAAACAATCATTTCTTTAGGAGTGTTTCTTTGGCTTGACACGAAACTGTGGAACTTGATCAGTTTTCCAAACCACACCTCCTCCTATCACAGGGGGCTACTGAGTGTGGAAAGTTGTTATATTAGGATAGAAAATATTTGTATGGCAGGTATATAAACAGTGGTTGATTAATGACATAATAAGGCTGTTATTTTGAGGCATCTTTGGGAATGTCTTGCACCTAAGAACTACTAAGCAATCAGTAAAACTCAGAAGTGTCATCCAGGGCAAGATATTCTAGGGGTTTCCTTTATTGAGAGGAAAAGTCCTGATAATCTAGTAGCTGAGGAAAAATAAAATTCTAGGCACAGTCTGGATTAACAGGTTTACCCCAGTATTTCTCTTCATTAAGGCCTTTATAAACAGCTCTGAAAAACAGATCTGTTCTCCATCTTCCAAAGGATTTAACACCTATTTTCCCATAATGATCTGCTCTCTAAGCATCCCATATATACTGTACTTATGTTTGCAGCTGCAAACACCAGCCTTAGTCTTCCCAGAAGCTGCATGATAAGGAAACTCTCCAGTGAACTGGCAGCTGTGAAGTAGTAACCCTCTGTTTAGAAGAACATATACAAGATCTCAGTATGCAAGTGGTTAAAGGAATAGTTTAGCCACCTGGTTTATATACAGGTGCAAGAATCTTTCCTAGTTATGTATAAAAATGCAGTGACTGTTTCATTTTGTGATTAAATTCGTTCCATCTATTTTCCCAGCCTGCCTTTGGAGCGGCTGGAAGGAGGAGTCTCGGTGTGTATATTTTAATGCACGAAGGACGGGCAACAAGCAGGTGGAAATTGAAGCTTTGGTGGGCCAGGAAATGTATGACATAATTGCTATCAATGAAAAGTTGTGGGATGAATCATACGACTGGAGTGTTGGATTGGAAGAGTATACACTATTCAGGAGAGATAGGCAAGACAGAAGGGACAGAGGAGTGGCCCTTTATATTGCTGAAGTCGTGGAAGTCATGGAACTTGAGATCAGGGATGACAGAGTGGAGAGCCTATGGGTTCAGACTGCAGGGTTAGCTAACAAGATCCTTGTGTTAGGAGTGTGCTACAATCAGGAGGATGAGGCTGATCAAATATTCTTTAAACAACTGGAGGACATCTCAAGATCACCTGCCCTATTCTCTTGAGTGACTTCAATCTCCCAGATATTCGCTGGGATCTTAACACAGCAGTAAGGAAGCAGTCTAGAAGGTTTGTAGAGTGTATTGAGGACTGTTTTTTTGTCTCAATTGGTCAGTGAGCCTAGCGGCGGTGAGGGTTTTCTTGATTTGCTGTTTGCAAATAGTGTAGGCCTGGTGGGTGATGTGGTTGTCAGAGGCTGCCTGGGAGGCAGTGATCATGAAATCATTGAGTTTTCAATTAATAGCGGAACAAAAAGAGGGCTCAACAAAACATCTAAACTGGATTTCCTTAGAGCAGATTTTAGTTTGTTCAAGGAATTGACTAGGAAAGTTCCTTGGGAGGCAGCCCTTAATAAAAAGGGGGTCCAGGACAGCTCGGTATATTTCAGGTATGAATTACTGAAGGCACAAAACCAGGCTATCCCTGTGTGTCGCATGATAAGCCATAGAAGAAAAAGACCAGCCTGCATGAGTAAGGAAATTTGAAAAAAACTAAGAGAGAAACAGAGGATGCACCACCTCTGGAAAAAGGGCAAGGTCAATTGAGTCATGTATCGAGGAATTGTCAGGTTGTGTAGGAGGAAAATCAGGGAGGCTAAAGCCCAACTTGAACTCAGGCAGGCCACTACTGTTAAGGATAACATGAAGACCATTTACAAATATATCAATGAAAACAAGAGGGGTAGTAATAACCTCCACTCCTTACTGGAGTGTTCAAGATTAGTGTGGATGAAGTGCTGAGTGGCATGATCTAGATGTTAGATGTTAGATTTTTCTTGGTTTATTTGGATTTAGGTTGGACTGGATGATCTTTAAGGTCTTTTCCAACCTTAGCATTACTGTGATACTGTGTGAGGTGCAGTCTGAAGAGGCCTATAAGAGCAGACTCTCACAAGACTACTTACACAAATTCCCAAGCACACTTGGTTGTGATATGTTTATGCGACCTCTGAACTTCCACTGTAAGAGAAACTTAGGAGCACATAGCTCCTAGAGCTACCCAGACTACAAGACAGATCACAAAGCAAAGCAGTCATATCAGCAATATGGTGTCCATCACAGAATGCTCTAATGCAGTCCTTCTTTCAAGTTACAAGATAGTTTGCTGAAGTACTATTTCAAGAACAGAGATCTTTTCATTGCTTAGCACAGCACCCTTTAGGCAGAACATGCCAGGTCAGAATAGTTTTAGCTCACCTGTGGTTACACCACTTATTCCACAGTGGAAGAGGCACCACAATTTTATGGTAGGGAATGGATACATTTTGGAACACAGCTTCTTCTACATACAAGTTTAACAAACAATTTTACTATTTTTCTCTTATCACTAGAAGGCAATTAAAACAAATAAACCCCTTGTTTTCAGGATCATACACTTTAATTTTATCAAGTCTATATCACAGAGTAATTTATATTGAAAGGAATCTCCACTGGACATCGAGACTGACCTCCTGCTCTAAGCAGGTCTAATGTTATCAGGTTCTCACAGACTCGATCAGCCCAGATTGCTATCATTAGAAACAGACCATATTCCATTCTATCATTCAAATCTGGTAGTCTCATTGATGCAGAAAAAGTCTCAGAATTTAGAATTCACTTTATTTTATCTTTGTTATATTTTATTTTATATATTTATTACAAGATGTCAAAAGCATATAGGTGAAAGTCATGTATGAGTGTAGTTATGACTTCAAATTCATGGTACACACCTGAAGTCTTTCGAGCAATTTAGAAAATCATTTCAAAGACAAAACATACAAAGTGATATAACAAGAAATGGGTAACTGCAGCTTATCACACAGGAAATAAAAGCAAGAAAGGATTCGCAGCTGCCAAGATCTCCATTCTAAAGTTATAAATTCAAAATATGATCAAAACTACTGTGAAATATAGAAACAGTAAGCACAACAACTACAGATTTAAATCATGTCAGAATGGTGGGGTGCCAGTAGTCTTGGAGGATCGGCTTGTATTCTGAGTTTTCTAAACGTAAGTCTTTTCCATGAGCATAGTGTCAAGACAATCAATACCGCCGCATTAAGGAATTTCACTGCAGAAAGGCTTAAATATGCAAAACATTTTCTACAATATTATGTAAAAATTATCTGAGCAGTACCTTAAGTTATTTTCTGGACTATGAAGCAACGTGCAACAGATAACAGGAGAAGATCTACCTCCAGCTGATTATTTGGAGCAGGCACTGAAACTAAAATTCTACATACATTCTTTTCTTCCCTGATTCCTCTGGGATACATCGCTAGAAGATAGAAAAAAAACACCCTGCCTATTTTAGTAATATGTTCTCAAAAGAGTGATGATACAATATATTTTAAAAGCTGTTTTATTCCAAAACACAAAATTACATTACAGTTTTCCCTGCTTTAAGAACACAAAGTATCAGTCACACTAAAAAATACAAATATCAAAGATTTCAGCTTGCTTCCATGGCGCCCTTTTGTTTTTCAGTTGTTGTATTTCAGATTGAGATCTTACTCATTCTAAATGTTCCTAAATGGGGAAATAGCCTAGCTGCAGACAAAGGTGAGAAAACAAACTGTAGCATGCATTACATTTTATATGCTTTCTGAAATACTTGGAATACAAAGAGAAACAGAAATCTCAACTGAAAGTGTAATAAAGTGGAAACAGAAGAGTTACAGATATGTGTTAATGAGCAGCAAACCCATCTAGAATGCCAGTGGTGATGTGAGTATTACTGATAACAATAGAGAATGAGATAATTATATAGGTGAGAAAATAGTTGATACCTCGTGTCAGGAGGATACTATAAAAGGAGCTCCTCTTTCTCTTTTTTCCCAGAGGAAAATATGTACAGAAAGCGGAACTCATCAGGTTAAGGACAAAATGTCTCACATATTGTTTGTAACAACTCCCCTTTGGTTAATAACAGTAATTTCACTTTCTAATCTGGTGGGCAATTGCCATTACACCACAACAATGCATACTTTAAAGGAAATCATAGGGCAAGACATTTTTGTTTAGTTCTAGTAAAGCTTACTAACCCTATGCTTGGATCTAACCCTTTAGTAATATACTCCTTTCCAAACCTGCAACTGCAGTTGTTATTCTCCTGTTTCCTTGATGACTTCTTCTTTTAATGACTTATACAATTAGTTTATTGAAAAAAAGGAGGTGGTAAGGCAAGACAGGTAGAAACAAATGGTTTGCTGTTTAAGCCCTGCTTTACAGAAAATTGTGCCTGCAGGCATTTGCTGTAGCATTACTGTACACTGGAGCCTAATTGAAAAAT
Source organism: Upupa epops (assembly GCA_013397515.1). Taxonomy (NCBI): domain Eukaryota; kingdom Metazoa; phylum Chordata; class Aves; order Bucerotiformes; family Upupidae; genus Upupa; species Upupa epops. The sequence continues at coordinate 20,320 of VZRI01009892.1, forward strand.
AACTATAAAGCCATAAGCTTCCTAAAACGATTTATTTCTATATTTCTGACTAAAATATAGTCATAAATACCCAGAGATTCTGCCTCTCATTTAACTAGTCTGTAAAGTCTTGTACATCCTGGAAGACAAAAACACCAATGAATCTCATGCTATAACATGTACAAATTGTGTACAAATACAAGATTATGCACAGATTGCAAGTGATACTACATATGTTTGATGGGTACAGACAGAATAAAAAAGACATGCAAGAAAAAAAGTATTGTTGAAGTATGAAGGAGGAGCCAGAGTCCAGTGGTGTCAGCACGGGGAACAAGCAAGAGCATGACGGCGCTTTATTGCATGTGTGCAGCAATTATGTAAGCAAGTTCCTTATCTACAGAGTATATACACGTCATCTTACAACTTGTTGGTACAGTGAAAAAAACCAGTAATAGGCTAACAAGACAGATGGCACCTGGTAATTGGTCTGGGTCTGTCAACAGGCCCTGTGGTCAGCTCATAATATAACTTCTAAAGGAGTCTGAAACTGATCATGACATTTAGGGCCGGGGTGTGCCTTCTACACCAGTATCATTTTATAATTTGGGTTTCCAAGATACCTTTTGGGGACAAAAATATGTTAAGTACTCTACATATGTGCACAGGACAAATAAAGAAGTACAGCAATATTTAGCAAAATTATATTGTACAAATAACAGGTTTTAGAATATCGGCAAAAATAATTCTGAGAGATAGTGTGGCTTTCTTTCTGTCTGTTGAAAGTAAGAATATGGTATTTAAATAATGAATGGATGAGTTTCATAGAGAAAGACTGTCATTGAGAGACCTAAAGCATTGGTGAACAGATTGGAAGCTGCACGTAAAACAGCTCCCAAAGTTGCCTCTTGTGCCTAAGTATACACGCTTGCAACAAAAGCAAAAACCATAGAGCAAATACACTGAAAAGCATATGAAAACAGGAGTAGAATGTGAGAAAGGAATACTATTCCTATTCAGCAGCAACATCATTTCTTAGATTTGAAAGTGTCTTGTGTGCATGTATTCTGTTGCAGCTGTGCACACCCGTAGAACTTTCTTCACAGTATTATTTGTTTGCAAAATACTTTTATCTAGCAAATTCAATAAAGAAAAAAGGGTACAAATTTCCCCTTGAGGCCTGGATTAGCTCTTTATACAGCGCAGGGACTTTTTATTTTCTATGTTTGGGACCTGGTTAAAGAGTGTCAGTGGTGATAACTTCACTGAAAAAAAATGTGAAGATTTCAGCAGAACACCATATTTAATAAATACAAGACTGATGTATTATTAGAAAACTCTCCATCTATTTTTTTTTCCTGAGTCAAGGTGAATGGGGATCATTCTCATTGTCTGACATTTTTACCAAGCACAAGTATGTTTGGACTCTAATGAAATAGAGGTTTTCCTAAAATGTCCTCCAGATCACTGAAAGGTAAGTCAAGAAGAGAAATCTTTAGAGCTGCAGAGGATCAGGTCTACAGTGCTTTGCTAACTCCCCTCTTACTGACTTACTCATATCCATGTCACAGACATGTCATTTCACTACTGACGCTAGGGAATTCTGAAAAGTCATGGACACTTTCCCCAGATGTACATCCTCAAAGCATATCCATAGACCAGAGTATTCTATATTGCCTAATTAAAGCATGAGTTCTACCCTTTAATAGGTTAGAAAAGCAGTCTTAAGCAAATGAAGAAATGGCTCCTGCAGACAATTGTTACAGAGCAGAGCTGCCCATCTCAGGAATGTGGAAGTACCACTGTTTTTCATAACAGCCTATTTTGTGGTGCATGCCTACTTTTTAGTTTCAGAAAATTTCTGCATTTCCTGTAATGTTTTTGTACATGGATGAAGTAGTTTTGTTCCTGATCACAAAATATTTCTAAATAGTGATTCCTAAAACTGCAAAATTTCAGATCACACTTCTGCTGCTCCATAAGTAGCACATACTGCACTTAAAGCTTTCACTTCTAAATACTTTTCAGAATAGAGACAGAACTAATGGGATCCTAGTTGCATCTTTGCTTTTATCTACTACCCCTTCCAACTCCTACTTTTTACCACAAAGGTGGATATGGGTCCCTATAGTCATTATCACTCCTGTTTCAGGTTTATCAGGAGAGATCAGCTACAGACCTACAGACAATGAGCAGAGAAGAACACACAAAGAAGAAACAAAGATCATCTCAAAGACCGTATTGCAAAAAAGGAATATATGACTTCTGTGCATTTCTGCCTCAGCATTTTTTAGGTGATGCCACATTTTACAATATCCAAAACATCTTCCAGGGCTTAAGTGTTTACTAAGGATTCCAAAACAGGACTTTTTTTCTCCCCAGTAAAATGCCTCATCTGGGAAGTGTTTTTTATGTCATGTAACCAGTTAATTTTGTGTTGTTTTAATTATTAGGGTTGGCAAGCAAATGAACCCATTAATTATTTATGCAATTATTTAATTTTCTCTTTATCACTAGTGTGGTTTTCTGCAAAAATGGAAAAAAAAATAACATTACATGTCCATTTAGTCTACAGAATAAAGAAGGCCTGAAAAACTGAAATATCTAATTGACTAGAGTTTAAAACAGCAGAATTCACCACTTAGAGCTTATTAACCTGTTCATTTAATTAGGATTATGCAAATTATTTGACAAAAAAGCAACACTTTACAATAAAACAGAGTTCCACTCACCATTCAGACATTACACTTTGAATGGTACTATGGAATGTTCATTCAAGACAAGCATAAATATACACTAATTCATTCCCTGACATATCTTAAGGTTAAAACAAGTATTTTCCCTTTGGTAGAACAAAGTTGCTTTTCAAAGGTTTTAGAAAAACATTCACAATAAGAAATTAGCAAACAAGTCCGTAGTGCACTACAGCCTCCTGAGAATTGTGTCACATTCCTTCTTCAAAGCTCCTGTGGGAGCTACTACTGAAAAAAGCATATGTGCAGTACACATTGCATTTGAAATTTAATAAATATTTGAAAAATACTTCTGCTAGAAGACAAACGTGCCCTGTGTTAGATGCCATGAAATCAGCAGGCAGGTCTCCATCTGTTTATTTATTTAAACATCTCATGATACATTTCATCCACAATGTGCAATTTACAAGTTAAAACTTTGGTGTGTATCTCCTACTGGACTTCTAACCCTTGCATTGTATTAAACAAAAACAATCCCAAAAGGTAGTAAATAAAACCCCCTGAATCCTGAGACCTGCTGTATGAAGTAGGGAACTCTCTGATGGTTCCTGTGCATGTATTTCAGTATAGATGTGTGTCGACTTTTTGCAGATGTAAAGAATACAAAAATTTTCTCAGTTTAGATGAAAGGTTGACGTTTGGGAGGTTACTTCTGCTTTTAATCCTTTCTTTTTGGTGGGGTTTTTTTTATGTTTGTTTGTATGTTTTCACTAAAAGCTGTGTGATTTAGGAGTTGTCTGAAGCTGTCAGTAAGAATTCCTTCTATGGCAGGGTACAAATGGAAGCAAAATGTCTCCTGAGCCTCAGACAGAATGCTCTGAATAAAACAAGGGTTTGCATTCACACGGTAAGTCTCTGATGTTCTCTAAGCGTTAGAAAAAACAAATGAATACTCACAGCACCTTAGTGAGGTAAGTAAGAACAAGAGATGATAACAGGATTATTATTGGCATTTTGCTAATAGAAATACCAAGATAGGGAAGTTAAATAACCTGCCAAGCTTGTGGTACATGTCAAGAGAAAGTATATCTTCCAATTCCTGATTCTTAACAGTAGCATAGAGTACTGCCAATGGCTAACCAAAGCTTGCTAGCCTCCAAATCTTACAAAATCTCTCCTAAGATATTATACAACAGGCATAAAGCTGGGGCAAGGTCCACATAATACTAATGGGAATTTTTCTACTAGTAAGTTTGAAGATTTTCCTCAATGCAAAAGCTACCAAACTAGAACGTTTTGCTGCTTTCTGCCACACTGCCAGAAAGCAATCTAATAATTATCTCCATTTCAGAGTTTTGTGATTACTTTCTAAATACCAGTCAGAGCAAAATCCAAGTTCTCATGAGCATTCATGTCCATATGCCCGGCATGGTCAGCTCCAGTCTGGGTGCTGTCAGTGAGGCATGCTTTTACCGTATTGTCTTTGCATACAAAGAGCAGTATTCACACAGACATAGATGTATTTGTGGTTTATGCTGGTTTCTCACTTAGAAAATGGTCACCAAATAACACCTTTCAAGAAAGCTAAGAGAGTGTCATGAATGAAGAGAAAATAGCTACTAATTTCAGAGCCAGGTCAAGCTTGCGTTATACTATTCACTTTTTAATATGTCTCTCTTTTAGGTTGGGCTTTTTTGGTGTTCAATCTTTCTCAGCATAACAGTGCTTATGAGACCAGCTCACAGATAAGAGTGCCACCTATTGAGTCTCTGGCAATGTCTGTCAACATCCACAAAGGAAACAAAAGTTTACATACCATTTCTTATGATCCATCCTTATCTAACGAAAAGATGAGCAATGTCTTCCTAACTGAACCCAAGGCTGTTATGTATTCAGAGAAAAAAACCAAAACAAACATGACCTTCACTTTTTGTTTCTTCAGAAAATAAGAAAAGAGAAAGGAAAAAGTACAAAAAAAGGTGAAGTACTTATGATAAAAAACAATACCTCTATTAAAAAAGCAGTTCTCTTAAAGCAGTTCAGTTGTAGTCCAGGGTAAATTTGTCTCCTTAACTGACCCACAATGATTCTTTTTCCCCTCTCATCATGGTAGACCAATAGATGCGATCTACCTCAATTTTAGTAAGGCCTTTGACACAGTTCCCCATAACATCCTCATGAGTAAGCTTAGGAAGTGTGGGACTGAAGAATAGATTGTGACTTGGATTAAAACAAGGTCCAAAGAGTAGTGATTAATAGTGCAGAGTCTAGCTGAAGACCCGTAACCAGTGGTGCCCCCAGGGATCTGTGTTGGTTCTGGTTTTGTTTAATGTCTTTATTAATGACCTTGATGATGGGATAGATTGTCTCCACAGCAAGCTTGCTGATGACACTAAGTTAAGTGGTGGTCTGGCCAACATACCTGATGACTGTGCAGGCATTCAGGAAGACTTGCACAGACTGATGGGATAGGCTGAGAGGAATTTGATAAGGTTTAGCAAGTCCAGAGTCCTTCACCTGGGAAGGAGTAATGCAATATATCAATTCAGGTTGGGGGACAACCTACTGGAGAGCACTTCCATGGAGAGAGATCATGCAGTTCNTATCCATGGAACAGGAATATGCTCCTGTGGCCAAGAAGGCCAATGGAATCCTGGGATGTACTAAGAAGAGTGTGTCCAGTAGATCGTGGGAGGTTCTTCTCCCTCTCTACTCTGCTATAGTGAAGCCACATATGGAATATTTTGTCCAGTTCTGTGCTCCCTGGTTCAAGAGGTATAGAGATTTGATTGTTCAACAGAGAATCACTAGGACGATTAGGGGACTGGAGCACTTGGCTTACGAGGAGAGATTGAAAGATCTGGAATTTTTCAGCTTGGAGAGGAGAAGAAGAGGTTATAGGAGAACTTACATCGCTGTATATAAATACATGAAGATTGGGTGTCACAAACAAAAAGACAGTATTTTTTCACTTGCACCCTGTGATAGGAAAAGGAGTAATGGGTGTAAGTTGGAGCACAAGAAGTTCCACCGCAGTATGAGGAAAAAATTTCTTTACTGTAAGGGGTACTGTAAGGGCTTCCCAGGGAGACTGTGGATTCTACTTCTTCTGAGACTTTGAAGGTTCATCTGGATATGTTTCTATGTAAACTGTTTTAGGTTTTATTATCCTGCTCAAGCATGGGGTTTGGACTTGATGACGTCTGTAGGTCTCTTTCTGCTCCTAATGATCTGTATATCTGTGTATCATATTGGCCATTCATTAAACCAATTAAATGTTTTACTAAGCCAGGGTGTGCAAGATGTCACCTTGGAAACACTTCAAACAGCATTGAATAATATAAAAGCTGAATATAAGGCAGCCACATTATGTGGTCATATTACAAAATGAAGTAGCTTTCTAGTTCTGGCAGCAAAATTGCAAAGACACTGCATATATTTTTAAATTGCTGGAATTTCTAGAAAGTGAGGAAAACCAAAAGTAATTGCAAGACACTAACAATATTTCCACATTATTCTGCTTGTGAATGAATCGTATTTTCCTGGCAACCTCAGCAATGCTGACATATAATAAATGTGTATTTTTAGAAGACCTGTATGTTGACTTGGGTGTATATACTTTGTTTAATCAAGAGAAATCCTACTCATATGCTTCACAAGCAAACCATTTCCTGAAGAGTGCATGAAAATAATAAGACAAGAATATTACCTGAAATTCCATTGGTACCTGAATATTTGTGTTTCCACACAAGGAAGTAAAATATGAGTACTTTGTTTTAACTTTCACTGAAATGATCCTTTGTTTCCTTTACTTTTCTGCCGCATGGTACAGTATTACATTCTGTTGCTCCAAAGCAGATTTTGTGGACAGTATATATTTGGATGACTTGAGAGAGATATCACATGATTATAAAATGCAGCATGAGGAGAAAAGAAAATAAATGCATTCAATTTAGCTGCAACAGTGCCCTGAAAATATCTAATCCTGATCACTTTTCAGGATCAGTCTCTCTAAGACCTGTGATGTGTAAAAAATGACAGGGTGAGTTCTGGTACTATTATTCCAGTGTCAGCGTGAACACTGCTTCCATTAAACAAATACAGAGGGGAAAGAAATGCTCTGAGGAAGCTCAGATGTATTGATGTGGGTGAACGTGCATGTAAACTTTTACCATCAAATGAGTTGATAACCTTACAGCAAGCAGGCAAACATGAACAACTGTCACAATTTAGAGTATGAAATGTCATGACAAAATTTTGGATTCTTCCTCAGTATACAAACATACATGAACACAAAGCAGACAGTTAACATTTCCTCAACTGAGGGATATAACTTAAGCTAGTCTGCTAGCATTCACAGCACAGATGTGAATCTGGCCCAGGAGCTGTGCAGAGGAAAATCACAAAAGCATAACAAATAAATGTCTACATGTGCCTACTTCAGGAATCATGATGCCACATACTCCCTTGCAGTACAAGGAGAAAATTATTTCTTGTGGTGTTTTAAAACCAACACAGTAATTCATTTTGTGAATGTTTAATTCCCAGTCATATTTACCTCTTAAAAAGACCTGAGACTCCTATAAACAGGAAAGAAAGTCTGACTTCATAGGAACTATTGGAATTACTCTGAGGAATCTTTATCTATCAGAGGTGTGATGATTCCCTGCAACTCCCAACAGAACGATCTGCCTAAGGGTTTGAATCTGCAATGCATACAGAACAGACATATTCTTCTTCTCTACACATTTCTAGTTTCTCTTCATCTATCAATGGCATATATATCTGGATGCAAGATGTATTTGTCACTTTGCATAGAACAGTTTGTTTGCAGTCCTTCTCAGTATGCAATATATTTACTGTATGGAATTTGTAAATTGGATGCAAAGGTTAATAGAATGGATTGAGGAAAAGTATGGAATATTTCTTGTGCAGAAGCACTATCTGTAATGCTACTGGATACACACTTTTGCCCTGACTCAGTTTTGAGCTTGGGTTTTGTCAGCAGTCATAGTAAGGTAAAATTCACTCCAAGTAAGGATGTAAGTTGAAAAGGAAAGAATAGAACCATGTCAAAGAAAACATGCTGGTTTAATTTGCAACGAAAGTCCTTTTAAGGACTCAGGGTAAAAATCACTCCAACTAAGGTTTTAAGAAGAAAAAAAAAAGGAAACATGTCAAACAAAATAGGCTGTTTATTATAAAATGCTTTTGAGGACTCAAGGCCCGAGTCTCTTTTATTACTGCTACACAGACCATATGACTGCCAATATATAACGTTGCAATAGGCCATTAGAAAGGGCTGAATATGGAGGATAGTCTTCCCTAGGGGCTGAACAGAGTCATACTGCCTTGATTACTTTTTTTAATTTAGATTAAAAATCTCTATAACAATTGCAGACTAATTGGAAAAAGACTTTAGAGGAGCTTCAGGAAATTAGGTAAGAATCGTTTTTATTATTGTAGTGTGCAGCAATTGCTGCAGAACTTTTCACCTAAAGGATGGAGTGCATCCTCTGAAAAAAAACTTACCAGAACAGAAAGCCAAACCATGTCCCTCACAGGATTTCATCTTTTAGAAGCCTGTTTTACTGTGCCCATATTATTTAAAGCAAACATCAGGAAACAAAATGAATGTTGGAAAGGCCAGTCTCTCAGCAGTACATACACCTGCACAGGATTGCTAACTAAAAGTTAGCTACCTAACTAGCCACCATAATCATGAGTCAAACCATATGATTTGCTGAGCTATGACAAAATAATGCATCATGATTTCATTTAAAACAGGGAATGCTTCTGATTTATTTTGAGCATTTTCACAACATTGTGATATGTATTCCAGCATTCCCGGTTCTATCACTCTTGATTAGTAATCTATGAACCACAAAAATTGTGATACTGATTTAAACTCTGGAAGTACAAAGTCAGGTACAGCATTAAAAACTCCAACAATCATCTAATTTCTAGGAAAAACCATAAACATAACAGTCTTGTGTAACTTGTAATGAACAAAAGCCACTTTGTGAAGAATTAATCAAAAATCTGTCTCATTCTCAGTCTAGGAAGTACAGCATTTAGGCTTTAACCATGTAATTCTGTCATGGGTTGAAAGGCCTCAATTGGTCCTTTTGGTTGGTGCTTGCATTCTTAAGCGCATCAACCAGCTCTTGGGTAGAATTTACCAGGCAATGAAGCAACTTTGAAGAAAAGTTTTATTGGACCGGCACCCAACAGAAAGAAAAGAAAAACCCCAAATAAGTAAAAGAACAAAGAGAAACTGCATCATGGTGCCTTTACAGAGAACTACATAGTGGTCTTTGGCTTCAGACAGGAGATGCTGGAGGGTGGGGTATATATTGCATGCATACTGCAGATAACTGAGGCCATCTCTGAGGCAGAGGCTGCCTCTTGGGCTCTGGCAAGCGCAGCAGCTGCTCCAAACCATTCACATACCCTCCCTTCCCACTTTCAGCAAGGTCCTCAGGGCACCATATGGAATGGCCTGCAAACAGGCCAGCAGACAGGCCATGATAGGTGAGCATATCTTCAGATGACAGTGGATGCTTGACTGCAACATCACACATTTCACCCCCAGTCTCTCAGCAATTTGTCAAAGGTTTAAGAATCACAAATCCCTTCAGCTTCTTCATAGAGAGTCCAGTTAAGCAATGAAGGAAACCATCAAGTGCCCCTTGAGCCTCTTTCTCCCACTTATTAAAGCATTTGTCAACTTCTCACACACAGCTGTAACATAGCTTCTCTGCCCCGTGGTCAGAACAAAACCAGATGGAGCCAGTTGCAACAGCAAGATGGCACCAGCAGCCAAGACTGTAGCAGCAGAAGCAGTAGCATCAGTAGCCCCTTCCCCAGGGATTTGGTCTCTCTTCATCAGGGCTACAGGCAGCATGGCAGGGTCAGAAGGCCATCACTCATCAGTTCTTATGTCTCTAGACAAACAACCAGTTTGCAGCTGCTCTTCCGCTCGCCACCCTTTCAGTCTGGCTGAACATTGTGAACTCATGTCTACTGCTGCTCTGACAGCACATACCAGCAGAGTCATCAGTGGTGTGGGCAGGTGGATAGGTTTGCTCCACTGTCCACCACCAACACTGTTAGGTCAGAAAAGCCTCCTCCCAGAAATCTCTCCCTGGCTACATAGAGGAGGTCCAGGTAACATGATCAGGCTCCCTCCACTATGGGCTGCAACTCTGCCCTTGCAACTGGAGGCTGGAACTGCAGCTGCGAGGAGAGGAGGGGGTGCTCCAGACAGTCCAGTGAGATTGTTTCCATGCAGAAAAGCACAACAATACATGGCTTCAAACCATGACAGATTAATTTAGATATACAGTGTATCAGATGATTTTGTTTTCATTGAAATGCTATTTGTTGAAATACAGTGGTTGTAGTTTGTATTCTCATGACTTCTGGAGACCCACTTTTAAATGCTTAGTTCTTACAGCTGATGTTAAATTTTCAAAAGCTAGATCTACTGTAAGTTCTTTGATCAGATTTTTGTGCTAATGTATATGCATTTAGAATACCATTTCTTTTAAGAACCTGGACACAACTCTGTACTTTTAGTCTACGAACATGCAATGCTACTCACATCCACTGCCTAAAGGTTCTGCAGAACTTCCTCTCAACCCAATATGCTCATCCTTTCTTTATCCTTGCTGTTTGGTGCAAAAAGCAAAAGCTAACACCCTTTTAAAGAATATCTAATGTACTTGGAGCCATATTGTAAGAAGAGGCACAGAGAAAAATAGAGGGCTGCACATATGTACCAAGTCTGATTCTGAAATAATATAAAAGCTGTAAAGGGATTTACTGGGCAAATCAAATAAAGGCAGCAAATTCTTTGCTTACCAGAGTTTGGGAGCAACTTGGTCCTTGGACCCATATAGCTATTTACAATTCTTGGCCCTTGCTTAAGGTGAATGTGTCTCAACAAATGCTATTCAGTGTCCCCTATAGCTAAGCATCTGCTATACAGATAGCAGACTTGCCTACTAACACAAAAAACAAATGTTCGCAAATCTGGAAGGAACAATATTCATAGACTCCAGATAGCCTTAAAACTAAGCAACCATCACACAATGTATACTACGCACATTTATGAGAATACTGTGTATTTACCACATCATTCAATTAAATTCAACAATGAAGTCCTTTTGTATGTTTTTGGACAGTTTCATATAGCAGTCACTCATACCTTACATCACAAAAAAATTAACATATTTGAATAGTAAAATTGCAATAAATGTATAGATTTTCAAGCTTCCCTGCTTTTGGCTAATTCCTCTACATAAGAAACTAATGTTAAATATTTATTGTTACAAAACATATAGAATGACAGATAGAAAGATCATCACGTTTAAATATGAGGTCTTAATACTGACTAGAGATGTGTTCTAAATATTTTTTCCCTTTCTGTTTCTGTCTTTTCAGTCATACCATAAGGAAAAGATTAAGGCTGGGGAAAAGTATCAGCACATTTTTAGTCTGTAATGCCATTATAATGATGTAATGGCAGAAGTTACTGAGAATTGTTTTTAAACCTATATATTCAAGACAGTCTCATTGAAGTAATAAAAATTTGCTGCATTTCAGGGCCCTTGGCAAGGCAGAAACATAACTCTCATTTTTATTTTGCTTTGAAAGCATAAAGGACTGTCAAAATAAGACATAAGTTACTATTATTTGAAACAGGATCCTAGACATTTCTCTCCTTTCTGTGGGAGATTTCAATCCTGATGCCTCACCCACAGCCAAGTGATTTCAGATACGAATAGAGAGGCAGATATAAGCTTAAAAATTAACAAATGAGGTTGTAATATTATATAAGTATAAATGATAGAGAAGTGCACATGATACAGGTTATGACTCATCAAGCTTTGTGGTCCAAAATCACTCTCAATGACCAGATTCCCTAAGAAGAAAGGATTCGTACATAAAAAGTGTTTCTCAAAAACAAATAATAGCATTCTTCCATGTCTCAAAAAGAAGGGTAGGAGGCTTCTACCACTAGTAGCTTTTAAGCCCACTTATTTCTGTGTACACATATGAGTTACTGCAAACAGAAGAATCCAAAAATTCTGTCAGATTATTCCTCTCAATAGCTTTAACTGTTGTGCTGATTAGGAAGAATGGTCTCCCAGGGTAGTCCCACTTGAGAGGCTTTGACTGTTTCTTCAAAGCAGCCTCCAAAGTTGTTTTACATTACTTTCCAATGATCTGAGCACAGTTCTCTCCCCTTCTGTGATCCATTAACACATGTGCACATAATAACCAGTATCTTTAGTGATAAAAGAGCTTTCAATATATTTTTTTCTTCCTAGTCCCCGCATGGAGGAGGAGTCTGGTTACCTGAGTAACAGAAACACAGAATCAGACAGAAAATTAGAATTTGTTAGGCTTCCTGATTAAGCTATTGAATAACAAGAAGTATCTTGCACATAAAGAGATTTCTGAACAAAAGTAAAAAAGCTCAGAATAATGTACTCAGCTAGTTACATATATAAATGCACTAAGGAAGAAACACATAACCATGTAGAAATCAAATCACAAACCATGGTCATAAATTCATAGGACAATTTAGGTCTGATAACTGGGCCTTCCAGCCCCTGTTAGTTTGCTGCTCACTAGGGCGCAGTCCTATCTCCCCAGAGCTTCCTCCCGTTGCCCTAACCTGCATCCCTGCCTTCCTAGATGAATTCTATGACAGCACTCTCAACCCATTTCTTTGACTGCTAGAGATTCTCCTGAGTGGTGTCCATCCTTTGAGCAAATCAACTGATCCCCCTTGGTGCCACTGCACCCTTAATGCTTGTATCTTCTGTTCCCTCCTCTGAATCACCAACAGTGACACCAAACAGAACAGTTAGATTCCAATTGTTACCCACCTCCAGGTAGGATACAGACTGTTAACCATGACCATAATAGACATTCCATACAACTGGAGTTTTTCCTGTTTACAGGCCATACAGCAAGCACTGTCTCTCCAGATGGTGCTAGTCTGGAGGTAGTGCTTAAAGCAAATTATAGCCTGGCAAAAATAACACAACACTTCCACTAGCTTCTTTTCTTGTCTATTATCATCCAAAGATCAAGTAGTTTCTATATTCTAAATTAAGAGTTCTTTGTGGACTTTTGTATTTTGAGTATGTTCAGTTTTTGAGTGCATCTCTCCTGACAATAAATCATATAGTGTCATTATGTATTGTGTGGGGAAGACAGCCTCTTTACTTGTAAACATATTGTCAAATACTGCCATTTTCTCTACCTTCATTCAGTTGCAGTAAAGTGTGACTAATCAGTCCCTGTTCACATTCTACTCATTGTTTTTGGATTTATCTAGTACCTTCAGTTACTGTTCCTCCTAAACAAGTTTATTCTGTTTAACCTATCCTCATGTGGCAAAGAATGGAACGTCATTGTCATCTTTCTCCCTTTCTAGTTTTATCATGTCTTTCTTGAGATGCTTTAATGAGAAATGTGCTTGACATAAATACATCTTGGACTTGTGGCACAATATTTTCTGGCTTGCTCTAACTTTCTTTCATAGTAATTCCTAAGAGGGTTTTCTTTCCCTTTTTAACTGTCTCTGGGTATTAAAGTGATGTTTTCATAGAAATAGCTACAATGCCTTTATAGTGTTGCTTCTGAATAGCTCATCACTGCATCACTGGGTAAATACATATATTTATTATATTACATATAATATATATATAATGTGTACATACAGATACTGCTTTTTCACAGAAGCATTAATTTCACAGCACTGATTTTTTCTTTGACTTTGTTGCCAAGTCATTCAGTACTGTCACATTTTTCTCCAGCACTTTGCAGTCAGCTTCCATTTTAACTGTGTATTATCAACAAACATTTTTACATCTCTTTAAATCTATCTACCTTCCTAGGATTTTGGTAAATATGTGGATGAATGCACATCTCAATCCAAACACTTACAAACTTCGCAAATGAACACCATAACAACTTACATTTCTATTTTTCTCCTTATGTTAACCAGTAATAGCTGTGTTTCCTCTTTTACCCCATGACAGTTTAGGATCTCTGAGAGTCTTTGGTAAGAGATCATTAAAACCACTCTTAAAATCCCTGTTGTAAAACAGCTCCAGGATCTTACTAATGCATGTCATATGTAAAGAATCCTAATACACTTTCAGGGCTTCACTTCATTCTGCAGAAGCCAAACTGAATGTTTTCCAACATGTAATACTTGTTCATGTTACACTACTTCTGGTTTATCCAGTACAAAGGTCAGACATAACTCACTTGCTTTGCTTGTATCTGCTGAGAACCCTTTCCTAGGAATCAGTTTCAAATTTGTCAATTTTGATTGTTACAGTATCCAGGTTAATTAATAAATTGTACACCATAGGTCATACATCAGCAACTCTGTACTGATGGCCTTCACAGGTCTGTCAAGTATCTCATCATGATAATTTGCTTATTTTAAATTGCCTTTATTGAAACTCTTCCAGTATAAAGTCTTCTGGTTGCTTCTTAAACTTTCCTTCACCATGTTTGAATCCTCCCCAGCTTTCTGCCACTATAGACTTTAGACAAATACTATCTAGTCCGTCATCTGCTCTTCAGTGAAAAGGTTAATGAAATGAACAATAACAGATCCCTAAAGCTATTATCTTGAAATGGTTTTCTGTATTGATAAGCAGCCATCGATAACCGCTCCCACCATCATAATTGTAACTGGGTATCTATGCTCACTGCTTCAGAAACTCAGCCACTCTTCTTCTCTGTTTTTTAATCTTTAGGAATTTGACAATAGCAGTAAAGCCTATCCAGAAGAATATACTACATTTTAGACTGATTACTCTGTTGTGATTCTTAGACTTTTGTTATTGAAGGGAAAGAGCTAGAAGAGCAGAGAGCTGAAAGTTTGACTGCACTGAGTGACACTTGCAGCATATCACATTTCAGAGAATATCCAAACACAGATTCAGTGCTCTAAATATCTGCCTGTCCTTGTTAGCTCTTCTTTCAGCCTCTATGGCATTCCTGATGCTCAGTAAGCAACTGTCTTCCAGTGCCTGCTTTGACAACTGTGCTCTATAAACCAATCAGCAAAACTTGAGTTGAATCAAGACGCTGCTTGAATAATTTATTTGAGTGTTACTTTTACAACTTCAACATATTCACAATTAAATTCAATACACATGAACTACTTACTATGTAACAATCCATTCATGGCATACTGGTCAGATAAATTTTTGAGATTATAAAAAATACAGTCTGAAAGGGCAGCAACTGAATTTCACAGGAGCTAATTATACAATTTGTATTGATGTGTAATTTCTAAAGAAAAATTAGGAAAACACAAATGGATGCTTGACACAGCAGTAAAGGTTTGTCCAGGTGCAAGCCTTTAGCATGTCCCCATTTAGATGTTTTTTTCCCTAGAATATGCAACCTACAGTTCAACTTATTCAGTTTGAGAATATGTATTGACTGAATATCTGTCAGATTTTGACTTTTTTTAGAATGGGAATGCAAAATACAAAACTTACACTGGCATCAGCTAGTTCTAGTTAAACTATTGTCCCTAAAAGTAGTTAGGCACAAGGTTATTTCATTTATGCAATTTTCCACTTAACACATTCTTTTTAGGGTATCCTACAAAGGGAGGAAGGGAGGAAGAAAGGAAGGGCAATTATTAATTATGAAAAACAAAGCATTCTGTAAGAAAACAACAGTAGTAGATGCACAAACATGTCTTAGTCTAGTCATCTATGTCTTCTCAAATATCTTTTCTGAATTTGTTTACAGAGGGAAGCATACCCTGCACATTTATATGCAATCAAGCAGAATTCAACACAGCACTTATCCTGAGGGCTGCATTTTCCTTAACATAGCAATAGCATAAATGTGTGAGTAGAAACTGTATTTTTAACCATAATTTGATAGGTATTGTGTACAGTTAGCTATTTGTTTGTTGAAGTGTGCTTAAAAGTGAACTGTTGTAAAGTGTAAAAATACAGCAAAAAGAAATACAACATGTTATTTGCAACGTGTGAGCCCCTTAGAAAACCCCTGACCTGTCATCAATGGTTAAAACGTCTGTCTCTTTTCTGAATGAAATGTTGCCATTAATAACCACCATACTACAACTTACTATTTTAATGACATCAGTAATTTTGTAGTTGAAATTACAATTTGATTCATTTATTACGAAATTTCCACTTACAAAGTCTTACAAGTTTGTGAACCACCTATACCTATTGAATAATCTCTTTTTATTAACCATAGTTCCCACAGTAAGGAGGAGCTCAGCAATACACAACCAAAGTGTTTACTCTATTTCCACATTACTTACATGACATATAGTTTAGGAGTGCATCTCACATTATGTCTGAAGTCTTAAGAGACTTAAGAGAGCCGCAACGTCCACAGGTGCTAGCATATGAACAGTCAGAGACAACCATGACTGACTGTATTTTCACTACATGTCCTCACTGTACTCAGTCAGCATGGTTTTCAAAGGGGCTGCAATACAGACTGTATAAAAGAGAAGCTTTTTACTATTGGAGTTTGTGTAAAAAAAATTTCTGTTCTGTTCTTCACATCCTCTAAGCAGCAGAAGCATCCAAAAATGTGTCAAATTAAAGAGCCCAAGGCAACACAGAAGAGTTGTGAGGGAGAGATGCTTTATAAGTTATTTGTTCAGAATCTAGGAAGGACCATATCACAATTTACAAATATTTCCCCATGATTTAACTGTTATCAATGAAGATAAACATTGCATGTAATAGTGCCATCTGGTGACTGAATTATTTTAACACTTAACGGAATAAAAATTAACTATTTATAAATAGGATCCCAGCATCTCTGGAGTGAGTGGTGTAAGCCCAGACAAAATGCAGTTTATTGCAAATGTGCTATACTTCAAAGCTTAATATTACATTTCACAAATGTCAAGGACTGAGGTCTTTTCTAACGATGGAAACACATGTAAAAATAAATCAATGAATTTGAGAGTACTTAGTATGTTCAAAGTTTGTAATTTCAGAAGCACTTTATGTTTGAGATGTGTGATGTGTAACACCTAACAGTTGCTCCTGATTAAATACAGAGAAATTAATTTTCAGATTATAAACATGTCCATACTTTGAAAATCTATCTTGTCAACATCAGAAACTTGCCCAGAAGTAATTATTTATTGAATATTTTACTCAGTAAAATAATTAACTTCTTCCAATCCTGTGTTCTAAGTATTGTATTTTCTGCTAAGGAGCTTCAAAGCAACCATCCACCGAAGTTTTACTAATAATTGTTCATGATTAACACAAGAACATCAATAGAAAGGAGAATTGAACAACTTTTTTTTTTTTTAATTAAAATAATCAAGTCAAGGAAAACAGCCTACGTGACAGAAAGTTTGTGTAGAAATAATTGACTCATTAATCTTAACCATGTGAACATGTCCACATTAGCAGGGTCAACTACTAGAAAGGATGCAACCATAGTTACATATTCACAGCTGTGCAAAGTTGAAGTTGCCTTAATATTTTCCTTAGGAAATAAATGGATGCTTTAGGGAAGACAGCTATTCAGTGCCAAAAGCAGAGGAACTTTCAGTAACAGTCTCAAAACATAGAATATACATTATAATGCACTACTTTGGCAATGAAATATCCTTTCCTCATACTAAATGGAACAGTCAGCACAATATATATATATATATACACACACATATATATGTACTTGTGTGTGTGTGTGTGTGTGTGTGTGTGTGTGTGTGTGTGCTAGAACCTTTTCCTGGTGATTAGGCAACTAGACCTTTTCAGCTAAGTATCTTCAGATTTACACTGAGGTAATGCAGGTGACCCTGGTCTAGTGGGAGGGTTGGACTAGATGATCTCCCAATCCCTACAATTCTGTGATTCTGTTATTTTGTGAAAGCACATCATATTGCAGGAAATATTGATACCAGCACATGAGAATATGTAGATATTCAGGAAGAGTTTTTAGCAATATGTATATAGTAGCTGAATGGAAATACAGTCAAAAAGGTATCTAATGATTACACTTTATGTAGCATAAATCTTTGTAGGCACATGTCATGTCTGAATTTGGCAGGTCGTAGCTTGAGAGACCAAGAGTTGCTAAGACAATTGTTGATAAGCAGTTCAGAATTCAAAGCTCACCTTTAGCCTTCAGCCCAGCACCTCTGCAAACAAGTGTTTTTATTAAGTGGGGAAAAAAAAACAGCGGTCTGACCCTGGTTGTGGGCCAGGCGCCCACTCCTGGCAACTATGGCACTGGCTCAAAGGGATGGGGAGTAGCAGAGATTATCTTCAAAAGTTTGGAGCCAAGAGTTTGCTCTCTTCACAGCTGGTGTATAATCTGAGTCCAGGTGTACCACTGCTAAACTCTTAGGTGATGAAACTGGAGCAGTTCAGATGACCTTCGTCCACACAGCCTGTGTGCACAGCACATCCTTTGTATTGTTTAGATTACTTTGAACACTGCTAATTTTCTCCTCTATAGGATTTGGGTCCCTGTTTCAGTCATGGTGTCCTTAGCCGACGTTTGCGCACCTGCCTCAGCTCCTTTTGAGAGTACTGAACTGTGGGTTGATATGCAGAACAGTGCTAGAGGCTGCTGGTTATTGGATAGGCAAGGCACATTTCTATTAAAGGGTGTGTCAGTTTGTATGGGTTGCTTGTTTACTCAGAAGTAAAATCCCAGACTGTAGGAAGTGATAACTGTCCTAGGAATCCAAACAAATGGTTCCACACACCCTGTCACTCAGGGACTAGGCACATTTTAATACCACCTTCCCCAATGTTTGTCTTCTATAACTTTGATGAGACCAGATTCCACAAAGCCCATAGCCTGCAAAGCCCATAGCCTGGCAGTAATATTAATTAGTAGTAGTAGAGGCTCATATAAGGGTGATCAAGAATTTTGGGATATTGCATAATAGTACCTTCAACATCGACCCTATTTAGGGAGAGGGGTTGTATTCCATATGATATGGAATATCCCTTTGGTCAGTTGGGTTAGCTAGGTTAGTCCCCCACTAGCCTTCTGTGGAGAGAGTGTTAGGAATGAAAAGCCTTGGTGCTGTGCAAGCACTGTTCAGCAGCAGCCAAAAGATTGGTGTATCACAACACCCCTCCAGCTACCATCACAAACACAGAGCCATGAGAGATGTATTGGGGAGAATCAACTCCATCTCAGCTAAACCAAATACACTGGTGCAGGTTTGGAGTTTCCTGTTTCATGTTGTCTGGTCTTTCTTCAGAGATGAAATGTGGTGTCACTGGACTGGGACACCTCTACCAGCCATCTTGCCTTCAGAACATGATGAAAGGAGGGTAAGTGGAAGTTTGGAACCTCAGAGATCAGCAGACGAGCAGTTTGCCTACAACTTCATGTTGTGCTCAAATGGAGGAAGATTGTCTCTTTTGCAGCACATGGAAGATGACACACTGAAGCAGGGAATGTGCTCAGACAACAGGAGCAAAGAACTTAAAATTGTTAGCACTGAGCAATGTATGCAGACTGGAACAAATGAAGAAATGAAGAACTATTGGAGGTTTCTTCATCCATAAAGGGTGGAAGTAGTAGAGCCAGTCATTTATGTAAGAACATGTGACTAATCTCTCAATGTCTTTGTGCCTGGGTTATTTTGTTATGTCATTTTGTATTTATTATGAAAATCGATCCAGTCTTTGTTTTTTGTCTGTGATTTTATAAATGGTTTTTAATCTCCTTGATTTTTTTTGCTTGTTTCAGCTTGTTAATACATGAACTAAATTAATTAGTCTCATATCAGACCTGATCTTCTGATCATCCTATGACACTATGTAACCCTATCACAGAATCACAACATCACAGATGTTACAGGTTGGAAGGGACCTCGAAAGATTATCTAAGTCCAACTGCCCCCTGACAGAGCAATGATGTTGCCACTGCCTATTACCATAGAAGGCCACAGGCTTTGTCTTAAGCTGACAATAGAGTGCTCACATGGTTTGCTTGAATTTCACTTGGTCTTCCTAGAGATTTTAGTTCAGCAGTTAACAAAAATTTCATAATTACCAGGTAACTACTATGTATTGTTTTGTTCAGCTTTGAAAGAAAAAGGTGTTCAAATATTTATTGCTATACAGATATACACATTTGGTATCTAGGAACAACAATAATAAGTAGCTAATCCACATGGATTTAGATATGCAGCATGGATACATAGAGGAATCAGATGACAGTAGGCATCTGCAAAGTACAACATCTCCCCAACACCAGAGGGCCTAGACTACAGGCAGTCCTGGTCACTG
Organism: Upupa epops; assembly: GCA_013397515.1. NCBI lineage: Eukaryota > Metazoa > Chordata > Aves > Bucerotiformes > Upupidae > Upupa > Upupa epops. The sequence goes on from VZRI01009892.1 coordinate 40,316, forward strand.
AAGGAGCACCTTGGAAGCTGGGTAAAACCACCCTGAGTGGCAACAAAGAAAACGAAGAAGTACCTATACAAGAACAAAACACACTTTATATAGTGTAACATGGACTTGCAGACCAGAGAAGGATGAGCAAAATGCAGAGGATGTTGACTAACACAAAATACTGGACACTAGGACATCCTAGGTAGAAAATAAAAATACCATTAAGAGCAACTTCATCTTTACCCCTGCAAATAGCTCAGGATGCTTGTAATGTCAACGCCCAGAGTCCTTGGAATGAAGCTACTGTGTTAGAGCCAAGAGGGGTAGTGCAAGGCTGAGCAGTGAAGTCTTTAGGAAGCTTGTGTCTATACCACTTTAATGGTGTGATTTTATCTGTAATCATTGGTTGGTATCATTACAACTGGGCTAATATAGTATTATAGTATACATTATTATATCAGTATAGTAGTATAGAAGTACAGTGAAGTAGTGTTGTGTGGTATGATTAATATATGACATGTGTGATATATGATATGTTATGCACTATATGATATATGATGTGATATGATAGAACAGAACAGAATATAATTAATCTAATTAATATCATGGAATGGAATGCAAATGTGTGCTTGGAGCCCAGCTGCTGTAAATCTTAGCTAAGCTGTGAGGACAGTTTCTTGAAACTAGCCAGGCTAAAACAATTGATGATAGTTCAAGATCTGGGTCATCATGTTACAGAACAAGGAACTGTCTCCACTTTGATTATTTTGAGAGTAATTGTTGAGATAAGCTTATTACCTCTGATCTTCTCAAATGTCTCCCTTTTCAGTGTCCTTGATTGCCATCTCCTAATTCTCTTTCAATTTTTTAGTTCAGAGAGCATGTTAGCTCATTAATGCCTACATTATTTTCTTAATATACTGCAGAATTTTTCTTGGAATCAATATGAGCTATCACATAGCAATTCTTCCATTAGGGACTGTAAGTCAAAGGCAAACCTTAGCTATCCAAATACATCTTCTCCAGAGCAATGTAGTTAGTTACTCTTCTCTTTACATAAACACAAATAAAATTGGATTGTAGTTTATGTTGTAATCTATGCAAGTTATCAGGTATTTCCATACCTACCTGCTAAAAAATTAATATGTATATTATAGCTGTGACTAGTGTTTGTAGTTGACTTCAAACATTTAAAAGTATTATTAAATATACTTATTTCATATTTAGATATAGTCTTCATAAAAATGAAATCTTCTTAAAATCTGAAATGTAGGTTTTCAGATAGGTCCTTTTAAAATGCTTATTGGCATAGACTCCATATCTGAGGACCAGTGCAAAAATTGTGAATGTCCAAGCTTTGGACAGCACAGAATTTAATCACACTAATTGACAACAGTGGATTTCAAAACAATTAACTGAGAACTTTTCTTTTCCTTCCTTCATTTTCTAATGCCCTCCTCCAAATTAAGAAAAGCAATTTACTTCATAATTTTGAACTATCTACAGTCTTTAGGCAGATTAATCAATCACCTACTGCTTTTTATATGGAAATAAATAGAATTATCTTCTGAGAAATAGATTGCAGGAAAAGCAAGCCTACAAAACTAATTTGTGCAGATGACGGGACAGTCACAGTTCAAACACCACTATCAAACATCAAAAAAAAAAAAGGAGATTCCTTTTAACTTACGCTCAGAAAAGAAATAAAGTTTCCAACTGAGCTGACACGACAAAGTAGCACATTTGCCGAGACTGAGAGATCTATGGAATGAATATGTCTTATCTGATCCAGAAAGAGGTTTCTAAGGATTTTTTTCACTGTGTTGGACAGTAATTTAACAGTTAAGAATTTAACCAAAATAATTATGTAAGAAAAAAATACTGCAAGAATGAGAGAGGCATTTTTTGGTATTTGTGTCAAAGGAAGACATTAAGCAAAGCAAAAGTAATAAACTAGAAAGAGCAAAATAATGTCATTCTAATATGTATTACTAATAGTCTTGTTCATCCACAATGAAATATTTTTATAGTACTTCAAACATCCTTTCTTCCATTTTTCATAAATACTTTAATTTTTTTATGTGCTGCAGTCATCTTCGTTTTGCTTTTCTGCAAATCCACTGGCATCTAGATACAACTAGTGTCCTCTTCAAAAGAATACATTGCAGTGGTAGCTGACAGAGAAGGAAATTAAAGATTGACAGGTGCATTAACCAAGCCTTTGAGAAGCTCCCAGAATAAGGGAGTTTTATCTTGAAAGCAGTATAAGGTTAAAAAGAGATATTCAATATGCTCCCTTCTGTGAAGATGTAGTTGGATCACTAATAAGTGTAAGGTGAGACAAAATCTACTAAGAAGGTCTGAAAATATGGGAATGTTTTTATCTGTCATGGCAGCATTATCTAGGCATTTATCTTTGGGAAGTCCCATTTGGGCTTCATTCCTATTCACCAACATCCACAACTGTGTATCTGTTTTCTATTGGTCTGATAATTTCTTCCAGAAATTTTGTAGAAATAAACATCTGAGGTTATTTTTCCCCAAAGCCATTTTTTTGTTGTTAAAATATTGGATTTGCACTCAGCAGAGACACTTCTAAAACAACTTTGACTTCCCAAGACACAAGGCTAGCAACTCACAACCTGTCCTTCCATGTCTAGAGATCATACTTGAATTGATATGACATCATTTCCTTTTGTTCTTACATTCTGTGAGTTCTAGACACCAGGTTGTACCTGCAGCATAAAAAAGAATCATAGAGTTTCAGTTAGTATTCCTACTTTTTCCCTGATAAAAAAAAAAGTAAATTAAAATTATTTTCCTGGAACTGCTTGTCATGTTTGATTTGAGCAAATGCCCTCCAGTTCTTAGGTATTTTTATAATAAACCCAGAAAACACTCATATAAATGTAATTCATATTATTGTATAAATAATTTATCCTTGTTTGTTTTTTTCTTCAGGCCACCCTTTTATTTTATTTTTTCAAAATCTGTGTAAACCTGATTCTCACTAATTTCAGAAGAGGTAGCAATAAAAACCCAATATCATCATGTCAAAATATTTTACATATTGTTTCTGTTACATTTTTCCTGTTTCTCTTAACAGTCTTGCTGACTCCTAAAAACTATATTATTATCCCAAAAGGATGTATATGAAGAGAATAAGGAGGGAACATTCAGTATCTCATAACAGACCTCTTTTTGTTTCTGACTGTAATATAATACCATTACAAAAAGGAATACAACAATTCAGTTCTGCCATTTCTTTAACTTTTTCAATTGTCGCCCGAGTGATAACAAACATTGTTAACAGAACTTCACTACCAAACAACTTTTGTACTCACCACATGTTTGATTTGTGTAAGCATGCAAATATAACTGACAGTGAAAAAGCAGTATGGGACAGTAAAAACTGGAAAGTTCCACAGAACTTCCTAAAAATTTTATTAATTTAGTCTCCATATCGTTGTATTTCAGAAGCATTTTCCCTCTATTTTCTACCAGTTCTAAGGCAGTGCTACCTCCTGTTTCAAATCTGTGAAATTCTTCATAAACTCATTCAGGAATCATAGGATCACAGAATCATTACAGCAGGAAAGGACATCTAGGACCATAAAGTCTAGCCCTCATCCCAACATCTCCCTAAACCCTAGACCCTGGCTTTGAGGATTCTGTCTACGCATTTTTTAAACACCTCCAGGGATACTGACTCTACTACCTTTCTGGGCAGCCTCTTCCAGTTCCCAGCCACTCTCTCAATACAGAACTTCTTCCTAGTATCCAGTCTAAACCTCTTCTGATCCAACTTGAGTCCATTTCCACTCATCCTACCATTAGGAGTTTGGGAGAAGAGACCAGCATCAGCCTTGCTACAACCTTCTTTTAAGTAGTTGTAGAGATCACTAACATCTCCTCTCAGCCTCCTCTTCTCTAGACTAAATAAACCCAGTTCCCTCAGCTGCTCTTCCTAAGGCTTATTTTCTGGACCTCTCACCAGATTAATTTCCCTTCTCTAGACCCACTCCAGCACCACAATGTCTGTGACACCCAACACTGGAAGGTGTCGTTGCACAAGTGCAGGATACAGTGGTATGATAATCTCCCTACTTTTGCTGGCTACACCATTCCTCATAGAGGCCAGGATGTCATTGAATCTTCTTGGCCACCTGGACAAATGAAACATTTGATGAAAGTAGTAAAGAGGCAGACTAGAACTAACGAAAGAATTAACAAAACCCAAAGAAGGCGGCAAAGACTGGTGTAACAACAGGTTCAGACAAAGGCAAATACACTCATGGGCAACATATGTAATAACACAGTACAAGGAGTAAGGAAGGAGGTGTCTCATAGCACTTCTGCTGCAGCAGGTATGAGTGACTGCTGGATCAGGAACAAGTGATTTTATTTACAACTGTCTTTATCTTTTCTAGTCTCTCTTTCTCCTACTCCAAAATGAAGAAAACTAAATAAAAGAAAAAAATCATAATTAATAACTGGAAGAATGATTTACACCTATTGAACATGCTAGACTGACCTCAAGGAGACCATATATTTAAGTAATCTTTTGGAAAGCATTTTTATTCATTCAAGCAATGAAACAACCCTCCAAAATGGTGAAAAAAGCCTACTTACCTCCTTTGGAATTATTGACTATTTCATGAAAAGGATTATTCAGTAGGTGTGCCTACAGTGCCCGCAGTGGATTTTCAAAATGGAAAGTGACACTTTTAATAAGTCCTCCCATTGAGAAAGTACAGTGTAAAATACCACAAAATCAAAACAGCTGTCCTCCTCTCATTTTTTTAATACCTTGGGCACCCTTTTACTCTTCTAGAAAAGAAATCAGCTAACTGTATTTGGCAACATTTATGCAGCACATTCAGTGATGAGTAAATGCTTAATCCCACCAAAATTAAAATAACATAAACACTAAGGTAGGAATACCTATTTTCAGTCTCAAGTCCCCAGTGGATTTTTTTCCTTCTATGTATCTATGTAAATCACACATTCTATTTGTGATGCAAGTTTTAAATTACTATCTGAATAACAGCATTAATAAAAGCAAACTAACAATCCAGTCTGGAAGTCAACACTCCTACACTGTTCTAAGATTACATTAAAGCTCTGATTTACAACAGATTGTGACAAAGGGGAATGAAAGAACAATTGGTCCTTCTTGTCAACACTTGAAGCAAAGACAGACTCCTCCCATAAATGTTCTCCTTAGCAGAACCACTTTCAAAATTATAGTAGGTTACTTCAGAAACAGAATTACAGAAATTTCAGCTATTTTATGCTGAATCTGTACTAATGAGAAAGCATCATCAATGTATGCAGGAAAAGCAAGAGTACATACTTATTGTACAGCATACTTAATGGAGCCTATGTAATCTTATTGATTCAGTAAACAAATTAACAATATTTTTTCCTTATGGAAAGTGAAGACACAGACATTTTGCAATGCGCTCTTTATCGTGATTCCTTGTTGTACCTACAGACTTAGACCTAGTGATAACTCTAAGAAGTAAAACCAGCAAAACTTCTTCAAGCACAGACACTTGCCCATTAGTCTGGTTTTTAAACTCAAGTAAAAAAGTCATTTTGACAATGCTGGGCCTGTACTATTGCTGGACATGGAGAAAATTATCTGTAAACTGATAAGTCATGTCTATTTCACAAGCTGTGAAGCTGCAGCAGGCAAATTCAAACTGGTTCTTAATCAGAGACTTTAGGTACTGCCTGCAGCACAGCTACAGCAAACACAGACCACTGTGGATGCTGCAGAAGCCACCTAAGAAGCTTATGAAATGGTGTTTACAAGCCAAATACATCAAGCTGCTCAGTACATTTTGCCTAGAGTGGGAAGCTCCACGGAGCAGTAATCAATAAGATCACCATCCTCAAACTGAAGGTAGAGCCGTTGACTACTGCTGCTTTTTCTGCTTAGTGCTGCAGGGAATCGAACAAGTTTCACCACACGTGACAAGGTGGTCTCAATGTTCTACTGATCACCTATTCAGAGGCTAGTCAATATCCAGAAAAATGCAACATCTTAACTTCACCATTAACATTGAACAGCCGCTGGACACCAATATTGGTGATGACGTATACTACCTTAAACTAAAGCCCCTAATTCTTTTATTCAAAACCAGTGCTAGCTTTCTAGAGATGGATAATACCTTAAAAATCATTTTTATCAACCCCTAAAGTATCAAATTGAAGGAATAGGTTTGCTTTCACTTACTAAATTGTACCTAGAGGTTTGTAACTTCCATTAATGCCATCACGTACTCAACTATGAGTATATGAAGGAAAGTCTTAAAATTGAGAGTGGCTTCCTAAATTCCTAGAAAACCTGGAAGTTAAATAACTTTGTTTATTATACCTATCATGCACTTAATTTTATGGATTAGGATATGCATGATTAGGCCAAAGAAACTGCAATCTTCACTTACATTTACCATTATAACCTCAAAGGTAAAAACCAATCTTCTTTCAAATTACATTGGAATGTTTAAACTCAATTTAATGTTAACGTTAAAGGGAAATGAGGGATGTGGGGAGGAGTACTACTACCTAACAGCTAGTCATTTAAGAAGATTTCTCGACTGGTCTCTGAAGACTATTCTTAAAGTTGGAATTACTTGTTTCAAATATTCAGCTAGCAATGAACACATCAGACACTGACACCAAAAGTGAGTAACAAGTAATAGTGTAACTCATTAACATTTTAGTTCAAATCAGGACTGTTTTTGTGAAGTGACTTCAGCTTGTTCCCACTCACCACACTTCAACTGAGTCACAGATGAAGTTATTCACATCATTTGTGAGAGAAGTAACAATATATTTATTGTTACAAAGCAATAATCTTACATGGTTTAAAACAGTTTGAACAGTAAATAAAACTTTCACTAAAAATTTATGTCAAGGTACATTACTGCATGGAGGACAGGGTGAGACAAAGCTATCAGGGGAACCTCCCATTTAGGAATTATTTGTGCATAGTTAGTCTTAAATACAACCTTAAGGCAGTTGCAGAGTGTTTGCATTACCAAGGATCTGCTGTGGCAAGGAATCTCTCAGTCTCTACCAGAATCCTTGTCTATGGCCATGCCACCCTGGAAAAAGAAAGCCCAGACTCTGCTTAGAAGCTAAGCAGGGTTGTGGCACAGTTCATACTTAGATGGGTAGATGGTCAGGTAATACCAGGTACTTACCCTACCCCTGCAGGGAGGGGATTTGACTTGGATGATCTTTCAAGGTCCCTTCAAATCTGTAATTTTCTCTGTGTGTGTGTGCGTATATTCTTGTCCAAGAATGGATCTCAATGTACAGCCATCTCCTGCACAGCAGAGCTCAAAGGTCTCTTGGGCTGTCCACTATTTTTGGGGGTAAAATGATTGGTTCATAGTCATATTTGCATACCAACCTCACTGCTGAAGTTAGCCTTTGGCTCCTACACTGTTTTCTGGTTCCCTTGAATCCATCACAGCTTGAAGTCTAAGAACATCATCCAAGTAGCAGATTTCTTCTGAATGAAACTGAACTACAACAGGGTTTGATGATTCATTATTAAGGAAACTTTAATTTTTGACCATGCTTTATTTTTTAGTCCATTTAATCCATAATCTTCTTTTAAATATGTATTTTATTTAAGAACACAGTAAGTACAGAATACAGAATATTTTTCTTCAAATAGCATGTTCTCGTGGTGACCATGTACCCTAAGATGGTTTTAGCTTTGATAAACGCCACAACTTTCACATTCTCAATCTGCTGAAGCAGAGCTGAGGTTTGCTGACAGCTTCTGCTTCTGAGTGCTTCTCTTCCCTTGTTCATTCCTCCATGGCTATTGCTTTTTTGTCTCCATCTTGAAATACTGTAAGGCATGCTTGAAACCAGTTTGTTCAAGCATAAGCCACAGCTATCTCTTGCTTAAATTGTCCAGTTGGGTTTGATTACTGAAATACATAACTCTTTAATGAAAGGACTGCAGACTGCATGGCTTCATAGTCTGTAGGTCAAAAACTCTAAGACATCCTAGATGCAAATCTCAGATTGTGCTGGCTTGGTTCAATTTAAACATAAGGCAAGTTACAAGATAGTGGTGGTCCCAACTGTCAGCCAGTTCCATTGATACTAGAAATCAAGAAAGAACTTTGATAGGATTAAAATAGAGATTCCTACCAGAGAAATGGCCCAGTTTCTACACTTTTATGATTTTCTACTTGAAAAACACCTTTGCAATGCTGCAGAAGGCACTTCTGTGTTCAAAACCTTCCAGTCCACTGTCCTCAGAAGCCCCTACTTCACATGCATCTCTGGCAACCTTGCGTGCAACCATTTCAGAGGGGACCATGCCCATGAGCCTGTTTATGATGTGCTAAGCTGCTGTGCAACCACCTGAGCCGCCAGCAAGGCTCGAGGTGCAGCTTCAGCAGCAGAGCATGTGAAGGGAGCAGCTGCTTATTCACTGGCTGCTGCAGAAGCAATAAATACGGAAGGAGCCAGTCAAGCTGCAAAAGAAGCTTCTGTTGTTTCAGCAGAAATCTGCAAGCTGATCTTTTCCTGTTTAGCAGGATACATGGGAGTTATATGGAAAAAGTATAGAGGGTGTGGGAAAAGAATCACTTCAAAAAATCTGAAGACAATCTTCAGGGTCTTTGTGTCTCTAATCTAAAAAACTTACATTTTTAAGGTTTATTCCTAAATTAAGAGAACAGACTGTATTTCCCTTTTTGAGCTGAATAAACAGAGTGCTCTACAGTATGAATTACACACATCATCCAGACAGATAGAGCAATTTTATGCATGAATTTTGAAACATATTCCTTTCCCTAAACCTAAAAACCCCTTGGTAAATCCAGAAATTTAAGTAGTCTGGAAAATTTACTTATTATCTCTGTAGAACAACTGAGACACAGTCATCTTTCAGTCCCTTAAGATTACATAAATATATTTGGAAAAAAAATTCACAAAAAACTCCTCACAAACAATAATAAAGACATAGTTTGTGGTTACAAGAAAATTCATCATTTCAAAATGTAACTTTTTTTCCAGTTGTGGTTCACTTCTTTTAGGAAACAAAGTCAAAACCAGATAACTATGTTAGGAGAGGATTTTTAAGTCTGGTTTTTATATCTGGTTTTATTAATTGTTAATTGATTAAAAAGTTAGAATATTTTCTTCATGCTCATAACTATAATCTAACTTCTGTCCATTGGGACAGATTAATGTGTAATCTTTGTTTACAGATATTTTTAGATTTACACTGTTGTAGCGTTAACTACTAATGAATAATTGGCATCAATGACTTATCCTAATGTGCAATCAAATCAAAATCCACAAATAAGTTTTCCAGATTAACCTGTTTATTTTACACTTCTAGTTGAGAAAATTTTTCTTCAAAGCCAAAAGATATTTATGTGTCAGTCATGGTACAATGTGTTCAAGTTAACCAAGCAACACATCCTCACATGTCAGTAATTCAGGAGAAAATGAAATCTGTTGGACTCCCGGTGGCAATTTGAAGAACAAGGATCTCATCCAAATTTATCACCATGACTGGGGAAAAAGCAGATGAACAAGCACAGCCAGTATGCACCAAGGGCAAAATTTTCATATGTGAAAGAGCGATTCATTTTGTCTTTCCTTCTATGAATTGCAAGCACATACTTTTTTGTAAGAATGTGCATGGATATTTAAAGCATAGATTTAAGCATGCAATTTATATGAAAACAATGAACTGTTGGACATTATCTAGGCATCTGAAATGCACATTCTATCTCTATGGTTTCTAATTTGTGGACATCAGTTTTTTTGATTCTGCAATCATGAAAGTAGATTAATTAATTTATGTGTTACTATGAAGCAAGGCAAATTCAGCAGCCAGCAGCCGAGATGCCTGAGCTACCAAGAAAAAGGAAAAGGCAGCACACAGCGTTGAAAGGGAGAGCTCCAGGCAAACAGTTTCTACATACCAAAATAGAGAAAATAAAAATCTTGAATTTTTGGGTAAAATGTGTCAAAGCCTCACTGTGGAAGAAAATACAGTTATTGCCAAAACTTAGGAACATGAATGTAAGAATAAAGCTCAGACAAGCCTAATGGTATCATTGTTTCAAAAATCATTTTTGTATGGGTCTCATTAGAGCTCATTGGAGCTCTAACCATTTACAGCTAAATATGTTTGCATATAAATAATTATGTCACAGAAGCTGGAGCACTTTACAGAGTCATATTGATTTCAGTGTGGTTTCCAGCTAAAGAACAGTAAAACACCTGCAAAATAAAACCCACAGCCATTTCAGCACAACACTATAAAGCAAAACAAAAACCAAAAACATTTTAAAGCCTTAGTTAAGACCCAGTGCAAAAATGAAAACTAACTGGAAGCACTAGAACACTGTTAGAAAAAAAAAATTAATTGGTCATTCTTATATGTGCTCTGATCTACACCTTGATGGTTTTCCCTGCTGTGAAAGCCATGTGTGTTCTAGCCCAGCTCATGGGGAACACACGTATCAGCAACATCATTGTTGGCAGTCTCACAGTTGTTATCATGAAGTCTACTTTATGTAACTAAACTATGTATAAACTGACAAAATTTACTTTCATAAAATACATTTGGATTAAGTTCATTAACACAGAATCATAGAAGGGCAGGGGTTTGATAGGACCTCAGACAATCTAGTCAAATACAACTAGTAGAGTAGGATGACCGAGAGGAGATTAAAGAATCACAGAGTATCTTTGGTTGGAAAAGACCTTTAAGATTATCAAGTCCATATTTCAACCCAGCACTACTATGTTACCCCCCCAAAGTACATTATTATACAGGAATATGTGTTTTCACAAAATCACAGAATCATTAAGATTGGGAAAGACTTCCACGATCATAAAGTCCAACCTTTAACCCGACACCTCCATAATCACTAGACTATGTCCCGAAGTGCCACATCTATTTGCTTTTTGTATAACTCCAGGGCCAGTTCCCTTCCCTGGACAGTGTGTTCCAATGTTTACCTGCTCTTTCATTAAAAAAATTTTTCCTAATTTCCAATCTGAATTTGTGGCCATTTCCTCTTGTCCTGTCACCAGTTATTTGGGAGAAGAGGCCAACACTGCCCTTCCTAAAGTCTCCCTTAGCTATAAAGGGCAATAAGGTCTCTTCTTACCTTCCATTTCTTCAGGTTAAATAATCCCAACTCCCTCAGCCTCTCCTCATAAGACATGTTCATCAGTCTCTTAACTGGCTCTGTTACTCTCCTCTGCCTTTCTCTAACACGTTAATATCTTTCTTACACAGTGGTGACCAAAAATGGATGCACTATTCAAGGCATGATCTCACCAGTGATGAGCACAAGGGCATGATCACTTCTTTACTTCTGCTGAACGTGCCATGTCTTATACAAGCCAGAATGCTATTGACCCTCCTGCCCATGTAAGCACACGACAGCTCATGTTCAGCTGTTAAACAACACCTCCAGCTCCCTCTCTGCCGAGTAGCTTTTCAGATACTCTTACCCAAGCCTGTAACACTGGATGGAGTTGTTGCAACAAAAGTGCAGTACCTAGCACTTTGACTTATTAAACCTCATACAATTGACTTTAGCCCATTGGGCCAATCTAATCAGATCTCTGTGTAGAGCCTTCGTACCCTCTAATTTTATATCATCTGCAAATTCACTGAGGATTCACTCAATCCCTTCATCCAAATCACTAATAAAAATGTCAAACTGGCTCAAAATCTGAGCCTTGAAGAACTACAACTCTTTGGGTTCAGCCATGCAGCCAGCTTTTAACCCAGCAAACAATTCACCTGTATAAGCCAGGAGCCACCAGCTTCTCTAGGAGAATACAGTGGGAGACTGTGTCAAATTATTTATTGAAGTCTAGGTAAACAGCAACCACAGTCCTTCCCACATCCAATACACAGATCACATGCTCAGGATCTTTGGAAGGACCTGGGATAGATTTTGATATCCGTTGGGCTGGCAGTACAGACTTGGTCTATTTAGGAGTGCAGAGTAATAGAAGTTGCTTAGAGGTCTTCTGCCTGCTCTACAGGGGCTTATCAAGTGCCAGGGCAGCCTCAGTTTAGAAGTTATACCTCTGCATTAACTTCATACTCTAATCAGACAAATTTATTCTGATCTAAGTAGGTCTTATTAGGTGTCAAACAGGGTACTTATCAAATATGATATGGCTTCTACATCAGATCACCAGGAAATGAGTAATGCCTCTGTCCACACCCACTCACATGAGCTCAGCCTGCTTTATGCTGTTGTTGAAGTGAACCATATCAATGTTTTTCAAGTCAGAAGACAGATGTACTTTGAATCTGCTTCAGTACAATCACACCTCTAATTTTTATGAGAAATATTACTGTCTTGCAAGTAATAACCCTGTCAGCATGACCAGCAGAATTCCTCAGCACTTGCACTATCTCTTCTCTTTGTTTGGAACAGCTCCTTCTCAGAGCTAGCTTACCCTGTATGGTGACTAATGCCTAAAACCCACATTTGATCTTTACAGTAAGAGTGAACACCTACAAAAGGAAATTTAATCTGAAAACCTATACATTGGCAACAGAGAGACTTTAGAAAAGTTGCTTTTGACATCCGCTGTTGACTGGCTCTTGGTAGATGTTTAACAGCATATAGTAATCTCGTAATAAATATTTACCCACCATTCATATATAATTAAAGAGAAACTGACAAACAGAACAAGGTGATTAGAGGTGACATGTGTCCAAGGTGGTCCCTTTGCCTTCCCTACACTTAATAACACAAAGGGATACCTAATGACTTATGGTAGTAGGAAGGTGTAGGTTCTGTGGTTGGCTTGGCACAATACAGCACTCCCCCATGACCACAAATGTTGAGTGCCAATGGCTTGCTTGGTTGGTGTTTTTTTTCTTGTCTGAGCTCACAAGATCACAGAATCATTTTGGTTGGAAAAGATCTTTAAGATCACTGAGTTCAACCATTAACCTAACTGTCTCAAGCCTACTACTAAACCATGTCCCTAAGTTCCAGCTCACCATGACTCTTAAAAACATCCAGGGATGGCAATTCAATGCCCCTCCCTGGGCAGCCTGTTCCAAGCCTTATGATCCCTTCAATAAAGAAGTTTTTCCTAATGTCTAACCCAAACATCTCCCATTAGGAAGAGTCTGTCCTGGGCCTGGCCAGCCTTAGCCAACCAGTAGCAAGTGTCTGGGCTGTAAGTAAGCCAGTGTTAGCCCTTTAGGATCACTATATGAGTTAATTCTCTAATATGGAGCATCTAGAGCAGGAGTGACTCACATATTCATTCTCTCCTTCCACAAGTATCTGGACCTATGATAGCTCCTACTGAAGCTATCAAAACATTTGTTCAATTCTCTCCTGCCTTCTTCCTCTCCATCTGTCAGCACAGTGAAGAAGTAACTCTGCAGAATAAACAAAAGATAAATACTCAATGCAAAGAAAAGAAGATCAAATTTTTCATTTTGAATCTTAGAGTCACCAAGGAGTTGTGGCCTTGGTGCCACAAAATGCAAATCGCATTTGTTCAGGTAAATAAACTGATATTTACAAGTTAATTCCAGCTTCTCCCATTTAATTTTAACACTGCTAATGAACAAAGCTGAAGACATGGCTAAATAGTAATGCCATTCTTGTGCATCTTACCATTGCTACACCACAGCTTTGCTTTTTTGTTTAGATGTTGCAACTTATCCTTGCTTATGCCTTACAATAGGAAGCACAACACTCCTCCTAACCACGTGAACATGTATCTAGCTCATTACAGTCTGTGGGATAACCACTGTTTGTCCCAATAAACATGGAGTTCCCCCACGCACATGTTAAGAAGACCTAACGATCAAGAAAGCTAGCAAAATCCAAACTGAAGTGGAGGGAGGAAAGGAAGTGAGAAAAAATATTACCCTTTGAACTTCAAAATTGAAATCCATTGTGTGGCCTAAATTAAGATGTTAGTGTTCATATTCCAGCTCACATGGGTGAGGAAAAATACACTGTGCAAGTTTTCAACAAAATGAAAAGCCATGTCCACATTTAACCAGTGACAAGTCTGTCAACAAAGAAAGCATATTTCAGTATAGTGAAAAAGTGGCCATGTCTTTCCAATGACGAGAGAAAGGAGGAGTGGAGGTGAATAAACATAAGAAGTAGAAAATTTAGCATAACACAACCATGGAAATTAGTGCTGGAAGCAAAAGGAAGGATAAAAAGGTTCTGAAGAAGTACTGATAAGGCTCAAGAGGAGGAGAAGAAAATGAGAGGAAAAAATATAGAGACTGTTAAGGTGGTAAATCCTACAACTTCTATTTGTCACAGGATGCAGGAATAGATCATTTTGGATTCTCCCCAGTCCCAGCAAAGCAATGTCCAGTACCAAGTACTGTATTTCACTTAAGACAAGACTGACCTCAAGACACACATACACAGAAAAGTAATCTGCAGGAAATTACATGGGTTTTCACCATGAAATGAATCCTTTGTACACGTTTTGTACATAATATGAAATAATTTTACAGTGAAAGAAAACCCAAAGTGCTAAAATGTTAACTTACATTGTTCATCTGCTACAAATCTGAAGTTGATGTGGAAGAAAAATGAATTGTGGGCTTGTTCCCCCACAGTATATTATTCAAAACCTGAATAAAGTGACAATTATTCAGGGATAATAGAAAAGATGGTGCTTTTCCAAGGCTTCAGAGTAACAAGGAAATGAAACAAGGTGGATTCTGCAATTCCATGAAATAGAAGGTGAGATCTAGTTTCCCTACCAGCATGGGAGCTGTTTGGCTGGCTAGGGTAAGGCAATGCCAGCCATCCCCGGTGAACAGAAAAGACTTCACACCAAGATTAGTCCTCACATTTTCCAAAGTACAGATTTTTTTGGTGATTCAAACATTTTACCATCTGTGCATCTAAACTCAGATGAGAACTCTTACTATCAAATAAATCACATATTGGGAATTAGGTTGTTGTTGCAGAGGAGGTGAAGTTTGTAGTCTACAAGGTCTATAAATAATCAACTCCTAATTAACTTTATTATCAAGTATAAGACTGCAGTGTTTAATTAAGTTTATAAATACTTAGTTGCCTGTATATAAATAAATGTTCAAATTCAAAACTGTTCTGTAACTACAGAGATTGATGGAGGAAGGTTATAAATTATACACAACTGACTGAATAAATTGTCTTCTATGGAGAAGAGATGTAAGTAAGCATTTTCTATTCCTTCAAAGGTAGAAAATCTCAGAAGTCCATTTCTACTGCAAAGGAGAACTGCTATTATCTCTTCACAGATCTGAACACTCAGCACACTCTCTTGTTCAACAGTAAAGAATAGAACAAGTTCAGAGAGGCATTTAGCAGGTTGGTACTGAAGAACAACTCAAGACTGGAAAAAATCAAATATGTAATAAAGGTACTTTATGCCTTTTTTTACACTTTTACAGGAGTGTAAATCATGAATGCAGCAGAGCAAGAGATGGAAGTTTCTGTTAATGCATAATTCATTTTCTTTAGGTTGGACATTAGGAATAACTTCATTATTGAAAGGGTCATCAGGCATCAGAACAGGACACCCAGAGAGGCAGTTGAGTCACCACCCTGTATATGTAGAAAAGTAATCTAGATATGGAGCTTAGGGACACAGGTTTAGGAATTTATTTTCTTTCTGTCTTAAATGTTTCCTTTGTATTTTATTTTATGCTACATACTAGCAGACTAATAAACAGCAATCGTGACAGACTACTGGAATTCAGTATATGAGTGACTTGTCAAAATTGTACAATCCTTAAAAGTGGATTATTTGTTAATTTCTTCCATTTTCCTCTCATTTTATAGATGTGAATCTGAAGCTGAAACAGAGAAATCAGCTTGCCTAAAGCCACATGAGAAGTATGTGGCAGAACCAAGGAATGAACCTACTAAGTAATCCTTCTTCTGCTCATTCTGGTGTTGTCTTCCTCTACAGTTGTCTCCACTAGAAGCATTAAGCCTAGAAATCAGCTACAGTGACTAGACATCTCCCTCCTTCTTCAGTCTATGACCTTGTACACATTACTTATTCAATCAGTTTTTTCCTAAAGGAATTCAGAGATTATCTCCTCTGTAACAGACAGCTAAGAAACTGCTTTGAGAAGCAGTAATACTTGAATTTTCTTTCACTTTCTTTATTTGTAAGTTTGTGGCTTAAATACATAAAAATCTATAAAGGCTTTTAATACGTACAAGGTCAAAGGACTACAACTAATAGTTGGGAGATTTTGTTGTTGGGGTTTTTCATTCATAAATGTAGCCTCCAGGTTTCTCTCAGTGTAAGAGTCTAAGTAAATGAGCAAGCCTAAAACAATCTATTTTTTTTCTTGGTTATTTTATTCAGAAGCCATGATTAATCATTTCTCTAACAGTGTTGACCAGAGATTGTAAAAGGGCAGAATCAGGTTACCTTGGCTGATGACTTAACAATGAAGCAGACAAGAGATTCATAGATTCATATATTCATAGATTCACCAAATGGTTCAGATTGGAAGGGACCTTAAAGATCACAGAGTTCCAAACCCCCTGCCATAAGCAGGGACACCCCCCACTAGATCACATTAATCAAGGCCCCATGCAACCTGGCCTTGAACACTTTCAGGGAGGGGGCATCCACAACGTCCCTGGACAACCTGGTCCAGTCTCATCACCCTCACCACGAAGAATTTCTTTCTGACTTCCAGTCTAAACCTACCCTCTTCCAGCTTGAAACCATTAATCCTGGTCGTACCACTACAAGCCCTTGTAAACAGCCCCTCCCCAGCTTTCCTGTCACCCCCTTCAGGTACTGGAAGGCTCTAAAACTGGATGCTGTACTCCACAGGGTCTCACAAGAGCAGAATAGAGGGAGAGGATCACTTCCCTTGACCTACTGGTCACGCTCCTCTTGATGCAGCCCAGGATGTGGTTGGCTTTCTGGGCCACAAGTGAGCATTGCTGAGTCACGTTGAGTTTTTCATCAACCAACAACCTCAGGTCCTTCTCCTCAAGGCTCCTCTCAGTCTCTTCACCACCCAGCCTGTTTTTGTGCCTGGTATTGCCTCAACCCAGGTGCAGGACCTTGCCCTTGGCACTGTTGATTCTAATGAGGTTGGCACTGGCCCACATCTCAAGCCTGTCCAGGTCCCTCTGGATGACATCCCTTCCCTCCAGCATGTCCAACACACAGCTTGGTGTCATTGGCAAACTTGCTGAGGGTACACTCAGTTCCACTGTCCATATCACTGACAAAGATGTTAAACAGCATCGGCCCCAGTACTGACCCCTGAGAGATGCCACTCATCACTGCTCTCCATTTGGACTTTGAGCCGATGACTACAACTCTCTGAGTGCAACCATCCAGCCAATTCATTAACTAGCGAGTGGTCTGTTCATTGAGTCTGCGATTTTCCACTTTGGAGACCAAGATGTTGTGCAGGACAGTGTGAAATGCTTTACACAAGTCCAGCTACATGACGTTGGTTGCTCTTCTCTTGTCCACTTGTACTGTATCTTAACTGTACTAAACTGGAGATTAAACCACATATTCACACAAAATTGAACTGTTTCCTCCCTTTAAGCTCAGTTGCAGAAGGCAGCCATGATGTAAAATTCAGAAAGATGTGACCTTGCTCCCCTTTGAGTGTCTCCTCTTTTCAGGAGACAGTTTCAATGCCAGGATATTTGTTTCTCCACAGTTATTAATGAATAAAAGAACCTATTCTGATCTATTCTTATATAATCTTAAACTCAATGGTTTTAAACAACTTTTTCAACTTAAAGTGATTTTATGATTCTATGCTTCAATGATTCTAATGCAGTCCACCACAATTACATAAAACTTTATGTTCCTTCATCCACATCGGTATCCACACTACAAATGATTTTACGGAAACAAGCGGAGAAAGTTGTCTGTCGCTTCTTTTGCTTTTCCTGAAGGACAACCACTTGCCAAGAACAACTGTTCAGCTGAGTTGACCAATTACATTTTGAGCACACATTTGTTATGAAACACAGATGATGTAAACATACTAAAGGAAGTCTCCTGACCTCAGAGTTCTGATAGGAGGTCTTGCACTATAGTTTCTAGGGACATATGAATATTTCATTTTGAATTTTGAGGTACTTCATATTAGAAAGAAAGATAATGTGTGAGGGAACAGAACAGACAGTCTCTTCAGAATTTCACTTTTTACTAATTTAGCTTAAGTTGAAAATTACATCTGCAAATCCTTTTTGAATAGCTAACAGCACACAGAAATATAATAGTTTATTGCACTTAACCTCATGAAAGACTGCAAAGGGAATTTTGGCATGGTCTTTGTGAGTTAATGTTGCTACAGTGGCAAGTGCAGGCAGTAGCATTACAGCAAATCTGTGGCAGTGACATTTTTTATTCAGTAAATGAAGAACAGTATTTTGTGCTTCTATTTGTGATGCTTTCTTCTGTTTAAATTTCTTTTTAGGAAAGAAGTTTCACACTAGAAAATCATGTTTTCTGCCTTCTTTCTTTGGACAGTCACTGAGTACAGCAACATCCTTGAAGGCAGATAAAATGTTGAGATGAATGCTTTGGAAAGGGCATAATGTCTGTTCACTATTATCAGACATTGTTATGTGTGAGCAGGTAGGCATACTGCTAAACAAACAAAGTACTTTAAGAAAATAATCTACTTTAACAATATTTTTTTTTCCCAGTCAATATTTATTTTAGTCTACTGTGCTCTCAAAAACAATAGCATTTCTCAGCTTGGCTTGTTAAAAAAAATGTTTAATATCATTCTGTAAATAACATCCTTTTCATCAGGAACTCAATTTTATTGATTCTATAATATATTTGGTATCCTTTCCACAGTACAAAACAAGATGAGAATGGTGAAGAAGCAGTGTATGGCAGGCCTACAGCAGTAACTAAGTAGCTAAAACCTCTGCCTGGCTGTCTTTAAGGTCCTCCATAAAATATGTCTAGAAGATGGTTTCCAATTTCCTTTTATTTTAGTCTGTATATCAAAGGTCACACCTGAGTGATCTTTATAATTAAGATCTCTGAAACTCTGATTCATGTTGATCTTCCAGGCTCAGACTTTTCATGCTTTGTAATTTCCTTCCTAAAATATGGCTTCTAGAATTGAAGATGTAAGTTTCAGCTATGTTGCTCTTAATTCTCAGCATTAACCAATTTATAATCCCAACTCCTCTGAGACTCTTTTCACTCCTGCCTAAGATTGTTCAAATAGCTTTGGTGTATTATTTATGATTAACTCTGTTTCCCAAGGTAATGTTTTTTCTCAATATATAGTTTATGAATTTGTTAAGGTCTTTATTTTCAAGCCTATTAGAAGAGCAACTCCTGGTCAAGTGGATGAACTAAATCAGCTCAAATCTATGTTTTTGCATTTTTCTTTAACTTTTTGGCAAGAAATGGACTTTCCAACTAATATAAAAGACATTTTCTTCTTCACTTCTTTCTCCTACTAATAGAGTTATTTCCATAGTACATCTATTCCATATCATAGAATCATAGATCAGTCATGGTTGGAAGGGACCTCTGGAGATAGAGTGGTCCAAGACTTCTGCTAGAGCATGCTCTCCTAGAATTGATCACAAAAAGACATCCCCTACTCCCTGTGTCAGCTGATCTTGAGAGAGAGGTAGGTCAGGCGTGGGTGGAGCCACAGCACCAAAGGGCTTTTAAACGCCCCGGATAGTGAGACCAGACACCAGACACAGCTGATCTGCCTTCTGAACTTACATTCCTGTAGCAGTTTGGCACTCAGGGAAAGAGAGCTTGGAGAAAGGAGCTTTTTCTGGCTTTTTCTAGATACAGGCAGCACAGCAGGTAAGCAGACATAACTCTGCTCCCTGCAACAGCTGATCCCGAGAGGCACGCCAGGTGTGGACAGAGTTGCAACCACTGCAGGGCTTTTAAATGCCTTAGATAATACACCGCTTCTGGTGGGGATGGTGAGTTGTTTATGTTTTGGTTAGTTTTCTTCCCCTAAATCACAATTATTAAAACGAGGGCAAAAAACAACAGCAGAAAAAGTGTGAGGACACAGTACCTCCCATAACCATGCAGCTGTGCAGATATCCAGCTGTGGGGAGTGCCTCAGCCTGTCTCTCTTCCAGGTAGTTGACAAAGACAACACTTGTGTAATATGCAAACATCATCTGCTCATGATGGAGCTAAAACATTAATTGGAGAGGCTGAGGAACATTAGCAAGAGTTGGACTCCATACCCCAGATGAGGTCTCACGATGGCAAAACACAGAGGCAGAATCACTTCTCTCAATCTGCTGGTGCATGGCCATCTTTTGATGTAATCCAGGATACAGTTGGCCTGGGCTGCAACTGCACATTGATGGATCATGTCCAGTTTTTCAGCCACTAGTATCCCCAGGACTTTTTCTGCAGCCCATCTTCTCTGAGCCTGTATTGATACTGCTGGTTGCCCCAGCACAGGTTCAGGGCCCTGTACTTGGTCTTGCTGAACCTCCTGAGTTTTGCCTGGACTGATTTCTACAGTTTGTCCAGGTCCCTCTGGACGGCATCTCTGTGGATATCCAGGTGGGTTTTTAATTACTCCAGAGATGGAGACTCCACAGCCTCTCTGCAGCCTGTTCCAATACTCTGTTACTCTCATTGTAAAACAGGTTTTCCTCATGTTTTGGTGGAACCTCCTGTATTCATGACCATTATCTTTCGCCCTGTAGATGGGCACCACCAAGGAGAGCCTGGTCCCATCATCCTGACACTCACTGTTTAGATATTTAATATCATTTATGGGTCAGTTTCTCACTCTCAAAGCTAACTAGACTCAGCTCTCTCAGACTCTTATCAGGCCCTGATGAACCTAGTGGCTCTGTGTTGGACTCTCTCCAGACCCCCTTTAGCTGGGAAGCCAAGAACTGGACACAGTATTCCATATGTGGCTTAACCAATGCAGACTAGAGGAAGTAAAGTACCTACTTTGACCTACCGATCACACTTTCCTTGATGCACCCCACAGACGATCAGCCTTCTTGGCCATTAAGGTACATTTCTGGCTCATGGTCAACCAGCACCCCTAGGTCCAATTACCCAGAGCTGCTGTTAAGTCAGTCAGTCCCCAGTCTGTACTGATGCCTGGGATTATTCTTCATTTATGCGGCACTGTAGACATTCCCTTGTTGAACCTTACCAAGTTTCTCTCCATTCAACTCCCTAGCCTATCCATGTCAGCCTCTCGTCAGTAGGCTTTCCTTTCAGTCCCTTCACCATCCCTGTTGCTTTTCTCTGGACCTGCTCCAGCACCTCAATACCATTCTTGTAGTGAGGGGCCTAGAACTGCACACAGTACTCAAGCTGAGGCTTCACCAGTGCCAAGTACAGAGGGAGAATTACATCCCTAATCCTACTTGGCCATACTATTCCCGATACAAGCCAAGATACCATTGGCCCTTCGTACCACCTGAGCATGCTGCTGGTTCATGTTCAGATGGTTGTCAACCAGTACTACCAGGTCCTTTTCTGCCAGGTTGCTCTTCAGCCACTAATCCCTCAGTCTGTAGCTCTGCTGGGGCTTATTGTGGCCAAAATACAGGACCCTGCACTTGGCCTTGTTCTACATCATCCCACTTCAGCAGATTGATAGTGACCCCAGCTTGGTGTCATTCACAAATTTACTAATGGTGGATTCAGTCCCCTCATCCAGATCATCAATAAACATGCTGAATAGAATTGGGCCCCGTACTGATCCCCACGGGACACCACTGCTCTCTGGGCACCAACTGGATGCAGCATCTTTCAAACCACTCTCTGTGCCCGGTCATCCAGCCAGTTTTTAATCCAGCAGAGGGTGTACCCATCCAAGCTATGGGTTTCCAGCTTTTCCAGGAGGATGCTGTGGGAGACTGCATCAAAGGTCTTGCTGAAGTCTAGGTAGACCACAACCACAGCCTTCCCCTCATCTACTTGGTGGCTCACCCAGTCATAGGAGATCAGGCTGGTTAGGCAGGACCTTCCTTGCCTAAACCCATGCTGGATGGGCCTGATCCTCTGAATGCCTTGTACCTGCTGCTCAATGGCACTCAAGATGATCTGCTCCATAACCTTGCCAGGCACTGAGGTCAGGCTGAGAGGTCTGATCCCTGGATCCTCCTTCCAGCCCTTCTTGTGGATGGGCACCACATTGGCCAACATCTAGTCATCTGACATCTCCCCCATTATCGAGGACCAGTGATAAATGATGGAGAGTGGCCTATCTAGCTCTTGCACCAACTCCTTAAGCACCCTGGCATGAATCCCATCTGAACACACAGACTTGTTAGGATCTAAGTGGCACAGCAGGTAACTAACTAGTTCCTCCTGGATTACAAGAGGGATCTTGTGTTCCCCATCCCTGACTACCAACTCTTTAGCTCTACCTGGAGGATGGCTAAGTTTAAGTACCTCAGCCTTTTCCCTGTCTTCAGTTAGTACGTTACCCCTTTCATCCAATAAGGAGTGGATATTTTCCATGGCTCTCCTTTTGTTATTAATGTATTTATAGAAGCACCTTTTATTATTCTTAACAGATTTGGCCAGATTAAATTCTAACAGAGCTTTTGCATTTCTAATTCTCTTTCTACATGACCCTACAATTAGTTGTTAGATAACTTAGCTGTTCTTTAACCCAATTCTCTTCAGTAAAGGTAAAGTCTTAATTTTTCCCGACTTTCTCACTTAGGTCTCAGTAAAATGTGACTCATGAGGTCTGGCAGTAAAGATGGAGATGGAGGCAAATAAGGCATTCAATATGTCTCGCTTTTTTTGTTTCCTGCATTACCAGGGCACCCAGTATACCATGTGTGTCCTGGAGTAGTCAGAATGATGCAACAGATTTTTCTGAGTACTTAATGCAAGTCTGCTCTACTTTAGATACTCCTAAGATACATTTTTCTTGGGATCTTTAGTTTTCAAATATCTCTCAAAGCTTAACTGGTATATACAACATCTCGAAGCAAACTACAGAACTCACTGTTTTTCTGAATAGATCAAAAGAGCATATGTTATGCAATCTTTATCTAAAAATTATTCAGAAGAGAAAATATTTTCCTTAGTTAAAATCATTAACATGATCTCTTTTGCCTTATCACTGATGTCAGATAAAGATATAGTTTTGGATACAAAGCTTGGAAAAAATAAGTTCAAGAATGTTCAGTTAAGGAGTCAATATGGAATTAGACTTCAAAGAATTTAGAGCCTGGGAAAAATGAGTGGCTGTGATTCAAAATGTATTCAAGATCCTTTAATTATTTTTTTCATTTTATAAGATTACATTGTTTTAATAAGTTAAAAGCAATTTCATTCATAGGATCATAGGATCATAGGATGTTAGGGGTTGGAAGGGACCCAAGGGATCATCGAGTCCAACCCCCCTGCCGGAGCAGGACAAAACTATCTAACACAGATCACAGAGGAAAGCATCCAGGCGGGCCTTGAAAGTCCCCAGAGAAGGAGACTCCACGACCTCCCTGGGGAGTCTGTTCCAGTGCTCTGTGACCCTCACAGCAAAGAAGTTCCCCCTTGTGTTGAGGCGAAACCTCCTCTGCTGCAACTTACACCCATTGCTCCTTGTCCTATCACAGGGAGCAAGTGAAAAGAGCCTGTCCCCTCCCTCCTGGCCAGCCTTCAGGTACTTATAAACATTTATCAAATCTCCCCTAAGTCTTCTCTTCTCCAGACTAAAAAGCC
>VZRI01009892.1:64916-80534 GCA_013397515.1 Upupa epops
TGCCTTCTCTGCATCCTCAGTTATTAAGGCTGCCTCCTCGCTCAGTAGTGCCCCTACGCCTTCCTTGTTCTTCCTCTTTCTACTGATGTATTTGTAGAAGCCTTTCTTGTTCTGTTTTACCTCCCTTGCCAGCTTCAGTTCCAAGAGGGCCTTGGCCTCCCTTCTATTCTCATAGTGCTCAGACCATGTAATAAGAAATTGTTTAGTTTTGGGTAATACAAGTACAGTTAAGTTTTATTGCATTAAGGCCAAAGGATTTGATTATGCCTATGCACTTCAGACTGCTTTAGAGTTTAGCTGTGTGCCTCAGGACTGTATAATGTTTACTGTGTATGTTAGACCCACTCAGCAGGTACCTGGAGAAGGCACATGACAGCAGAAGGGAATGAACAGAGCGTATNATTCTCATAGTGCTCAGACCATGTAATAAGAAATTGTTTAGTTTTGGGTAATACAAGTACAGTTAAGTTTTATTGCATTAAGGCCAAAGGATTTGATTATGCCTATGCACTTCAGACTGCTTTAGAGTTTAGCTGTGTGCCTCAGGACTGTATAATGTTTACTGTGTATGTTAGACCCACTCAGCAGGTACCTGGAGAAGGCACATGACAGCAGAAGGGAATGAACAGAGCGTATGTAATCATCTAGGAAATGTAACTTCACAAGTGCTCTTGTGTCCTCACAGATAGCCTCCTTCTCTCACTTCACAAAAACAGGCCAAATCTGCTCCTGTACAGGAGAGTATCAGACAGCAACAGAGACATGACTATTTCCTTGTTTCTCTAGAGGGCTTTGGTGAGAGCACTATTTCAGCACTACATTGTAAAGCCCAGTTCTGAACTGTAAGAATAATGTGAACACCTTTGGGAAAGAACAGTAAGAGAAGCTAACTAACTACAAATAAGCCTTGCAAGAAAACTTGTTCTTTGTGCTGTACGCTGGTATTTTATACTGAGCATTTACATGAAAGGAGTAAATGGGTATGTAACATCTGTACTAAAATGTCATGAAAACATGACAGTCAGGCAAAAAATTGAACAAAACTCTAGTCTCCCTTGACAGTGAGCATAATCAGGTTGAGTCACTCGGAATCAGATCAAAATTCTTTCTATAGTAGAGTCCTGTCTCTAACATCATTGTTAGAAAATACTATGAGAAAAACTAGAATAACAGGAAGAATATGGTGTGCTTCACCAGAGTAATTTTCCAGGTGCAAGTGCCTCTGTGTAACTTCAAACATGTGACAAGCATTTTTCATGTAACGTTAAGAGAACAAATAGGTACCATTCCACAAATTCACAAGGATGTACACGTTATACGTCCACTGAGGCACGGAGAATGATAATGCCTAATCTTATAAAAAAAACCTTAGGTTTGGAGGAAGAGAGAGATTTATTTTCAAAAAACTGTATTTCTTTCCTAATTCAAACCTCACAGCTGGAAGAATAATTAATATACATTTTTGTATACATTAAACTGGTTTTAAAGTTCAGCTACAAGTTGTTGCTTGTTTTTCCCAGAAGTCAGCTAGGAATACCATAATTTCATAATACAAAACATTCAATTTAACAATACTTCTGCAGTCCATTTAGAAACTAACACTTTGTATATAGAAAATAACTTCTTTTAAACGGATATATCTTTTTAATTTGCAGAGCAACCTTTTATACATTCTGTTGTATCCAATCTCATCATATATCATCATATCCCCAACACTCTGGATGCGTAGATGTTGTTTATCTAGACTCCAGTAAAGCATGTCACACAGTCCCCCATCGAATCTTGTAAAGAGATGCTGGTGGCTCATGGCTTAGACAGACAGACTATTCACTGGGTAAAATACAGGCTGCATGGTCAAGCCCAGAGAGTTCTGTTGAGAAGAGTGAAATCAAATTTCATTGATGAGCCAAAATCAGTTGTATGAAGTTCAACAAGACCAAGTGCCGGGGCCTACATTTTGATCACAACAAGTCCCATACCAGGCTACAGGCTTGGGCAAGAGTGAATGGAAAGCTGCCTAGCAGAGCAGGACCTAGAAGTGTTGATTAGTAGCTGGCTGAACACGAATCAGCATGCTGCCCAGGTGACCAAGAAAGCCAACAGCATTCTGGCCTTCCTCAAAATATTGTGTGGACAGCAGGATGAGAGAAATGACCATCCCCATAGAAATGACCATCCCCCTGTGGATGGCACTAGTGAGGGCTCATGTTGAATACTGTGTTCATCTTTGGGCACCTCAATAAAAGAAGAGCATTGAGTAATGGAGCATGCCCAAAGAAGTTCAGCAAAACTAGTGCACTAATGGCCGAGGGATCTGAGGCTGTTCAGTCTGGAAAAATACAGGCTGAGAGAAGCCTTTATTGCTGTCTACAACTACCTAAAAGAAAATTGTAGAGAGGTGGCATTGGTCTCTTCTTCTCAATAGCAACAAAAGGAAATGGACTTGATCTGTACCAGGGTAAGTTTAGACTGGACATTAGGAAAATTCCTTCACTGAAGGAGTGGTCAAGTATTGGAACAGGCTGCCTAAGGAAAAGGTGGACCACCATCCCTGGAGGTGTTCAAGAAATTGTGTAAATCTGGCACTAGGAAACATGATTTAGCGGGTATAGTGGCACTGGGTTGATGGTTGGACTTGATGATCCTGGAGGTCTCTTCCAACCTTAATGATCCTAGGAATCTAGGCACACTATGGTTCAACATACATTTGGTGGAGAGAAAAGTAGAGATGGCGGGTTCATGTACAAGGAGTCATATGTCTGTTTAAGAAAGCATGGAATTGTATGTTACAATGAGTTACTAGATTATCTAAAAAATATGTGATTCCTTCTGACCTTTCAATTAAAATGTACTAAATGGTCATAAATTTGGGAAACTATATTACTATTGTTTTTAAGTAAGTATTGAATCAAAATCTATAATCTTCATGGTATTAATAAATCTGATGTCCCTGCTACTGTATCCACAGTATGTATCAGAAAGACTGTTACTGATTTTTGTTTTAGATACATTAGATGCATTAGATGCAGCAGGGGTACACACAAAACATACCCAAATGGAAAATAACCTGTTTTTTCTCTGAGTTGTTAGCTGTTCAGTTTCCAGTTATTGAAAGGAATCTTTATTGTATGCAGAGGAATATCACTAACCAATCTTGTGCCCTCCATGCTACCAAAAAGGGAGCAAATTCAAATTCATAAAGGAGTAAAACTTCTTTGGATTGATTCTGGAATCTACTTTGCTGGTAACAACACCACTGACTTCATAAAGCTTTAATTTATACTGGAGTACTCCAGAGGGAAATTTGTCCTTCTTTGCAGCTTTGTATTTCTTTGCTGAATATGAGCCACTGAGGACAAAAATGCCAACATTTTAATGTAGGTTCCTAAATAAGGCACACTAACTTTCAGTGAGTATACATACTTCCTGCTGAAGCAAATCAATTTGATTTCATGTCTCACTTGCACAGATTTTGAATTTTGTGTCAATATAATTGAGAAAACCCTACTCCTGAATGTCTTCAGAATAAAAATTCATGTTTTCAGTAGTAATTAACTTCTTTTGTAACCTTGTGAACAATGTTTATATATAGCTTTTTCCAGAAGTCTTGAGTTTTATTTGCATTTTACTCAGATAAGACAAGACAATGAGTATATCAAACTTAGTAGCTTAATTATGTATTCAGTGAGAGTAGGAAGGAAAGTGGTAGTAAAGAAAAACTCTACCTTAACTTTGAAGTGGCCTCGGGTAACTGATTTGAACCTCTAGTTGAGAGAAAATACCGGCCTACCTGTTCACACTAAAACAGTGTGTCCATTGCAAGGCTTTTCCATATAGAAGAATCTCTTTGCTGTACAGTCATGTTTTATTCACTTGACAAATGAATGCGTTCCAATGAAAATGCTTTTCATGACCATTTCACTGACCACATAAGATATATACTCCATGAGTTTGCAGACACCATAACTCTGCTTGAGGGTAGAGAGATAAGACAGGCTGGATCAATTGGCCGAGGTCCACTGCATGATCTTCAACAAAGGCAAGTGCCAAGCTCTGCACCTGGGTCACAACAGTAATACAATGCTACTAGCTTGGGGAAGAATGGCTGGAAAGATGTGTAGCAGAACTGTACTTGGGAATATTGATTGAAAACTGGCTAGACTGGAACCACTAATGAGCTCAGATGACCAAGCATCCTGGCTTGTATCAAAAACAGCATAGCCAGCAGACGTAGAGATGTGATCGGCCCGTGCTATCAACAACGGTGAAGCCACAACTTGAATACTATGTTCAATTTAGGGCACTTCAATTAAAGAAGGAAACTGGTGTTTTGGAGCAAATCCAGTGAAGGTTATCAAAGTTGTCAACAAGTCCATAGAATAAAGCATAGGAGTAGCTGAGATTATTTAGTCTGACAGAAAGGTGGCTCAGAGGAGACCTTCTTGCTATCTATCAGTACTTGAATGGAGTTTGTAGAGAGGTATGGATGTTGGTCTCTTCTCACAAGCTACAAGACAATTTGCACCAGGGGAATTTTAGCTTAGATATGAGGAAAAACTTCTTTACTGAAGGGGTCATAAGGCCTTGGAACAGGCTGCCCAGTTAAGTGGTTGAATTGCCATTCATGGCCTTGGCATAGGTATAACATTTAAGAACATGATTTAGTAGTAGGGTTGGTAGAATTTGGTTAATGGTTAGAACTGATGGTCTTAAGGGTTTTTTTCAAACCCAGATCATTCTATTATATACAGTATTTTCAAAGTGAGGCAAAGCAACACACCAAAATGTACCACAGAGAAGACTGTAATATAGGTTTGTAAAATTAATCACAGTGTTTATGTTATTTCGTCTGTTGCTCAAAAGAAAAAGAGACATCCTTCTGTTTAACTATTGATACCTAGAGATACTAATTCCATGCAGATTTTCAGGTAACTAACCTAGTCCTACACGTACCTGTGGTTGTAGTTTCTCTTGCTAGTGATCAAAAGATCACTCTAAACACTGTAGACTTCTGTGTGAATTTTTGCATCTTTCAACAGACTGATAACAAAGTCTTACTGCATTTTTAACAAGATGCAGGTTTTAAGAATAGAGGTTTTAATTTGAATAATTAACTTTGGAGGTAGCAGGTAAAAATAATCACAGATTAATTAAAATGTCTTTCTTTGTTAGGGGTGATTAATAATACATAAGGAATCTAGGTTTTACATAATTCATCAATCTGACGCAAACTGGCACTCTCCAGTTCCATAGAGTGGAAAACCCAGCTACTCTGTGACACTTGAAAAACAGCTCTGAATTGATGCATTGCATCCTTCTGCCACAGGACTTGTGAGTCTTACAGATTCCGTTTATCACATTCTAATGAAGCTTCCAGGACTGAAGCAGTAAGAAATAAAAAAAATACACTGATTTTAAAGAAGTTTGTTTGTTTTTAAGCATTAAACTTACAAAATGTAAAAATAACATACTGATAATGGAGAAAAGCATAGGTAAGGTCACAGAATAAACAGGGTTGGAAGAACCTCCTAAATCAACTGAGTCCAGCGATACCCACACCCCAAAATACCTGAACACCCAATCAATGGAAAAGCACAAAATAATCCCCTCTATGCCACCTGCTATAGCCTGTCATAAAGCACCGTCTGCACACTTCTTCCAGGGATGGTGACTCAACCACCTCCCTGGGAAGGCCATTCCAGTGCCTCACCACTCTTTCCGTAAAGAAATTCTTCCTAACATCTAATCTAAACCTTCACTGCCTCAATTTCAGACCATTTCCCCTGGTTAACGTAGATAATGTAGTCTATGCTTATATGACTAAATGGTTATTTCCTAAATAACTTCAACATTCTAAATGCGTTGTTCTTGAGGCAATCTAGCACCGAGCATATATAACACAAAGTTCAATCCAAAGGAGCAGGGTGGCATCAGTGAGACTGAATCAAAGTGGCAGCAGACCCTTCACCTTTCCACAGATACATGCTCATACATTGGACCCTTTTCCAGTAAGAAACAAACAGTGAAGCACTTACCTAGAAGCATTTGTATTTTCTTCATGGACAGACTTTGCTGCAGAGAATAGGAACAAGGAAAGTTGTACTGAGTTCCTTTCAGTTCTTAACCTTGATCAAGCTGTGTACTTTTATCTTCTTTAATCTTTTTTTCATTATCCTCTTAACCTACTCTGTCATTGTGTGGGAATTCTAAATCTTTTTCCTTAAAAATCTTTCTAAGCACTCTGATTTCTTCAGTTATGTCCTCTCTGGTTCGAATGTCTTCATGGTTTTTCTCCAGTTAGATTTTTCACATTGTGACACAGTATGAATGTCCTGGGTTAGGAAAAACACTGTGGTATCTCCTTTTCTTTCCTTTTGTTCCAGAAATAGAAATCTGTTACGTTTTTTGACTGTGAGGGGGGTAGAAACCTCAGTCCAGTTACAGGTTTTCGCTGCCCAGGGCCAGTTAGCAGCCATTGGGCCTGGGTATTCTTTCGTAATGGCCCGTTTGAGAAGACAAAAGACACCAGCCACTGCAGGAGTCATGAAGGCACAGTCATGAAGCACCAAGAACTGGGAGCAGGAGTAAAGGGGTGCTCCGGGAGGTGGTTTGTGGCCGGTTTAGAGTGGGGTGCAAGTGCATTTCCACCTATCGCTACACCCCAAAAAAAGACTTTGCTTGGAGGTGGTCAATAACCCTCCCTTCTTCCTGCTACCCCACCCGCACCTGCCGCTTCTGCCCCACGTCTCTGCTCCGACCCGAGCCCAACCGAGTCGCTGATCGCCCAGCACTACGCCGACCCGGACCCGCTCCACGACCACTCCAGCTCCACCCAGCCCTGCTCTCGCCGCGTGTGCCTCCCCTGTCAGGTTTCGGAGGATGGTGAAGAAGAGAGAGATTGACGTCTCGTTACCGTGGGCGGGAGCTCGGGGATGCTAACAGTTCTGTTAGCATTGCTATTTAATATGCTACTTTACAAAAGTTATTTCTTTTATTTGCATCTGAATGCTTGGTTTGTTTAATTTTCCCTCTCTCGCTCTCGTGGGGAAGAGAAAGACAGAGGACTGAATAACAGTACTGCAACAAAATCAAAGATACTTGCACAAGACAGAGTTCTATTACCTGAGGCTCTGTCTGAGCTGTGCAAAGCCACACCAGCACTGCCTGCCAGCACCAACCTACTCATGTAGGTGTAGTAGTTTCAGTGCACGTCCGTACTTACCTTTAAATTTCTTCATCCAGTGTCTCCAGCATAGATACCAAACACTTTTCTCAGCATTTGTTGAAACCTGAAGCAGGCAGAGGAAACATAAACTCTCTCTCAATATTTCAGACAGCAGGCATTGCATAAAATAAGCATCAAAGGAATTATTAAATGCTTTAATCATAATACAACTCTTTATTTAGAGTGCATCTGGAACATGCTTTAGATTGAGGTCAATTAATTAGCTGTCTTAAAAGTCCCAAACCCTTGAGCATTGGTCTTTATAAAGTACTTATTGCTAGTACTTTTAATATGTTAAAATTTTAAGTACTAATCCAGTACCATAAATACCTGTGCAAACCCCAACTGGTAGTTGTTAGTGAGATTCAGATGTATAGATGAATACTCTTTTCCTTTGGTACATTTGATTAAACCAAAGAAATATGCTTTCGATTCCTGTACTTACATTCAACTCAGCATATCACTACCAACTTTCTTCCCACAGAAAAGATGAAAGAATTGTTCTGTAAACTCTGAAGGCTTTTGAATAGGTACTTTATTTTATTTGTCCAATGGCTTGCTATCCTGTGGAAAAACACAGGAGCCACAGCTATTAAGGTAACAGATTCATTTTATAGCAGTCCTATATATCTTCAGTCCTCAAGTCTAACACAGTCTTATTCATCTACCAGAAGCTGTATTGAAAACAGAAAATTTCCAAGTAAACAAAAATATACAATGAGAGTTACTTTCTTCTTTTCCTTTTAAGATAGTGTTTGTTTTGAAGGACTTTTAATTCTAGTAGTTAGATTTTTGACATAGTGCCTTCAGGTTCACTATTAAATACTGACTTTTGAAGGCATGTCCTCAGTCTTCTGAAGGAAAGTCTTCTTTTTGTAATAAATAAACAATATTTGCCTTAAGGATATTTTACAGCAATTTTAGGAAAAACAAGCTTCTTGTGCCAAACAAGTGTAGAATGGAGCAAACTCCCCTGCCCTTTAAACTTGTACCTGTACCTGGATTTTCTAGTGAAAAAGAAAAAGGTTTCATGGATGCCCATTCATGGTAAAGGAGTTCATGCGCATACTAAAATTCATTTTTTATTTTGAAATTTTTCTTCCAGAAAATATTCAGTTCTTGCAATATACCTGTTAGCATGAGTCCTCTGAGCAACAAGTGCTTTTTAAGAAAAAAAAGATCAGAAATCAAGTTTCAGTTGCTAACAATTTAGCCCTCCCTTTTCATTGTTTTAGTCCCTTACTAACAGTGGTTTGTCTTTTCTGTAAATCCAAGATAGTGATGTTGAAACTCACAGGGCAAAGGCATCACCTGATATCTAGAAAGCTTTAGCACTTTCAGATGATGTTTACTGAAGTTGAGGACTTTTCCCCCTTTTATTTGATTTTAGTTCCAACAGAAAGCATCAGAATACAAATTATGAAGCTTATTGAGTTTCTCAGATTAGAGTGGCAGAAGCTGCTTCTAATCTTCTGTCATCCTCAAATCGACTACTGTTTGACATTGTCAGTGCTGAGCACTGCAATGTGCCTGCAAGCAAGGAGAATGAAAAAATATCTCATTTTGATCCAAAAGAAATGTTACTGAAACTGCACAGACATTGCCTGTATCTTCTCAGAAAAAGGGAAGTTGTCTGTTCTATACTTGAAGCCAGAACTCTGGATCCAAATGGATGATAGGTAGCAAAGGCTAGTTCAAACAATAGTGTTGATGTCAAAAAATCAAAATATTTACTGACAGGGTCGTACATAAATATATTCCCCAACTTATACTGAGGTTGTGTAACAAACTAAAAGAGATTCTGCCTATCAGCCTCCATTTAGGATGCTGGATCCTGCCCAAGGAGCTATCTGTTGCAGTATGTTACTTTATGAACACCAAGCGCTCATCATTTGCAAAACAGCAAAGCACCAAAACCGAAGTAGAGTTCTGTCATCTGTTCCACCAAACAGTAATCACCAACAGTTCTAGTGTTGAATATATCCATTTTTTAAGGATTTCCTATAAAACCTAAGCAGTGTTTGTCCAGAACTACTTGTGTTTATGCTGTGTTCTAACAATTGTTAAGAACTGGTGATCTTCTTTTCCAAAGAAGTCAAAATATCCATTAGTATATGGGCTTTCATATCCTTTTTGAGGGTCCCCTACTCTTATGATAGTTAAGAAGTAAGGTACCTGCAAGAACATATTTTGTTTCATAATAACTGCAGAAGCTAAACCCTTGCCTTCCTTAAACCTGGAAGGAAGAGAATAAACACAATTACAGAAACTGGAGCTGTAAATATTAAGACTTTATTCTGAGCTAAAGAAAAGGAAAAGAAAAATAAAAGAGAAGGAGAGGAAGAAAAAAACAAAACCAAAAAGAGAAAAATCACCCCTTTGAAATCAGAAACTATTCCCTACCTTTTGTTAGGCCGTGACCTTAAAAAAAAAACAATGTCTAGGCCACTTCTTAACCCAAACACCACCCCTCAAAAAAAAACTAATCCCAGGAGCCAACACGCTGTTGCCAGAGGGGAAAAAAAAAGAAAAGAGAGAAACAACTACTTACAACAGTGAAAAAGGGGGGATGAGGGGAGGGGAGTGAAATCTGTAGCAGCAGCCCCAACAATCACTCTCCTACACAAACCTCTGAAAAAGCAAGGAGGGAAAAGAAGAGGTACTAGGGTAAGAAGGTGGTGGTGAGACCCTGTCCGCAAACTACCCAGGAAAAACCCTCCTTACTCTGTTTTTTTCAAGACCACTTGCAGTTATAGACTCTTTCCTGGACTCTGCTACAGCCTGCTCCGCCCAGCCCCATGAGTGAACTCCAGTGTAACTCCTTGTGTGGTGGAAGGGAATTTGATGCAAGAATACTACAGACAAATGGGGTTTCACCAAACCCACAATAATTAGCAATGACATGAGAAGGTTAACTCAACAGTTGTGTTGTAAAATTGCTCACTGAATAGAAAGACAGCTTTTGTCACTTATTGACACTTACTACATGTACTTTCTGCTAGTCTTCAAGGTGTTGCACATTTCAGACGTGGAAACAAATTGGGCTAAAATCTTCTCTAGTAATGCTGCAATTTGCATTGTTCAAGAAGATGACTTGAGGAAAAGAAATGCTAATAATAACAACAGAAAACAAGGTCTCATCACTTCCACACTGAAAACTTCCTATCTAGGCCATAATGCACTGTCTGCTGGCATTAGTCATCTAGATAACCAACCAATAAGTAGCCATTGCTGGCCTTACTCCTGATTTCTGAATTAGAGAAAATACTCTACAATGCTACAGAGTAAGTAATACCGATCATGGAGTAATTTGCAGAGATGTCTCCTGCATTTCAGAATCTTGGGGATCTGTTTAGCGCTAGACCAGAGGCAAGATACTATCTACCCTTTCATCACTGTTAATCTCTCATTGCTTGGCAGAATTTCCATGAACTTTGGAA
The DNA here is from genome assembly GCA_013397515.1 of Upupa epops. Taxonomy (NCBI): domain Eukaryota; kingdom Metazoa; phylum Chordata; class Aves; order Bucerotiformes; family Upupidae; genus Upupa; species Upupa epops. Next base: position 75,582 of record VZRI01009892.1, read on the forward strand.
AAGGTAGCTAGGGGATTAGTGATGGGTTTCAACCTCAGGAGAAAGGTACGGTAGTTTATGAGACAGGGTATCTGCCACCTCTTAGCTCTGCTTCAGATATATCCATGCCTGGTTATAATCCACAAAGTCATCTGAAATGAGCTAATGCACTACTTGTCCAATAGTTACTTGCAGAAATTACATCATAAATGCCACACCAGTTCCTACTCTCTAGGAAACTGAAATTTTAAAGAAAAGGGGATTACACTCTGTCTGAGTGAAGAACCCAAATGCCCATTTCATACTATCTCTGCAATTCTACAGTCCTTCAAAGGCAGGAATTTATGCATTCTTTTTCTTAGCTTGGGGTTTTGGAGATAAAAGAAATCCCACTGAACAAATCACCTGATTGGAGCCAAATACACTGCAGCACATAACAATGCTCTGCATAAGCCAAGTGTGATTTTTAAAAAGAAAAGATCTAGAAATACAGGATACAGAAGTTGTAACATCACTGGAGTCATTAGGTGATTTTTCACTTGACAGTGAAACAACTCCAGAAACACATGGAAAGTGCAAAACAAACAAGCAAACAAAGGTCAGGACTTTCTTTTCAACAAATACTGGATTTTACAAAAACACAGGCATAATGTTCTCCAAAGGGAGTCATCATCACTCAAAAATATGCATTTGTCTTCAGTCCTTGCTTTTAAAGGTTAAAAACATAACTGTTTTACCCTCAAATAAGATTTGCTTAGACAAAACCTGAAGAGTTAAGAGCAGCAGACATTATAAATGAAGCAAAAAATTACTGTGGTCTAAACTGATCCCTATGTCAGCTCCAAGAGGTAAAGATTTGACTGATTTTTTAATCAAATCTGTCTTCTGCTGGAAAATATTTGCATGTCATAGTTTTCAGGATATGCATGAACCTTGCTTTGACAGTTGTTTCCACTATTTCATGAGATTTATGGATCCTGCTGTGGCAGGGGGATTGGACTAGATGATCTTTTGAGTTCCCTTCCGATCCCTAATGATTATATGATTTTAAAGTAACAAAACTGAAGTGGCCAAAAGGGGACAGGGAACCAAAATTAGTAAAGATATACTGGAAAAAATCATATGTAAATTCTCAGAATTCTATAGGAGAGGAGGATATCTGCAGGCATTATTTGTAAGTGGAAACATAACATTAAACCGTTGTATTACCATGCTTGAGACTAAGGACATAAGGAAAGAAATCACCACACTTCTTTTCTTTTCCCTGCATTTAAATTCCATTTAAAAGCTGCACAAAATGATATCTCAGATAAGGTAAAACACAGTCATATGTACAAACTTACTAGGCATGTAGTAAATGTAATGTCCTTTGCAATATCAGCTATGGCACTAGCAAACATGGTCATGTGTCTGTACCACAACACAAAGGTATGTGCTGACAGATACAGCTGTCAAGGGAAAAGAATGAATATGAGAGAATATACACCAAATCAGAATTAATAGCTTGATTTGAGATTAGATAACATAATGGATACTTGAAGTTCAAATGTAAACCACCTTTTGCTAGTATCATCAAAGAGCTATTGAAGACAGCAATGCAATTGTGTGGTTAGGATCCACAAGTTCACACCCTGGGCTTCCATGGGATTGATTACTGGTTCCATCTTCAAGCATAGTTTGCATTTCATTAATCTCATGTATTTCAACAGTAGGGTACTCTGAAGCAAAGTGAGGGATTTCCCAAGTGTTCTTTGGTGCAGAGGGGAAGAAAATTTAAGCAATTTGCTAGTATAGTGAAAGCCCCAAAATAGGGTTCTTCTACAGATCTCTTCAGTTTCCCTTTAAATATATATTTCCTTCTCTAGAAATAAACTGCATATGCAAGCCCTTGGCTTAATCATGAGCTTCTGAGTCAGATTGAAAAGGGAAGCATAGCAGAATTGGATAAATGGAAAATTTTTCAAAAATTACATTGCTAGGGTATGCAGAGCTGTTAGGAAAGCAAAAGCAGAGCTTAAACTGTAATTGGCCAGACACATTAGAAACTTAAAGAAAGGATTGTTCAGGTACTTCAACAACCAGCAGGAACAGAAGGTGAATATTGGCCCACTATTAAACAGGAGAGGTGAACTAGTCACCCACAATGCTGAAAAAACAGATTTTCCATGCCTTCTTTTCCTGTCTTTACCAGCACTGTTGAGTCTGTAACAAATATTCTAATTGACACTGACACAGACCCACTATCAGTGAAGAAAGTGTTGATGTATCAACTATAGCTGGAGTTTGACCCATATAAGTCAATGAAACCAGATGCCATCCAAATAAGAGTACGACAAGAGCTGGCTTATGTAATTGCATTGCTGCTTTCCCTACCAGGACCCACAGTGTAATGGTGAGCACTTTGGACTTGGAATCCAGTGATTTGCATTCAAATCTCAGAGGGAGATTGCACCTTTTAGGCAGGAGGATGTAGCTCAGTGGTAGAATGCATGCTTTGCATGCATGAGGTCCCTGATTGATTCCCTGACATCTTCAGGAGGTTGCTCCTGTCTTTCTGGGGTGAGGACACAGGCTGGAATAGAAGGACTCAGTCCATTGATACCTAGATGTGACACTGGTGTTACAGACAGGGCTCTAGGTTATTTAATAGTGACTGGTTCTGTAAGACACCAGATCTGACAGGTCTGCATGGTGAGAGGTTTGTCCCAGAAGGGAAAAAGGGCTCTGGGACAGGAATTGGCAGGGCTTATTTGGAGGGCTTTCAACTAGATTTGAAGGGGGGTGGGTTTGAAGTTGCTGGGTGCATACCAGTTGGACAGGGAGCCTCTTGATGTCCTAGGGTGAAATCTCAGCACTCAGCTAGCTCCCTAAAGTGCCTGTGCACAAATGCATCCAGCATGGGGAATAAGCAGGAGGAGTTAGAAATCTGTGTCCAGCCAGGTGATTATGATCTGGTGGCAGTTATAGAGTCCTGGTGGGAGAGCTTGCATGACTAGAATGTGGCGGGCTATGTCCTTTTCAGGAGGGACAGATCAGCAAGACAAGGTGATGGAGTTGCTCTTTACATGAGAGAGCAACTGGAATGTCTTGAGTTCTGTCCAGGGCGGATGAAGGGACAGTTGAGAGTTTGTGGGTGTGGATCAAGGGGCAGGCTGGCATGGGTGACACTGTCGTAGGTGTCTATTACAGGCTATCAGATCAGAATGAGGAAGTCGATGGACAACAGCCTCACAGCCACAGGCCCTTGTTGTCGTGGGGGATTTTAACTACCCCGATATTAGCTGGAAGACCTACTCAGCCAGCCATCTCCAGACCAGGAGGTTTCTCCAGTGCACTGGTGACAATTTCCTGATGCAAATGGTAGAGGAATCCACTAGGAGAGGAGCACTGCTGGATTTTGTGCTCACCAACAAGGAGGGTCTGGTTGAAGCACTGAAGGTTGAGGGCAGCCTTGGTTGTAGTGACCATGAGATGGGAGAGTTCTCATGTGGTAGGAACAGAATACCTAGCAGAATCACAATCCTGGACTTCAGGAGGGCCAACTATGGCCATTTCAAGCAATTGCTAGGGGAAATCCCATGGGACAGGGTACTGGCAGGTAGAGGAGTCCAAGAGAGCTGGTTATCATTCAAAGACCATTTTTTTGAAGCAGAGCACAAATGCATCCCAACAAGAAAGAAGTCAAGGAAGGGAGCCAGAAGCCCTGTCTGGTTAGATGGGGAGCTACTGTATAAATTGAAGTGGAAGAAGAAAGTCTATAGGTCATGGAAGGAAGGGGTGGCCACTTGGGGTGGCTATAAGTCTCTGGTGAGAGAATGTAGGGATGCAACTAGGAAAGCCAAGGCCACCTTGGAATTCAACCTTGCAAGAGAGGTCAAGGGTAACATAAAGGGTTTCTTCAAATACTTTGAAGGTAAAACTAAACCTAGAGGCAATGTGGACCCCTGCTGAATGAGGTGGGTGCCCTGAAGACAGAGGATACAGAGAAAGCAGACATACTGAATATTTTCTTTGCCTCCATATATACTTCTGGGAGCTATCCTTATATCAAAGCCCAGACTGCTGAGGCTTCAGAGGAGGTCGAGGCAAAAGTACCGTCCTTGGTTGATGAGGACTGCTTTACAGATGTGTTGAGCAAATTGGATCCCTGATAGGATGCACTCACATGTGCTAACAAAGATGACCTAAGTTGTTGCTAAGCCACTCTCTGTCATCTTTTCTATGTCATACGGATCAGGAGAGGTGCCTAGAGACTGGAGGTTAGCAAATGTCACTGCAATCTTCAAGGAGGGTAAGAAGGAGGACCCAGGTAATTATGAACCAGTCAGCCTTAACTCCATCCCAGGAAACGTGATGGAACAATTTGTCCTTGCTGCTGTCTCTAGGCACATCAGGGACAAGGGTCATTAGGGACAGTCAGTCTGGCTTGACCAAGGGGAAGTCATGCTTGGGGGAAGTCATGCTTGACCAACCTGATAGCCTTTTAGGAGGGCATAATCAGGTCGATAGATGATGGCCAAGTTGTGGATGTGGTCTATCTTAACTTCAGTAAGGCATTTGACGCAGTCTCACATAGCATCCTTGTGGCCAAACTGAGGCAGTGGGGATTGGATGATTGGGTAGTGAGGTGGATTGTGAACTGGCTGCAGGATAGAAGCCAGAGAGTGGTGGTTAATGGGACAAGTCAAGTTGGAGGCTTGTATCTAGTGGTGTCCCCAAGGATCAATGCTGGGATCCGTCCTCTCCAATCTAATCATTAATTACTTGGAATGAGGGATTAGGGTGCTCTGTCAGCAAGTTTAATGATGACACAAGGCTGGGTGGTGTCACTGGCACCCAGCAGACTGTTGCCATTCAGCGAGACCTGGAGAGGCTACAGAGTTGGGTGGAGAGAAATTGAATGAGGTACAACAAGGGTAAGTGTAGAGTCTTGCATCTGGGCAAGAACAACCTCAGGGACCAGTATAGGTTGGG
>VZRI01009893.1:0-11108 GCA_013397515.1 Upupa epops
GATTCTATGATTCTGTCATGTTTTATTAATAATGTTACCAGACATAACTCAAAACACAAAAAGTGCTTCTTTAGTGTTTATTCACACCCATGTAATACAATTGTCTAGACGAATCCAGAAGTTCAGAGTCCATGCCAATTAAGAATCAGAATTCTTAATTTTCTTTTGACAGTGGATATGAACAATGAATTAGTTGTGCTTTTATTAAATAATGCTTTAAAAGAAAATGTGTTCTTTCCTTTAAAAATTCCTAAACAGAAGATAAAATCTCACTGATGAAAGCACAAGAAAACAAAATGCTAAAGATTAGGCTTTGTACTGAATGATACTGTAAACTCAGTGAAATTTGATAGATTTCAGTTGAAATTGCTTTAATATCATATTCAGAGATATGCAGATCTGATAAATAACTGGAGTTGTATTCATATGCATGAATAGTTTATTACCCTCTTTTATTCTTTATTTATGTTTAAGGCCTCTGAAGACAGGATATTTTTTTTTATTTTTCATGACATCTTGTCAGATTATTACAGAAAGTGATAGTAATTCTTATAAGTGGCTGAGAAAAGAGGCAATTTTAATGAAAATGGATAAATAAATCCTGTCAGATGAAGAAAACCTTACAGTTGATCACATTTCTTTAATAAAAAATAAGTAATTAGAAATAAATCTATTTTAACTTTCTTAAGTATCTGTTCTTCCTTGTTACTTGTCTGTCTGTACTTGCTGTTCCAAATGCTGCGTTGGAAAAGCAAACAACCCTTCCAGACCCTGATCTTCATAATTATGTATGTGTCTATATCTATGTGTTATATGAACACATTTGCTGGACAACTCCACAGTTTCAGACATGCTGGTTCAAACTCCACTGTGATCTGATTGCAGATTATGAGCTGAATTTATAGTGTGATTTATTTTTGTGAATTAATGCAGTATTAAATTATTCTTTATCTTGATTTAGTCATGCGCTTTGTGATGGTATCTTGTGACTGGTGACCAAAATCATGATACAAGGCTCCTGGGACATAGGAGGAGGTATTCTTGAGAGGAGAGAAGGAGTTGGTGTTTTATGTCTGCGTTGTGGTGATCTTTGCATTGATGGTATTACACTGTACATAGTTTTAGAAGGTAGTGACTTCAATAAGAAGCAGTTAAACACAATTAAAATGTAAAGTTGAAGCTGTTTTGTAGATCTGATTTTATTCTGCATTGCTGACATTTTTACAGAAAGAAATTGGAGAATTGAAAACTGATGTTTTCTTAGAATCATAGAATATCTTAGGTTGGAAGGGACCTTAGAGATCATCTAGCTCCAACCCTTCCTGCCATGGGCCACACCTTGACCATCTTGACACCATCCATATACTCTATCCTTACACAACCTAGGATACCTGTTCTTGCTTCTACTGCTTGTGCAATTCCTTTTTGCCTTTTAGTTTGACCAGCAGGTGTTGAGTCAGTCTCTTCCCTTCCTTGCCAGGTCTAGTTACCACAAAAATATGCTGTATGTATCCTGTAAGGCATGCAGGTAGCTGAGCAGGAGACTGTTGAACCCAAAATTTTATACTTTTGTATGAAATAGAAACAATCATGTCTCTATTGCATGAGGAATACCAACTTAAGTTGAATTAATATTTCTTTCAAGTAATTTGCTTGCAGTTCTATGCAAACTACTTTATCTTAATGAATCTAATGTCTTGTGTTTTAACTTAAATGAGAACATCTGAGCATTATCTTCTGGTTTACATGTTGTCTATGAACTCTAAGCATTCTACTTTCCTTCTCTATAGCAGAGAATATAAACATCTCCTTTGCATTTATTTTCCAAAAAACTGAAAAATTTCTGTCATAGATCCTGGCAAAAATGTCTTATCTCTTTCCATCCAGCTCTGCTACTTTAAGAGTCTGTAAAAATAGTGTTGAAGGTCAATATGGGATATCAGTTCTTATGTCTAATAAAGAATCATAGTTCATGTTAGTGAAGCTGTTTCAGAATTGCTGGAGAAGCACAGAGACCTGAAGAGAGATTTAATTTAATTACCAGAATGATGTCTATGTGAAAAATATTTTGCAGACTCCATTTAAAGATATCTAAGATACAATTTCAACATCTTAAGAAAATCCTATATTTTTATTGTAAAATAATAAGAGAAAGGCCTAATATATTTTGGGAAGACACGTCAGGTTTTTAAACAGCAGGGTGTTCTCTAGGTTGGGCAGGTACTGATTCTTAAGAGAGAGCACTTTTTGCAAAACCACTGAAAGGAGGCTGCTAGTGAGAATAAAGTGTCCTACTTGATACTATTTGCCTATTTGAAACTGTTGCACAGGAGTTAATAGCTCTGTGGAAACAACACCCAGGAGGTTAAAAAGTTAACATCTTATTTGTTAGTTATTCGTCACAGTATCTGAGTGAAAAAGAAACCCAGGGGATTACAGACACAAAGTATAAAAGCATGTGTTTCACCTTATGATCAATAGATCTACTGGTTCTATTTCTTCATTCTAGACTACACTCACAGACTACAGTGAATAAAAAAAAAATGAGTAAAGTGAGTAGAGTTTTTCAGTGTGCTGGACAAGAGCAGGCATGGACACGTGTGTGTTTCTGCACACACAACTGAGAATTCCTAAGTTCTATGCCAACTTTGGTACTGACTGCAAAAACTGTTCAGGATCAAAAATGTGTATTTTCAGTATTAACCTGAAATCATGCAAAATCTTATGCCCAGTAGGGTGGGGGGAGGCTGCAGTCCCCCGGCTGGGGGACCTCAGCTAGTCCCACTTGCCAGGGCAAGGACGCTGCACACCCGGTGGCAACAGGACATGGTGGCAGCGTGTCCTTGCTGGTGGCAGTATGTCCTTGCTGCTGCCAGCTGGCTCCAGGTATGCCGGCAGAAGATTTTTTCCCATGTTCACACGCTGAAGTGGGCTGGTGCAGAGAGGAACCCCCAAGCTTGATTCTTTTCTGCAGTGAACGGAGCAGTTACTTTGGAATGTCTCAAGCTGGGAGACGCTGTGATCAGTGAGCTAGTCTTAAAGACCAGAAAAAAACCAAAAACTCGAGCCACTGAAGGCAGAAGGGAGTTCCCTGCTGTTTGGCTGACGCGGGTGTCACTGTGTGCTCTCTACATGGCCAGCTATGCAGCTGTCGCCACCATCCTGATTTACTGGATAGCAGGAGGAGAAGTCTTGCCATGGCTTGCTGCTGAGGAAGACTCTGGGACTGCTTTGTTCTGGGCCCCCCAGTTCAGTTCTGGGCCCCTCAGTTCAAGAAGGACACAGAGCTGCTGGAGAGTGTCCAGCCTAGATCAATAAAGATGATGAAGAAAGTAGAACACCTCCCTTAGGAAGAAAGGCTGAGGGAGCTGGGTATCTTTAGCTTAGAGAAGAGGAGGCTGAAGGTGACCTCATTCATGTCTATAAATATTTGAGGGGTGGGTGCCATGAGGATGGAGCCAGGCTCTTCTCAATGTCATCTGGTGATAGGACAAGGGGCAATGGGTGTAAGCTGGAACAGAGGAGGTTCTATAGAAATATTAGAAGAAACTTCTTTGCAGTGAGAGTGATAGAGCACTGGAACAGGCTGCTCAGGGGGGTTGTGGAATCTCCTTCTCTGGAGACGTTAAAGACATGCCTGGATGTCTTGAACGTTCCTGTGCTGTTTGGTCTAGGTGATCCTGCTTTGGCAGGAGGATTGGACTAGATGATCTTTCAATGTCATCTGGTGATAGGACAAGGGGCAATGGGTGTAAGCTGGAACATAGGAGATTCCATAGAAATATGAGAAGAAACCTCTTCGTGGTAACAGAGCATTGGAACAGGCTGCCCGGGGGGGGGGGCGGTTTGGAATCTCCTTCTCTGGAGAGGTTCAAGAAGTGCCTGGATGTGTTCCTATGCAACTGGTCTAGGTGATCCTGCTGTGGTAGGGTGATTGGACTAGATGATCTTTCGAGGTCCCTTCCGATCCCTAATGATTCTGTGATTCTATGCTTTGAGTTAGTGGGGGTTATGGAGCCTGGAAGGGCACTCGATCTTCCAGCTTGGCAGAAATGTTTGTGCAAGACAAGCTGAAGATTTGTAAGTCTTAAACCTTTGGCAAAATGTAGTGAAAGTGGGATTTGAAGTGTTCTAGAGGTGGTTCCCCCTTCTTGCTGTTGCTGTACTGTGCTGTGTGTGTCTCTCTCCCCAGGAAACCTGACCTGAAGCCAAAGACCACTACAGAATGCTTTGTCCATTTCATTTTCTCAGAATGTTATGTGGTGGTGTTGTGTTGGAGTTTCTGTTTTATGTCATCTACATGAGCCTTTCTTCTTAATTTATTTTTTTTTGTACTTAGCAGGAAAGTCAATAAACCCTTTTGCTTCCAGGAGCTGTTTTTCTCTTCCCTGATAAATTCTGTCTGAGACCCCTCGAGTCCTGGCTGCCTTTCCTTTTAGTTTGGGGGATTTTTCCCTTTACCCCAGGACGATATCCCAGAATGGTGATTTTCAACAACTTCATTTTAAAGCTAGTGACAGAATAGTTGGGCTACCACTGTCCAACAGTTTTAGGCACAAATTACTTTTTTCTAAGTACTTATCTGAAGATTTCTTACAACCTAGATTGTCTAGCAGAAAAACAGTCTGAGACATACTTGAGTAGTACCCCGTACAACTCTTCTTTCTTTGTTTTCTAAATTATTCTCAGTGATGAGGTGATATGTTAAATATTCAGCCTCCCTGGAATTAAAAATAGAGAAATAAAGAACACTGCAGCAAAGCCATCCTGAAATTATTTTTTAAAAATTAGGTTTTATCCTGTGAGATACAAATCTGAACTCTCAGAGTTGTGCAAGGAACATGATGAATGTTGACCTTAAGGAGACAGGTTTCTGTGACAGTATTTCTGTTTGTAGAAGGTGTGTGGGGAAAAAAAAAAGTCAGGTACAAAACAAGTGAAATAGCTGCTTTACTGGAAAGCTTGACTCCTCTCACTGGCTCTCAAAAGGACACTCACCGCTCCCTATTTATTCCTGCTTGGAGAAGTGAAAGTAGAGAACAGTGGGCTTTTCACTGCCCTGACAGGAAAACACTAGCACACTGGCTGGTTTGTTTCCTTAGATACGCTGATTTCAGGGGCTACAACCTACAGTTCTGACGAAATTGACTGCTGTAGTTGCCAAGTCACTCTCCATGATATTTAAAAAGTCTTGGCAGTGTGCTGGCAATCCTGCAGGTGCCTCTTGATTGCAATTTTCTGATGGTAGGAAGATTACAAACTCTGGTACAGAACCTTAAGACTATAAGAACATTATTAATGACTCCAACTAGTCATCTCTGGAACTTTATCATAAACTCTCATATGCAGATATGTCACTGAAGCGTTATACCATTTCAGTCATGTACTTGTGCACAGTAATTCTGTGTGAATATCTGCAAACTAGGACTGGACAAGCGGGGATCAGTGCTTGCCTTTGAACTGCACTACATGGTGATCACAGGTATAGTAGCTGCATATTTCTTCAAATTCAATTCCCTGAATGTTGGCCAAGGGGATTTTTGTAACAGGGCACAGCAATAACATGGAATCAGTCAGACTACTTAAAAAGCCTGTATTTATTTCTGCATCTATTTTGGCCAGCTTATGGTTTCTCATTGATCAATAGAAAATAGTATGAGATTCATTGAAAATAGCACAGGAAGAATATTCAGCACAGAGCTAGATGGATTATTACTTTTCTCATTTCCAGTATAGTGAGATACCAAACTGTGTCTTCCTCTAATTTGAACAAAAAATGTGGAGAAACAGAAGCTATTTCTAGACCTTACTTTGATGTGATGAAAACATTGTTAAGGCAGAGTAGAAGTGGTACAGAAGCATTTGAGCAAGAGGAAAATTCAGTTTGTGAAAGAGTATCTCAGAAAGGTAAGGAGTCAGGGAGAAAAGGTGTAAACAAATTAGCTTAAATCTTCCCTTTCAGGGTAAAGTTATCATTAATTTTATACCCATTTACAGGATAAACAGGTTATGGATGCTTTATAGTTAAAGAGAAGCATTTGTGTAATAGTGAGCATGGGCTTGGAAGGCTTCCAGTCCAAATAAAATACTGTGCCCATTTTCACTATCTTGTTGCATAGGTTAAATAAATACTGTAGAATTATGAAGGGAAACATAAGCTCTGAACATGTATATAACTATAAATACTTGTAAGGTTTAGATCTGCATCTCATATTATGTAACTGTTGAATTCTTGAGGCTAGACTGTAATGTTGAGGTTTGGGACTTTTATAAGAATGCGTATGCTCTTCACCTTATTCATTTACATATTCTCGTATTGCAGAGTCTTCAGACAGCTTTCTGCATCACACAAAGTTTCCCCAAAGCCAGGAGTTTCAGGCAGAAAAAAAGAACATTCAATTTTATCAAACAGTTTTGTCTGCTTCCCAGAATAAGGCCATATATTTTAAAGTGTTGAGGGACTACTGATGTAGTTTTCTTTATGCAGGCACCATGCATAGCAGAGTAATTTTTATTAGATCTCTAGGTAATACTGAAATGCTCATATTTATATTACTCATTATAATGTTTCATATTATGCTATGAATACTTAGCATGCATAATGAACTTCTAAAGGACTTGATTTAGTCTTATCATCTTCCTATAAAAAGAACAAAACAAACCAAAAAAAAATACACACAAGAACAAATTTTGACCAACTGTGTGATCCAGACAGAGAAACACTTTAACATCTGCTTTATATCTTCTCTGGGGAGTCCTTTTATGCTTAAAATTAAGCAGTTTCTTAAATGCTTTGCTGGATTAGCTCCCTAGAGCAAAACCACAAGATTCTACAGTTTGTCACAATATTTCTGATTTAATGAGTCCCTGTGCTTTTGTCAATTGGCATCTGAACATTAATGTTTTCCAAGTATAGTTGTTGCTTGAGTGAATATGGGTAATAAAAATCTGCAGTGTGGAAGAAAAATACTGTCCTTTCATTTGACATGAAGATGTATTTTCTGAACCCAATTAATAGTGCAAGCTAATTGTGAAGTAGCAGCTGCTGTAGTATTCTTGAAGAGTTTCTGAACAGTGTTAGAAGGAATTACAATTTCAAGGTCTTGAAATACTGTGCATATCTTTACACTGTCTATTTTTCTTCTGTGGTCATTATTTTAATGAACAGGTTTAGCTAATACCTCTCAGGAAAGGTAGGTATTAACAGAACCAATTACTTTAATATCCTAATAACTAATCAAGAGCTATGAAGTCTCTCAGCAGGGAGTTGAACTCATAGCCTGGGATTGATCTATGTAGAATTTATATGTGGGAATGAAATGATTTAGTTCCTTCCAAATACAGTTTCAGGCATTGTGTACACTTGGAGCATTTGCTGTGCTTTCTCTACTATCTCCCAATGGGCTAATGCTCTAAATTAAGACCTTGGTACTACACAGGACAGAAAAAATAAACAAAACAAACAAACAAAACAATGTTTGAGCCTATGTTTGATGCAGATTAAGAAAAAAAAAAAGGAAGACTTATTTCTACTATTTCAGTAACTACAATGTCCAGTCATGAGAGTGTTACATGGAGCTTATATTACATTGCCAAGTTCTCATCACAAGAGCAACCAGTAATGATTAAAAACAGATTATGGGGTTAAGTAAACCTTTGTTGTGAGTATTTTTATGTTCTTACTTTGGTAGGTGCTATATTAAAAATAAGTAGAAATTTTGCAGTCTGAGGCAGAATAAAGATATCAGACAAAAAGTTTATTTAAAATACATACTCTGAATTAATTAACTAAATCTAATTCATTTAAACCAAGTCCCGGTGAGCTTAGTATTTGCTTAAAGAAAGGTTTGTCTAAGAACTTCAGAATTCCTTTTTTTTTTTAATTTTAATTCTTGTTTTCCCTGTGTGCCAACACCGCTGTGGAAACCTACTGTTGTGAGAGGGGAAAAACCCACAATTTGTCACATATAAATCATGTAAATATAGTAAAGATCACAGGAAAAAATGTTTTTCATTTTTGCTTTACATCTGAACTGCAACTTTAGGATAAAAGTTGAGAACAACTTTAGCTGCAGGAAATGTTTCTGAAGAGCTAAAGAGATGAGATTATATTATAGAACTGTCAATTTTAAGAAAAAAAGAGGAGTTTTTTCAAGGTTGAGTTTTCCCTTAAGTTAAAGAAGGCAGATTTGTTTTGAGGGCTGTTATACAGACTGTGTCATGTTCCCTAAGAAGTGAGAAGAAAGAAGAACATTTTTCCATGTCATTATCAGAAAACAAGAAATAATGTGACAAATCCATATTCAGGTTTGGCTTGCAGGAAACCGCAATTTTATACAAACTGGAAGTCAGCAACACTGCATTTAATTAAACAAAAAAAGTAAAATAAATCTATCTTCCAACTTGGGCAGCAGATTTAACAGGGAGGCATTCTGGCACCAGTATCACAACACACTCAATATTATGGTACTTAGGGCTTAGAGAAGTGCTACTCTTCCTTAGCAATTAGCATCTTTGCTGTTTAAAGACACAGGTATATCTCCTCTGTGGGCACCAGAGGGGACCTGTCAGAGGTGTAAAAGAGACATCTTAAAGTAGTTAAATATAAAAAAGAGCTTTCTAGCTTTTCCTTTCGGCTCTTGGCCTTAAAACTATCATGTAACACTTGTTTTGAATTTTCTTCATAGTACCTTTTAGGATGCTGTGTTTCTGATTTATTATGAAATCAGTATTGATATCTGACAAATGCTTTTGTTATTGCTGAGCTGCTCTTACACAGAGTTGAGGTTCTATTCAACATCTTTACTGATAACCTGGATGAGGGAATCAAATCTACCCTTAGTAAATTTGCAGATGACATCAAATTTGGGGGAGGAAGTGTTGATCTGCTGAAGCGTAGGAAGATGCTGCAGAAAGTTCTGGACAGGCTAGGTCAATGGACAGAGGCCAGTGAGATAACATTTAACAAGGCCTAAGTGCAGGGTCCTACACTTTGGACACAATAACCACCACCAGAGCTACAGACTGGGGGATGAGTGGCTGGAATGCAGCCTGGCAGAGAGGGACCTGGGAGTACTGGTTGGCCTACTGGCTAAATATGAGCCAGCAGTCTGACCAGGTGGCTTGGAAGGCCAATGGCATCTTGGCTTGTATCAGGAATAGTGTGGCCAGCAGGACTAGGGATGCAGTTCTCCTCCTGTACTTGGCACTGGTGAGGCCTCACCTTGAGTACTGTGTTGCAGTACTGGGCCCCTTACTTCAAGAAAGATATTGAGGTGCTGGAGAGGGTCCAGAGGGGAACAATGAGGGAACTAGAGGGAAAGTCTTAGGAAGGAGAGGCTGAGGGATCTGGGGTTGTTTAGCCTGGAGAAGATACAGACTCAGCAGATACTTTATGTTCTAAAATTACATGAAGGGAAGTTGTAGACGGGTGGGGGTCGGGCTCTTCTCCAAGGCAACTAGTGATAGGATGAGAGGGCATGGCCTGAAGCTGCACCAGAGGAGGTTTAGTTTGGATGTTAAGAAGCACTTCCTCACGGAAAGGGTGGTTAGGCATTGGGATGAACTGCTCAGGGAGGTGGTAGAGTTGCCATTCCTAGTGGAGTTTAAGAAAAGACTGGATGTGCCATGGTCTAGTTTACGGTGATGATGTCAGGTCATAGGCTGAGCTTGATGATGAGAGACATCTTTTCTAGCCTTAATAATTCTGTGGTTCTGTGATTGTGTGAGGTGTTTTCTGCTCCTCACATCACTCTACCAGTTAGCAGGCTGGAGTTACACAAGGAGTTGGGAAAGGATACAGCTGACACAGCTGACCTAAAGAGTTTAGAGGGATATTCCACACCATATGACATATTAATTAGCATATAGAGGTGGAGGAAGATGGAGGAAGCAAGGGGACATTCAGAGTTATGGCATTTGTTGTCTCAAGTACCCATTACTTGTGATGGAGCCTGGCTTTCCTGGAGATGTCTGAATGATTGGAAGCATGGATTGAAATCCTTGTTTTACTTTGCTTGCTCAGATATGTTTTTCTGTACCTCTTAAGTTGCCCCTATTTCAACCCATGAGATATCTCACTCTTGCATTTCCAGCTCTCTTTCCCATCCCACTCAGCAGAGAGTGAGTGGGCAATTCTGTGAGGTGGATCTCCCTAAAATAAAAAATGTATCAAGAAGTATCACAGTTATTCCCTCTGAAACTGTAACTCATTCTAATTCTTGATCTGGTCTTCAAACTACAGACAAAACTTATTTTAAAATTCAAGCCACTTGGTTTATTTACTCGTGACTCATAGGCCATATATGCTTATTTCATTCCCTACCACCTGAACAGATTATTTTGTTTCTACTCATGTTAAAACATTTATAAACTACACGTTGGAGAGCTAGTTGCAAGGATAGGAGACTGACAGAAGCTGATTTTCTATTGGCCAGATAAACATGGTCAATATTTAACCCATATTTGAAAAGCACATCTAAGGTAGAACCATCAAACAGCCTTAGCAAGAAGTAAAAAAACAGACTCAAAGAATAATACCTTAAAATAATTTATGCTTGTAACATGCTTTCCAGTTGTCATACTGGGACAGCATTGCTGACACTTTAGTAAAAGAAATCTGTGAGAATATTTTGATTAGAAAATTACAAAACTAATCTACAAATCTGTTGCAGATTATATTTTATACTGGAAGCAAAGAGAAATTCCAGAAGTACCTCCCCTAAAATTCTACCATTTGCGTATGAGCTCTCTGACTAATAACACCTAGACAAATGCTAAATTTTGAAATGGAGTGATTTAGCTCCCTAAATAACCCATGAAATTACTTTTGTAATGATTTATTTTTTAAAAATGATTTCCTGAAGAGGAAGAAGGAAGTCAATAGGAGAGGATGGCCATTTGGGGTGATTATAAGGCTCTGACGAGAGAATGTATGGATGCAATTAGAAAAGCCAAGGCCTCCTTGGAATTATCCTTGCAAGAAACGGCAAGGGTAAAAAAAAAGGCTCCTTCAAATACATTGCAGGTAAAACTAAACTGAGAGGCAATGTAGGCCCCCTGCTGAATGAGGTAAGTGCCCTGAAGACAGAGGATAGAGAGAAAGCAGA
>VZRI01009893.1:11176-63511 GCA_013397515.1 Upupa epops
AGAGAAAGCAGAGATACTGAACACCTTCTTTCCCTCTGTCTATGCTTCTGTGAGACTTCCTGATATCAAAGCCCAGACTGCTGAGGCTCTAAAGGAAGTTGAGGCAAGACAGGACCCTGCCTTGTTTGATGAGGACTGGATTAGGGATAAGTTGTGCACACTGGATGTACACAAATAGATAGACCAGTAAGCCTCACCTCCACCCCAGGAAAGGTGATGAACAATTTCTCCTGGATGCTGTCTTTAGGCACATCAAGGATGAGAGGGTCATTAGGGACAGTCAGTATGGCTTCACCAAGGAAACATCATGCTTTACCAACCTGATAGCTTTTATGAGGGCATAATCAGGTGGATGGATAATGGCAGAGCAGTGGATGTGGTCTATCTTGACTTCAGTAAAGCATTGGACACAGTCTTACATAGCATCCTCATAGCCAAACTGAGGCAGTATGGACCGGATGATTCAGTAGTGAGGTGGATCATGAACTGGCTGCAGGATAGAAGCCAGAGAGCAGTGCTCAGTGGGACAGAATCCAGTTGGAGGCCTTCATCTAGTAGGGTCCCCAATGATCAGTACTGGGACCAGTGTTATTCAATGTATTCATGAATGACTTAGATGAGGAATTAGGCTGCATTGTCAGCAAGTTTGCTGATGACACCCAACAGACTGTGCTGCCATTCAACGAGACCTGGACAGGCCAGAGAACTGGGCAGAGAGAAATTTAATGAGGTACCACAAAGGTAAGTGTAGAGTCTTGCATCTAGGCAAGAAGAACTCCAGGTACCAGTATAGGTTGGGGACTGACCTGTTGGGGAGCAGTGTAGGAGAAAGGGACCTGGGCCAGTTCCTAGTGGACAGTAGGATGACTCTTTTCAATGTCATCTGGTGGTTGACAAGGGACAGTGGGTGGAAGCTGGAATATAGGAGGTTCCATATAAATATCAGAAGGAATTTCCTCACCATGAGAGTAATGGAGCATTGGAACAGGCTGCCCAGGGGGGTTGTGAAGTCTTCTCTGTGGCGATGTTTAAAACCCAGCTGGATATGTTCCTGTGCAACTTCAACTGGGTGATCCTGTGGTGACAGAGGGATTGGACTAGATGATCTTTTGAGATCACTTCTGATCCCTAATGATTCTATGATTCCATACATTACTTGTGTTCCAATTAACAGTATGTTCTAAAAAACTTGCAATCCTGAACAATTCATATTCTACAGCTAACGAAGTTTCAAACATGAAAGGAAAATGCCATTATCAAGCATAAGTATTTTAGTAACCTGAGGGTAGCTAATGAAAACTGAGTTAGCATTCTTAACTTGCTTTAAGAAAATGAATGCCAGCTATTTTCTGAGGAGGGCAAGAGTCATGCTGTCAAGAAGCAGTCCAGGATTCATACAAGGATCATTTCTTTTTTTCTGTCAGTGACTGAAATGTAATTCAAGGGGGTAGACTAAAGTATAGATTTGAAAGCCCTCTCATCAGACCTTGTTTTCTTTTTGTCTTATAATGGTTCCAGAATTGAGCCAATGCTGTGCAGTGACAAAGGCTACTTAGTCTCATGGAAAGGTGTGTTTGCTGTGCAGGGATATGCCTCACTGCTGCATGAAAAGTGCTGTATGTGTGGGGGACAATTGGGTAAATTTCCTTAAGGCTAAACCTGCTTGCATCCTCACAGATGGAGGGGCTAGGGGCGACTGACTTTAGACCTTAATACAAATGTCAATTGGCACTAAGGATAGGAATCCAAACCGGATTATAAAATAATATTATTTATTGTTCTCAAGCAATGTTATATAGATTCTTTGGACTGTCCAAGATAAGATTAATTTGTAGAAACAATGTGTTCGTAAGGGATCCTAAATAGACACAGGGTATAAAAGCATTACAGTTACAAGGATGTTAAGGGATACAAAGAAGCAAATGATTGTAGAAGCAGTAGGGTTACAGGAAAAAAACGCAGAGTTCTTACCCACGGAAGTAGATCAGAGAGGAGAGGGAGAAGTCTGTCGATGACCCCTTTCAGTCTTTGTGATCAGGTTCTGGAGTATACTGTTTATATCTCCCCTTGCTTGCTTGCTAGCTTTGTCTTTCTGCCTGCTTCAGTCTGTCACTTATTAATTTTTATATTTTTAATTTTGTGTGTATTTGTGTGTGTGTGTGAAATGTAAGTCTGTAGTCAAAACTATAGATGTAGTAGAGGCACCAGTACTTTCTGATGGGCCATTGGTTTATCAATGGATTATCTTGGAATGGCTCCAAGCCATTCCAGAGACACCATTGTATTAGCAGTAGATTTCCTGGGGAGGCCTACACTCCCTGAGGTAACCTTATGTTTAGACAATGGATGTGTTACCTCTGCTTGAAGACATCACCCCTCATGGTGACTGTGGTCTTATCTCATCATGATTGTGCACTTTTGACTGTGCCTCAAGGCCACAGGCATGTACGGGACACTCACCTTCTTTTTAATTTAACTGTTGACTTATTAATTTGTCCAGAGCATATAATTTTCCCATCAAAGCAGAAAGTAGAAGTATTGATTTGGTACATGTTTTAGTCCATGAGTTTTTACTAATAGCAATTTGCAGTTGATGGATGATGTGTACAGCTGCTAGAATGAATTTAAACTGTTTTTAACTGTTGAGGGAGCACCAGAGTGTTCCTTCATGCAAATGTCAGTAATTTCTTAAGAAATACTCTGCTTGCTAGCTGATCATGCATGGGACAGATTAGGAGTTAGTAGTGTTTCTCTTCTGGGTAGTTGTTGATATGCAGAAATCATTTAGCAGGTATGAGGTGAAAGAGCCTCATGACAGGCTCTGCTATTGATATTTTTCTTTCCCTTCTTTTGAAAATGAAACTTCAACCTAATGTGTACACTTTTGGTTTGGTAAAAACAAAGAATAGCATCCGTTGTTTTCCTGAGGATAATCTCCTCCAGGCAGAACACTTTAAAGACTTTCAGCTGTCTTCATGGTCCAGAAAATAGGTGGTTTTAAGTAAGCAACAGTGGTTTCATAATAGGTTGTAGCTTATTTTTAAAGGCAACAAGCAGTCCTGTCAACAGTATAACAGAGAATCACAAGTCTTTGAGCTGGGTTGCCAACATTTACAGCTTATGGGGCAGTACTAGAAAGTCAGACTTTCTGGTTTTGCTTTAGTAGAGCTAGATTCATGAGCATTTAGGGAATAGTAGTCCTGTGCAAGGCTCAGCCTTCTCCTTTCCTTCTGTCATCTGAGGCTGCTGAAATAATTAACATTTTCATGCTACAATAAATCTCTGTAACTGCCATAATTACTTGTGGCTGCTACCTTCCTAACTATTTGAATTCATTGTTGAGCATTTGTAATACCAATTATCCAGCCTTATACTAAATTTCACCCAACTAAAATACTAGACCCTAATTCAGCTGAATTTGTCTGTATGCTGTATGAAACCTGTGCTTGCACTTGCTTTTACCATAAGACCACTGACCTTCAGCTCCAGTAGTCAGAAGTAGTAGTCAGTAGGCAGTACTGCTGCCACCAACAATATTCGAAATTAACAATGTGAGGCTTAGGTAGCCTGGGAAGAAAGATTCTCAGTCTAACTCTGTATTCCAGGGTTAGGCTTCTACCTTTTGTGTGGAAAGAAAAGCTAAGTTGTGACCTTTGAGGCATTATTTCTGAATATAGTATCACCAGTTCTGGTAATTGCACATATGAGAGACTCATGGAAGGAATCATTGAATAGAACTCAAGGAAGGAGAGGGGAACAAGTCTGGGAAATACATTTAGGTTGGTAGGAAGACAGCTGAAGAGCAATTTTCATTACCTGGCACAGGTTTTCAAAGTATAAGAAGACATCTGATAGCAGAGGGTGAAGAAGGGTTTTCAATGTTAATCACAAGGAATAACCAGACTCAACAACAGAAAGCTGAAGCTGTGCAAAGTCTACCTTACAACAATAAGCAGTTTTCTAGGAGTAAAAGTTCATTGGATGAGGTATCAGACTTGAAATGATTCATGCCTTTAAAATAAGTAGAGTTTTTTTAATATATTATTCATGCCAAGTAATGAAGGAAATGTTTTGTCACCTATGTGAATGCATTATCAAGGTAAAGGAAAAGTACCACTATCTTGTATGGACATGGCAATCCTTTCTGGCTGTAAAAACTAGAATACATTTCTTTTCCCCTTTGGTGGGCCATAGTGGTGGCTGGTGGGCTGGGGGCAGCTCAAAGGTGTTTCCTTTCCCCTTACTGCAGTTATCACTATTACTACCATCCCAACATGGGATTTTCTAGTCTTTCTGCTTTCTTATCCACACAGGACAAGAAAGTTTTTTCCTTCCACATTTATCATAACGAGAAAGGCATTCTGTTCTTGGTGTTGATTTTTGATTTTCATGTTCTCTGAAGCAAGGAACATGTGTCAGATGGAAATAGTTCCATGCTACTTGCAACACAAATCTGTTCTGTGTGAACAGCAGATTGATTTTAGTTATAGTAAATAATCACGAGTCTTAGAAATTAAAGCTAGGGGTTTCAATACTGGGGGAGCTAGGTAAAATGACCTCTTAAATCCCCCAAGCACTTAAAGCTACTTTCAAAGTGACTGTGATGAAATAAACTTTTCTGGTCTTGATGTATGAAAGAATTAGTCTTTTCTTGTTTCAATCTGAAGGTGCACTTTGTTTAATTTGCATTTTAAAGCTTACTTGTTGATTGTACCATGCTTTTGAATCAGCATGGAAAATGGAGTTTGTAACAGTGAGCAACTGATTAGCAATGTGATATCATTCTGCCATTTGCACATCACTTAAAGGGTTCAGAGTTTCAAAATCTCTGTAAGATGTGAAGTTTTAAAAATTGATTTTGTCATGTGTTAAACTAAAGAGAAGAAAAACACTGCTTTTTTAAAAGCATCCTCAGTGTGCTGAAAGATGGGTTTATCTGCATTCTGTTTTAAGACTTGCATGTAAGAACAGAGTTATGAAGAAGGATGAGACGGGCAGGGAGAAGGCAAGACAAAAAGCTTGTAGTAATTAAAGCAGGGCATGATGAGATCTGGAGTAGAGTTTTAGCAACTATAAAAGCAGAGGAATAAAGGAATTTATGCTTTCCTTGAAACACTGACAAAGAGTCTGGAATACCAATAGAGCTGGGAAGCGATGGAAAAGGAGTAGTTTATATATGAAAGTGTAGCCATTTATCTTTCTTTTTTCCAGGTAAATATGTCAACTTATCAATTGAAATGTATGAACACTGTAAAAGCTTAAAATCTGTATTAAAATCAGAAATAAGTATCAGAAAAGATTATTTTCTTTTTATATACTGCATCAAAAGTCATATTTAAAGAAAGCTCTGGGATTGTTAATTTCTCTCTTACAAGACAAACTATTTGGCCAAAATTTTCATACCGTTGAGACATGTTTGTTTGGATTTCAGTAGTTCTCTGAGACTCCAGCCAAAATGACCTCTGCCTTGCTTTAAGTGCTATATCAATAAAGGAAGAGATGCTTCAGATCCAAAGAATGTTATCAAAAAAGCTGTAGATCTTAAAACCCCACAAAAAATCCTGGAAAAACCAAACAGAACCCCAAATTTGGACAAAATAATTTTTCCTTTTTATGCTAAAGTTCATCTCACCTATCATATTTCCCTTCACCTAGAACCCCAAATCAATATAAAGCTCTATTAAAGACCCCTAGCTGTATTTCCTGCAGACCAAGTCCTCCTAAAACCTCAAACATGCTAAAGGACCCTTCGAAAGATTTGAATATTCCATACTTTAAGCTTGCCTATCCATTTTTAAAGACTAATAATGTGAATAGTTCATTATTTTAATGAACCCTGCATTTTGTCTGATTGAAAAATGTATATTTTCCAGTCAATTATATGCTAAATGAATCCCCAAGTCTCCACTAAGATTGTGGTGCACTTCTCCACTGAAGTTCTCTGTAAAATACTCAAGTAAACAGTAGCTCATTAATCTAAACAGAGGAAAAGGAGTGTAGGGATGTACATAAAGTACACTTGTGCAGAACATACGAATGTACAAGAAGCAGAGAAACAGGCAAGCACTTGCATTTCTGTGAGAATGAAGATTTTATTTTTACTCAGTTCCCTTTTTCTGAGACTTTGCCTTATTAGCAGACTCTCTTCTCCATCAGAAGTCATATCTGACAGTCTTTCCAACAATCTGAACTATGTAGGAAGCTATGTGAAAAGAAAAGCAGCCTCCACAAAGCCTTGAAACTCTGACAGCTTTCTGCTGAATCACAACAGATTGGATTTTCTGGCCCCCTGAGGCCATGTCCAAGGAAGATTACAAGTCTAACTTGTAATATTTGACAAAAGTATTGCTTTTCATGCAGGAAGTGTCTCAGCAGATTTCTGGGTCTAGTGTATAGGAGGAGGAGGTGGCTGTAGAACAGCAGGGGTGTATGCTTTATTCCTGACAGCTGCAATACTCTATGTTGCTATGTTTCTTTGATATAACTAATTATCTAACTAGTTACAGAGTCTGGGAGGTTTATGTATAAAAGAACTATGTAATGCCCCAAGGATTAATTTTCTAGGGTATAATGAAATCAGGTGGCACAGTAGGAAAGTGGTACTGGGAACCTGGGGTCACTTTGTTATGTTGTAAGGACTCAGTATGACAGGTAGAAGAAATGAACTATGGTCACAGGCATCCCATGATGACTAAAAGTCCTCTGCTTTCCACCACAGATAGGAAAATTAACCATAATATTCTGGCCAAATTCCAGTTTCAGTAACTGCAGTGAATTCTGGTTGAATTACATTTGCAGTATCAGATGATTAATTAGTCATTTTAACTCCAATAGAAATGAAGGAGAGACTAGTAATATAACAGCATACATTGCCCTTCTGTGCTTCAGTCCTTTTCTCATAAGGTGGGCTTTGGAGAGTCACTGCCAGGAAAGAGTGATCTGTAGTATGAACTGGATAGGAACAAATAATCACAATTGGAAGATTCTTCCTTGCAAAAATAATGCTTCAGACAAAATATGTTTTCATATGGAATTTAAGCCTTAGGTGAAGAGAGTACAATGAAATCAAGGAGGCCTTCAATGTGCATCCTTAATGCAGACTAATGTATGGTGGTGTCTGGTCAAGTCAGTGGAGATGGTGTGGCGGGATGCCTTTGAACTGGTATAATTTGATCCAGGCTATTATGTTATGCCTTATTATCAAAATTTTCTACTTTTAAATTGTTAACATGTAGTTTTTGTTCACAGTGTTACATGCAATGAGGAATATCTGGCAAAATGTGGCTTATGCTCTGAAAGATGCATCTACTCTCCCCTTTCCTTTGATGAATTTTGCTGCAATAATCCCTCCAAGATATCATTCCTTGCAGCTCCTTTTCTGTTTATGTCTTGAACCTGGCAGTATAAAGGGTGACAGATTAAAAGATCTATTAGTTCTTTTCCAACTTTTTCTGCGTGTAATACAGCAAGCCTACACAAATGGAGAAAATGCATGGAGAAAATTCACTTTTAAATTTAATTTAAAAAGAAACAGAAAGAGAAAAGAAGCTTTCCCTTTTAATTTAATTGATAATCTTGAAGGTACTAAATCGAATCAATTGCAATTCAGTTACTTTACATTTTCTAGAGCTATTGTGATTGACACCAAATGACAATCCTGATTTAACAAGAAATATGGAAGAGGTTTTTAGATTTTACGCTACTGCTCCTACAGAATTGTTTCAAGAAGCTTGAAACATGCATCATGAGAATTTTTTTCTCTATTTTATGAGAGCTTGAAAATAACAGGAGGAGGATTGTTGAATGTTGTATTTTATGCAGCATAATATAAACATATCAAAAACAGAACAGCTAAAGTGAAATGAAGTGTCATGCACCCTTAATTCTTGCTCTTACTCTACTGCTATATGAACTGTTAAGATCAGTGGCATCTAGTGCTGCAGTCTCTTTGGCTGAACTGATAGAATGCACATTTTTGCCACAAATAACTGTGCACAACA
The DNA here is from genome assembly GCA_013397515.1 of Upupa epops. NCBI lineage: Eukaryota > Metazoa > Chordata > Aves > Bucerotiformes > Upupidae > Upupa > Upupa epops. The sequence goes on from VZRI01009893.1 coordinate 19,177, forward strand.
CATTCAACATTACTAGCTATATTCTACATTGGCTTGAATTCTCTTGTACTTTATTATGATTTTTATTATTTTGTGTTGTAATTCTGTATTTTGGTGTTCCTCAGAAGTAATGGACCAAATATTCTTATGCTCACGTTAGTCATCTGATTTTCCACAGAATTTCTCCTACATTCCTGGGAAATTATTCCTGTAACTGGACTTTTGGGTGTCTTTTTAAGGAAAACTGATTTTGACTGCGCTCAGGAGCAGATTGCTGAGTAAAGTGAGCTATCTCATGAGTCCTGTTTCCTATCTGTTATTGACTATGGCTTTGCCTATTTTTGCAAGACCATTCAAGTTGCAGGCTTTCCTTGCACTACTGGGAAAGAAAGCATTTGTATAGCTTTAGGTAGAAGTCTGGTGAAACACACAAGGAAGAGGGGATACGTATTAGTGGATGTACCTAGAACTACTTCTGATGGCTTGAATTTTTAGTGTCATTCTGTGGGTTTTGCTCATTCAATCAGTAAATGTATAGTTTGAAAATTACAGTTTAGTACCCTTAGTAAATGGAAAGAACTTCATGCTTCCTATCTGTTTATAGGACACATGTAATTTTTTATGGTTTATGGATTGATCAGAGATTTTTGCCTCTTGCCAAGATGGGAATTGCTTGTACATCCTTGAAGCAGGGAACAACAGCTAGTGGTTCTCATGGGTACAAGAGTTTCTCCTCTTTCCAGAATTCATCCATCTCTTTTTGTCTCTTTTGGCAGCATGGCACAATCTAATTTCAGCTCCCTTTACAAAACAATTTGCTGTTCCATTATTCTGTTACTTACAGCAGATATGTAACTCCATTCCCATGCAGTATGTGAGAGATTTCTAAATGATACTGTCATTGTTTCTGTTATTATTGGAACAATTTGGGGGATGTCAGAAAACTGTCAAATCTTATGGAATCAAACTGTTCCAAATAACTAAGGAAAAGAACCTGCTTATGAATGATTAAATAGAGTTCATCAGCAATGCTAGTCAAGGTAAAGAAATAATGTCAGATCTCCTTACTGTCTCAGGCATTCATGACTGCATGAAAAAGATTATTATTTCCAGCAAGAAGGATGACATTTCTGCCAATAGGCAAGTCCACTACTGTCTCTTGGAAATATAATGCCTTACCCACCAAATTGTATCGAGGTTTGTGAAAAATAAACTAGGCAATTGTAGACAAGCTAACCAAGTACAGCTGGGTACGTATCAAGTTATTCTGGCAACCAAGGTATGTCCATTTATTTGACTTCCTTGAGGCTCCCTTCCTAACCAGTCACACATTTTACGAAGCTTTTCTAGGTGGCTGCAGCTGTTGACATTGACCCTCCTTTTCGTACTTGTTCTGACAAGTGCTAGGAATGAGTGATTCCCAGGATTAATGTGTCCTCCCCTGTCACCCATCCCTACAAAATCTGAACTGACTGTGACTGTCCAAATCACTCCTCACTTGAGTGGCTTATACTTGATATGCTAAGTAGCTGCTGTATATAAAATGTGAGACAGTTTCTAAAAGTGTGTTTATTTCTGGCTTCTCCTATGCATATTTGATAGGAAGGTTTTATTTATCCCTGTCATAATCTCATGTCAGCAAAGGCAAAAATTGTCCCAAATGCACTTTTAATTGAAAAGAAGATTTTTGTTCAGTTTAAATTGCTCTAGCTTTTATATTTTGTGAGCAACTAGGCAGGCTGGAGCCTGGATATATACTGATATCAAGATATTAGGCATTTAAGTAATTCTCTCTCAGATTTAAGAGTATACTCACATTGGGAGTTGCATAATTAAAGAAAATAATAATAGCAATTTTAATATGGTGCATTCTATATCTACATAATTCAAACCCATTGAACGATACATGCCCACTTTTATCCATTAGTCCATTATGAGTTTGGCTAATCTTTATGGAATTCCTAGGAAAAGGACAGAAAAACAGGAAAGAAGATTTTTTTGTGTGGAAGCAATATCAAAATAAAGAACAATGACAAGATCTGGAAAAAATAACCTAGGTTATGTAAATTACTCATAGTGAGGTACAACTGAAATTATAGTGAACACTGTCAGATAAATCCTGTTGCAGAAAACATCTCACAGTCAGAGAAAACTAACTTATTTTATATATAATATAAAATAAAATAATATATAATAATATATATAATATATAATATAATATAAAATACATAATATAAAATAAATTATATATAATATAAAATACGTCTACAACATCCTTTGAGTTCTATCAAGCACTGTTGACTTAATCATTTAACCATTTATACTGGACCATATACCTTGTTCTTTAATAAGAAAATCCTTAACATATAATGCCATGGTCAGATTTCAGTGACCTGATCTCCAAAATCAACCTTTTGTCCAACTGTGCTTTCTCATTGGCTTTCTTTCTGAACATTGTGGTTGTACTTGTTATGTCTATAAGATAATATTTATTTAATGCCTTTCCTTTTGCTGTCAGAGGAAATCTTGTATTCTGTATATCTGAATTTTCTTACTATATCAAATTTAAATCACACATATTTTTACTATGTTGAACATTGAAATCCTGGTTGACAACTGTCATCCTGGATGAGGAACCAAGTTTCAACAGTATTGGTATTTCAGTCTTAACATTTGTCTTTCTGTACCCGGGAAACAACCTATCAAGACATTTGTCCTCAGCTTATAATAGTCAGAAAATTATGCCTGCTATGCTAACATGCTGTATTATCTTCTCGTTTACTGGCATCATGGAAACCTTTTACAGTCATGTAGGTTGTGCTGTACTCCAGAAATTATGTCATTGATTAAAATAGCATTTTAATGAAACCTGTTGATATACACCTGGAACTAAAAAAGAATATAATTCTTGTTTGGGTTTGTTTTTTAAGATAGGGTAGTGCTGTGGATTTGCTCAACTGGTACTTAAAAGAGAAAATTGACAGACTGTCACTTCCAAAACTACCACCACCTTCAAGGCACAGTTAATTAGTTTGGTGTCTCAAACATCTGCAGCTTTATAATTTTGTAGTTTTAATGTCAATGTTTGCAGGTATTAAACAGCCGTTTTCCCTGCTTAAAGTTTTGCAGGAACTAATTTCACATTAAAATGTATGAAAGGCATGGAATCATCTTGTTGTACTCATCTTGATTTCACGTATTGTGTGTGTGTTGTTATTAATCATCAAAGATCTGCATTGACCTGGGAGTGTCTAGGTTTCCAACTCAAATTTGGAAATTGAGAAGAAATGTTGGGTTGAAAAATGTAAAATAGTATTTTAAATGAGTGTGCTTTTCTCAAAGGTTGCTATGTCGATGGGACAGTCAAAGTAGAAAGATTGCTTGTGAATTTCTCAAGACTTCACTTAACGCTATGTACATTTGACTTTAAGGAATTAGATCTGTGGATAAGTACACAAAAAAAGGTACTTCAGAAAAACTGCAGAGGCATCTATATATGAATATATATTTTCTATTGCTAACAGAATTTTCTGTGTTGGAAAGAACTGCAAAATAATAACAAAACAAAATAGAATTACTATCTAGTTTGTATGCCACCANACATTAAAATTTGGAACCATCAGAAGCACAGCATGATTTCCATCTCTTGTCTCTTCCACAAAAAATGACCTTTCAGGCTTACAGCTAAGTTAGAATTGTGTATACTTGTATGTAATATTTGCATCTTGTCCCCACAGTATCTTTCTCCATCTATGTTGAGCCATGTTTTGTGGGACATAGCCTTAAATATCCTTCAAGCACATGTCTGCTTTATTCTTGTGGAATGGAAAAACTGGCGAATAAGAGATGCTTTCCTTAAACAATGTGGAAAGGTGTCTTGATATACCATTTTACAAACTAAACAACTCATCTTTGGCAAGAAAATGCTAATTTTCATAATACAGCAATTCATGATTAATGGTGACATAGAAAATATAGTACAACTCTTGATCAATTTTCATTCAAATCAAGGCTTTTGTTGATTTTTGAACAAATGGATTTTAAAACAAATGTGCCTGGTATCAATGGTGGTAGCATAACATTTTATCATCACCAAAATTTAAAAAGATGTTGTTTTCCACCAGTTGTCAACCAACTTGCAGTGAAAATGTACTTCTGTCTTAGAATGTAACACTTAAACCTTCTGTTTCAAACCAGGCAGTTGGTTCCTTTTGCCTTCGAAAATTTTTCTGGCATATGTATCTGTTGATCTTGCGGCTTGTCTGCATGTCACAGCAAATTTATATTTGCACTGGAGTGGCCAATTTCTTGTTAGGTTTGAAACTTTGCCCTAGCCCTACTCACTCTCAACTCACAGGCTTTTCTAGTAACCTGTCTTCACTTTCAGTATGATTATATGTAAATCTGATGCTCAGTTTCCTCTGTCCTGTCCCTGTCAAATGCTAATCTGAACCCACTGTTAAAAAACAAGCTTGGTCACTAAAGTATAAAAGAATAAAGTGTGTATATAGGACTATCTTAGTCCTCTCTCTGGAGGTAACTGAAAGCCCAGAGAATTACAGTGACATAATGTGGTTAAAGGATTTGCACAAGCCATCTAAAAAACCCCACGTAGAGATAATTATATATACTATGATTTTGACTACCAACAAAAATCATGACATCAGTTCCTTTAAATCGTAATTTGGATATGTGTCTGGAAGGCTGCCTGGCAGAAAGGGACTTGGAAATACTGACTGATAAGTGACTAAATATGAGTCAGCAATGTGACCGGGTGGCCAAGGAAACCAATGTCATCCTTCTTGTACCAGAAATGGTGCAGCCAGCAGGATGGAGGTGATTGTCCTATTGCACTCAACACTGGTGAGGCCTCACATGTTGTTGGAGTGGATCCAAAGAAGGGCATCAAGGCTAGCTGAAGGGTCTGGAGAACAAGCATTATGATGGGTAGCTGAGTGGACTGGTGGTGTATGGTCTGAAGAGAAGGAGGTTAAGAGGAGACTGCATTGCTGCCTACAATGACCTGAAAGGAGGTTGTAGAGATATGGCTGTTGATCTCTTCTTACAAGTAACAAGGGATAGGACAAGAGGAAATGGCCTCAAGTTGCATGACAGGAAGTTCAGGTTAGAGTTCTTCATTGAAAGGGTCATCAAGCATTGGAACAGGCTGCCCAAGGAAAGTGTTTCAATTGCCATATGTTTAAAATTCATGTAGATATGGTGCTCAAGGACATAGTTTAGCAGTGGGGTTGGTAGAGTTAGGTCAGTGGTTGGACTTTATGATCTTGAATGTCTTTTTCAACCTAAGTGATCCTATTATTTTGGTTTTGTGTTATTTTGTCTTTCAAAATAGGTTTTTACACAACAAGGAATATCAGGCTTTGCTTTGTTTTGAGACTTGGCTATTTCACATCCCATTTCAAAGGCAAAAAGCCAAACTGCCTGTTAGCAGCCCAGTTGACAATACAGGATATCACACAGAACTATAAATGGTAAAAGACAATTAACAGGAGATGGTTTAGCAACATTCATTTTAGACAAGTCTCAGCAGTGACATTTAAAACTGGTAGACATTAAGATAAAATCAACTGAATGTATTAGCTATAGAATTAGTCATTAACATTTAAGTGTAGCCAGGAGGCAGCAATGAGAAGATGTCCTGCTGGCAAGAGCCACAGGACATATATAATCCTCAAGAGTGAATGCTGTTAATTGACAGAGAAGTAAGACAGGCTAAGGGGACTGGGAGGTGATGTTCACATGCAGATCTACTAAAGAGTCCTTATCAGTAATGTGAGGTCTGCTTTAGCTCTATAGCTAAGTTTTTTTACAGATTTTTACGGATTGTTGCATACTGCCACTTGGGCTGTTGGTGTCACGTAGGTGGTGTGCAAGTGGGGAATGCTTCCATTAGAAATTACACAAGGAAACAAAAAGGAGTGCATATATGAGATATTGTTCTATACTTTAATCTCATTTTTTTTTCTTGTCCAGGCATCCTTTGGGCATATCCCTCCAACTTCCCCAAGCTTTAGCTATTATAAAAAGGTCATGTTAGGGTCCACATATGTAAGAAGTTGCGTTAAGATCTTTGAAGGAAAAAATCCACTAATAGCAAATAGCAGCTGGGGTAATCACAGAGCTCTGTGCCTAAAGCAGTAAGGCTTTGCTTTTGTCAAACTTTTCCATAGCATGAGACACAAATTAATTCTGTTTTCTGACAAGAGATGTTTGTCCAGATTAGAAGCTAGTGTCTGGGGCTTATTCTGATTTCAGTTAATTCAGAATTTAATTAGATTGTTAAGTTTTTAGACAGAAGGATAATACAGCCATGAAATTAGATTGACATGTAATTTTCTGACGATAAATTTATCACAGAATCTGAAGCCAAAAATTACTTTTTATGGCATGCTAAAGCTGATGTGTACAAGGAATAGAGCAACTGGGATAGAACAGGTGAAATGTAAATCAAGTGCTTCATTAAAAACACCCTGTTAATATTTACTTTGTGGATCTATGGAGAAAAACAATGCATATCTGAAATAGCATTTCATTTTTATACTAATAGATCTTAACGCATTCATCTTTTTTTTTTTTCTTATTACACCTTCCATACCTATTAATTCTTGGTTTAACATATAAGCCAGTGTGAACATTCAGTTGATACCTGGTTATCTAAGTTATTATAGAAGCAGAGTAAGCTGTTTTGCAGATGCTTTTATGAATTACAGAATTAATATAATTGTAGAATAGTAGACAGTGTTAACTGAGTCTCTGAGCAAAACCTGTCTCTGGAGGGAATGAAAGAGTGTTGTCATTTGCTAAATTAGTTTGGCCTTAAAAAATGGTCATTCTTCAAATCTTAACTTCCTAGAATTAGGAGGAAGAGGTTGGTTTTATGTTACTTGAGGTCCCAGTATGTGTAAATATATATATACAACCACACTCTTCATTTATCTATCTATCTATCTATTGGATTTTAATTATTTTTTCTTGCAACAGAGAGGACAACTTACTGGCTACAGGTTCTAGAATGCACAACAATAATTGATTTAATTAGATAATCATCATAGAGATTATTTTTGACTGCTTTAAATTAGTTTTTATGAAATCAACATAAATATGTTGCACTTATGTGAGTTGTGTTTATATAATGTTCTTTTTCACAATATTTGTCCAATTCAGCAGCTTAACATTACTGCTCACACCAGGGAGGGATATACAAAGAGGTCAAGTGGCCTGCCTGAGGTGAAAAGGGAAATGTGTAGAACAACTGGGAATAGACCTCGTCTCTTTACTCCTATTTCAATAATATTCCCTGAAGACGACTGTCATGTGTATGAGATAGGGGGGAAAAAAAGACTGTTTTCCTACTGGTCTGATTTTCTGAGATATGTGCATTAAAACCTGAGTCTGTTAGAATTACAGTCAATAATATAAAAATACAATATAATACAAAAAGCTAGACTAATTGTGGCCTGTTCTCTAGAAAGGGCTGAGCTGAGGAAAAGAATGCAAGATGCAGATAAGTATTTTTTTTAATGTAAAAAGAAGTCAGGTTTATTATTTTAGAAAGTAGCATAAAATATTACGCAAAATTCTTTATGGGCCACATTTTCAGTATGCCTATAACCATCTTCCAAGATGGTTTTTGAAAAAGGTAAGGGATAATTCAGTGCTGCCTAACAATCTCTTGTGCTTAAGTGGGCCCTCACTGCAGAAGTGGACACTGAACAGTGGACAGTGGATGCTTATGCACTTCAGCTGAGATAGGTGTTGAGGTCTCAACTGACACAAATTATCTCACTTCTGAGGACATCAATAGTGCTAGATCCATTTACAGTACCTGGCTGTTTGGCACATGGCACACACTCTGTGGTCTATACAAGCACTGTCCCTTCTCATAAAATATACTGGACATACAAAGATCTACAACTTAAGTAATAAATCAAATCGTGGACCAGTAGAAAATGGATCAGTGTGCAGCTGTCAGTCTAAACTCTAGTTTTAATCATCTGTTTTGTAGTACGTAATCTCTGTTATCCTCTCAAGGCCTACTTGTCATCGTTTTTGACATTGTTCAGAAGGTGGTGTAGTAGTTTAGCAATGCTAGGAGCAACAAGCTCTTCAGAGTGACAGAGGTGGTCACATATGGATTCCAGTGGCTTTTAGATACAAATGACCACAGTGAATATTTGACAACTGGATAAAGTGATGGGATTTGGGTGTATCATAATTGTGAGTAGAATCTATACCTATAAAAATGTAAATTAAAGGTACTTCTGTTCGAAACATGCCAAACAATTTAGAAATGTCTTTATTAGAGCTTTATTTAGTTGCATCTGTCTATGTTGGTAATCTTAGACATCCTTATCATGTATTGACTCATGTAGAAGCAGATTCTGAGAAACTCTGCTCATCACTGAAGTACTAGATGGCTATACCTAACAAAAAAAATCTGTATACTAACCTTTTTGAAGGCATCATAATGGTAGTTAAGAGTACCTAAGCAGCAGAGACTAGGTTTCTTTCTTTCTGTTGCCTCTTACCAACCACATATCCTTATTGTACAGAAGAGGAATCAAGAAAAAAAACTTACTTGTAGTACAATATTTTTCTTCTTTATTCTGTTTCTGCAGATAAATGAATAAAGAGTGTATTAGCAATCCTGACTACATTTCATTGCAAGTACTTTCTGCTTGGAGTATGCCAGTCAGCAATAGTTTAACTGTATTAGTTGACTATATAAGAAGCAGATAATAAAAACTGAGGTACATGGTATTTTCTAAAGTAACCCAATATGACTGTATCTGATTTTCAAGAGATTTTGTAGTTCATAAAACTTTATTTTTGCTGTGTCTTAGCACTTAAACAAATTGACAGTAAATTACAAGTAAATCCATTTTTTCATCAGAAAATGGAGAATACTAGAAAAAGAGTTGAACTGTCCTATCAAAGTATTTTGTTATGAAAATTACAGAAAAAGTACTATTTCTCTTTATATCCATGGCTATACAACTTTAAATGTTATATTCAGAATTTCCCTATAAATTTTCTACATGCTGTAGAAATAGCTGATCCAAGTTCTTCTACTATTTTGTTCTCCTTTCTTTCTGAATTGAATAGTGCAAATATCACAGATATTTGACAGTCAGAGTAATTTACTGGCTGTGATATCTCTATCTGAAAAAGGTTTCAGATGCTCTTTCTTATGATTTTTAGAAGTAATTTATTATTATGTATTAATTTTAGTTAGGCTTGTAGGCAGCATCAAACATACTGTAGCTATGGGATAGGGGAAATTTACTGTTTCTAAACCTGGGGGTCCTGGTGGACAACAGGTTGACCATGGCACAGCAGTGTGCCCTGGTGGCCAAGAAGGCCAATGGGATCCTGGGGTGTATTAGGAGGAGTGTGTCCAGCAGATCGAGGGAAGTTCTTCTCCCCCTCTACTCTGCCCTGGTGAGGCCTCATCTTGAGTACTGTGTTCAGTTCTGGGCCCCCCAGTTTAGGAGGGACAAGGATCTACTGGAGAGGGTCCAGCGGAGGGCTACGAGGATGATTAGGGGACAGGAGGGCATGGCTTATGAAGAGAGGCTGAGGGACTTGGGGCTTTTTAGTCTGGAGAAGAGAAGACTTAGGGGAGATTTGATAAATGTTTATAAGTACCTGAAGGCTGGCCAGGAGGGAGGGGACAGGCTCTTTTCACTTGCTCCCTGTGATAGGACAAGGAGCAATGGGTGTAAGTTGCAGCAGAGGAGGTTCCGCCTCAACACAAGGGGGAACTTCTTTGCTGTGAGGGTCACAGAGCACTGGAACAGANATATGGATCATTACGAATGGGTATTTTTTATATTACATGAGTAGCCTCATTTAGTGTCCTATAATGCAAGCTACTGCATGATTTCTTTATGTACTTAAGTTTCATGAAGTACACCAATTAATATACTGCATAAAAGTATAAAAACTCTTATTTCCTAAAAAGGGTAAATACACCAAAGGTTGATACAGTTTCAGTTGAGTCAAATAATTAAATACAATTAGCTAAGTAATCTACATATATACGTATAGATGACTTTGAGCCAGCAATGTGCTCTTGTGGCCAAGAGGGCCTACAGCATCCTGGTGGGGATCTGAAGAGGGGTGGTTAGCAGATCAAGAGAGGTTCTTCTACTCTGCAGTAGTGAGACTGCATCTGGAGTAGTGTGTCCAGTTCTGGACCCCTCAGTTCAAGAAGGACACAGAGCTGCTGGAGGGTTATCCAGCGTAGAGCAAGAAAGATGATGAAGGAAGTAGAGCACCTCCCTTATGAGGAATGGCTGAGGGAGCTCATATATGGAAGACTGTAAGAAAATACCTACACTGTTGATGTTGAAGGAAACAGCTTCAGCAGCAATAACTTGACTCGGTGGTAGAAAGTCAAAATGCTTTAAAGTCCCTAAAAATCCATTGCAAGAATATTGTGATGATGGACTTCTGGCACTTGGCATACACTGCAGAAAGCTAAGTACCAGCATCAATTTTTAAAATGATCCTTTGGAACAAAAGACATTGTGATTTTAGATTATGCCTTTTTATTGCATATCTACTGAGAATGTGTTTTTCAGTGCACTTCAGGTTTATAAGATATTTAATCAGTCCATTTCAGAGACTTTTTTAATTTATTTAGTTATTGTTACTCTAATGGGACTCAGTGCATGCTTTACTTGTAAAAAATGTGTAGCTACCAGATTTAATGTGTAGTAGAAATTATTTTCTTTCATGATTCTTGGAATTCTTTTTAGTCCTGACTTTTGTTTTCTTTTTTTTAAAAAAAATATATCTTAACTGTGAACACTTAGTGAGAACCAGGTTCTGATTTGTTTGTAGTCAGACAGAATAGCAAAAAGAGAAACCTGAGGAGTTTTTAAGTTTAATTTATATGTATGTGTGCTATTTTTAAAAAAATTGCATGCCATGACTTTGAAGTCAGCAACATGAAAACAAATGGGGAGTTCAAGCAAAACCGATTTATAGCCATACTGAATCCAGAATGGAAGGTGCTTAGGTGTTGAATAGCAGAATCACCAGACATTGTTTAATAATCATAGTCCAAGGGAGAGAAAAACCCAAACCACATAGAAAACACAGGAAGCTCAGTCAAAATGTACATCGATTAGTAGTGAAAGTATGCTTTGGGACTACCTTCTGGTTGAATCTTCTGGTCTGATTCACTGAAATAGCAAAAGTTCCTGAGATTCAGACCTGTTATCAGAGTCACTTGTCTGTGTACTACCATCATAAGTGCTTAATGCTTCCATGTCTGGGCACTGTATTAGCAGATGGCTTTTAATGAGCCATAAGGGAGACAGGTAAAGAATGCTAGGCAAGAAAAAAATGAAAACAAGCACATTTTCTAGCTATTCTTGTTCAGTGTGTTTGTTTGTCCTGTCCTGTCATTCATCTAGTTCCAAATCCCCATTTTATAGAACATACTTTAGGGAGATCTGATATCCTGTGTGGCTCATTAAGCAGACGTTGATGAGCCCAAGACCTGGATTTTCCAGAGCTCTGTGCTACACGTGGCCCAGACAATTTTAATGTTCTACCATAGTGTAGAATATTCCTGCAGCTAAATGCTCTAACTGCACAAACCTTCTCTGGTCCAGTGGGCCACAACAGTTATCAGAGAGCAGGATCACCTCTCCTGAGGTGAATTGGGTCTGCTCAGCCTGGGTAAGTGTGAGGAAGAGAAGGCTCTGGGGGTCCTCATAGCAGTATTCTACTACTTGAAAGGGGCTACAGGAAAACTGGGTAAGGGCTTTCTATGAGGGACTTTAATAATAGGAGAAGGGGGAATGGTTTCAAGCTAAAAAAGGTAAATATTACCACGAGGCTGATGAGGCACTGGAACAGATTTCCCAGGCTGGTTATGGATGACCCCTCCCTGGAAATGCTCAAGACCAGGTTGAACAGGGCTCTGTGCAACCTGATCTAGTGATCAGTGCCCCTAGGACAGGGGAGTTGGAAATAGGTGGTCTTAGAGGTCCCTTCAAACATAAATCATTCTGTGATTCGATGTTTCTTTTTCTGTGCAATGCACAATGCAAAAGGAATATGTACACCTAGTACCCATAACTGTTTTGCAAAACATTTGAAAGATACTATAGATCCTGAAACATAAGATATTCAAGATACTGACAAACTTGAATCTCAAAAACCTAAAATTGTCAGAGTTATAAGGGATCTCTACAGATCATCTAGCCCAACCCCTCCCTTCTTTAAATCCTTTAAAGATAATGGACTTCAAATTTTTTTCACAGGTAGCCCATCTGATTTAAGGCCTTAATTCCAAAGATACTTTTGAAAATGTATTTTGAAATTTGTCATTGCAAGTAGAAAGTGTCAAAGCTGACTAAAATTGGAGTCTACATACTATGGCTTTGTGCTATATACTTAACCCAAAGGCTAAGTTTATAAAAACATCAAGAGAATTCTGGAAGTTCTGTTCTTTTGTAATTTATCAATACACTGTAGACACTTTTGGATAAATACCACTAACGTATTACTTAAACCATTTATAAGGTACTGACCACCTATGCCTATTTTGTTCTAACATGCCTCTGCAATGGGTTTTCTTAAAAGCAAAGCAGGGGTGTAAATTTTTGAGGAGTTCATTGGATAAATTTTATGTCTTGCTACTCATTCATCTCTTCAATATGAATCAAATATCAGAAATTAATTTAGTGCCAGCATTTTTTTTTTCAGCTCAGAAGAATTCTTGCCTATTCTTGGCACATTATTTTCAAAGACATTGGGCTTCAGTGCTATTATATTTCCAGCTTTAACTAATTTTTCATTGTTCAGATAGTTAAACCTTCAAAGCTTCAGCAGAGCTTCAGCTAACAGGTATCTGGGGATGCTGTGAATCCAAATATTGACATTCTGTAGCAAAGCTTGTTAGAGCATTTGCCAGGAAGCTAAATTCTGCTGCACTTTAAACTAGCTGACTGGTCTTAAACACCTTTGGCAGTTATATTATTCCTTGCAAACATTTTCAGAATTGGAAGAGGATCACACTGCAGTGGCCAGACAATCTGTCCACCAAACACCCTGGTTTCAAAGATGCTGGAAAGCTGTTTTCTAACAGTCAAGTACATGGGTGGCTGAGCAGAATTCGTAGTGCCAATGAAAGTGTCTGAAAGTCATGTAACTAGAACTGAGTAAAATAATCTGGATGACACAATGGCAGCTTTTTGCACTTCCTTGGCATTTTTCATTTCATAATCTTAAAATAAGCGATAGGTTAATCAAAGGGGTTTTCCAAGAGTATGCTGCTAGTACTGTGAACAGGCAGGAATACATTCTTAGTCATCTTACACTAACATCCACAGGTAATGTGGTTCCTGTCACAGCAGGAGCACTGTAAACCATGAAAGTTGTCAAAGCTTAATTGGGCAATGATTAATATATTTGGTAAAGACAGACACATGCTATTAGGATAAGAATACATTTTAGGTAATTGTGAATTCAAACTGATCAGAATATGATTTGTACATTAAGGGAATACCTAAGTAGTTTGATAAGTGTTTTCATGCAAAATAAGAAATTTTTTTAATATAGAAAATTATTAAATATTAATTTTGAGGATGAAGCAGAAAACTGAAACACATGATGACTCCCATTGTTTTGAGAGTTCCTTCAGCTAAAATGAAATGTTTCATTAGGGTGGAGGTTTGGAAATAAAAATGTCTGGTAAATTTTCTTCCAGAAATGTTAATTAAAGATAAAACATTTTATTGGAATTAACATATTTACTCTACCTCCCCTGTTACTTTCCCTGAATTCATTCATCCATGGGACCTGATGGAATTCACGCACAGGTTATGAGAGATTAAAACCTTTGACAGTGTATTTACACTTTACACCATATACGGTTGTTACAGCAATCTCAGAGCTGTTCTAATTGAATATTCAGAAGAAATAGCATAATGATTCTTAAAAAGAGTCAAGAATTGGAAATAGGAGAACAAGATACAGAAAAGTATTAGTGGAAATACAGACACTTAGAATTATTTTTTTTAACTCGGTCTATTTGCAATGTTATCTTTTTCATAGAATCATAGAATAACAGAATCATTAGAGATGTGAAGGGACCTCAAAAAATCATCTAGTCCAATCCCCCTGCCACAGCAGGATCACCTAGACCAAGTTGCACAGGGACACATCCAGGTGGGTCTTGAACATCTCCAGAGAAGGAGACTCCACAACCCCCCTGGGCAGCCTGTTCCAATGCTCCGTTACCCTCGCTGTGAAGAAATTCCTTCTGATATTTCTGTGGCACTTCCTATGTTCCAGCTTGTACCCATTGCCCCTTGTCCTATCACTAGATGACCTTGAGAAGAGCCTGGCTCCATCCTCCTGACACCTATCCCACACATATTTATAGGTATGAATGATGTCACCCCTCAGCCTCCACGTTTCCAAGATAAAGAGACCCAGCTCCCTCAGCCTTTCTTCATAAGGCAGGTGCTCTACTTCATTATCTTTGTTGATCTACGCTGGACACCCTCCAGCGGCTGTGTATCCTTGAACTGAGGGGCCCAGAACTGGACACACTACTCCAGATGCAGTCCCACTAGTGCAGAGTACAGAGGGAGAAGAACCTCTTTGATCTGCTAACCACTCTGCTTCTGATGCACCCCAGGATGCCGTTGGCCTTCTTGGCCACAAGAGGTTATTCCCCAACCTATACTGGTGCCTGGTGTTCTTGCTCAGGTGCAAGACTCTACATTTACCCTTGTTGTATCTCATTAAATTTCTCTCTGCCCAGCTCTGTACCCTGTCCAGGTCTCAATGAATGGCAGCACAGTCTGCTGGGGTGTCAGCGACACCACCCAGCTTTGTGTTATCAGCAAACTTGCTGACAGTGCAGCCTAATCCCTCATCCAAGTCATTCATGAATAGATTGAAGAGGACTGGTCTCAGTACTGATCCCTGGGGGACTCCACTAGATAAAGGCCTCCAACTAGACTCTGTTCCATTGACCACTACTCTCTGGCTTCTATCCTGCAGCCAGTTCATGATCCACCTTACTACTGAATCATCCAGTTCGTACTGCCTCAGTTTGGCTGCGAGGACGCTATGTGAGACTGTGTCCAATGCTTTACTGAAGTCAAGATAGACCACATCCACTGCTCTGCCATCATCTGTCCACCCGATTATGGCCTTGTAAAAGGCTATCAAGGTCAAGCATGACTGTCCCTTGGTGAAGTCATTCTATCCATCCCTAATGACCCTCTTGACATTGATGTGCCTAGAGTCAGAGCATAGGACAAATTGTTCCATCACCTTTCCTGGGATAGAGGTGAGGCTGACAGGTCTATAGTTTCCTGGGCCCTCCTTCCTACTATTTTTGAAGATTGGAATAATTTGTCATAAATATTTCACTCACGCTTATTCTTTTAGCTTCACCTTGTTGCGAAAGACTGCTGGAGTTCATCTGGGCCAAAGTGAAGTTAGATCAGCTAGCTCTTTTCTTGTTACTGTTGTGGAAAGAACAAAGATATTAAGCAATGAACGTATCCAAAGGTACAGTCCATTGTAGTTTATAAATCCTTTTTTTAGGCACAGGTCTTCATTTCTCTCCATTCAGATAGACCTGATGAAAGCTTTGTATAGCACATGTTGGTCAGGCATACAGAAGTGCAATAGATGGTAACTAGACATTACTTATCAGTTATAGAGAGTTCAATAACTGCCACCTTAATTTTAGGGGTGAAACTGTAACTATTTCATACAGGGATTTTTCAAGACTTTACATTGTATTTGTAGTTTAAAGCCAGCTCTAAAAAATGAGCATGTGGTTGCTTCTCCAGGTATTTATTTCTGGGGGGTGGGTACCCTTTTAAAAATTTCATCCATTCTGTAAAATATTTTCCTTATTGTCAATTATGTAGTGTTTATTGTTCCTTTCTCCAGACATTACTGCTGTAGCATTCTTTTTTTAATTGGTAAACCGTCTCAGCACTTAAACTAGGTACTCAGAAATGGAGGTTTTTGCAAATTGCTTTTGTACTCTTTAATTCCATATCTTTTTGATGCTTTTGGAAATTAGAATGAAATAAGAAAGTTGTAGATAACTACAGAATTAATGAGAATATTTAAAATGAAAGTGTAGACAAAGTGACATAGAAAACAGACTGACGGAGCCGCAAATGTCTTTCATCTATCAGTTATTTTTTTTGCCCAATCTGGAGTGTTTGGATAATAAAAAGGTAGGATGAGCATACTTTGAAATGAAAAATGTCTGATTCCTGGCTGGTAATCACGCATGGCCTGATGAAACTGACAATTTTACATGTTATGCTTAAAGAAAGCATTACATTCTTATTTAGAGGCTAATGGAAGTCTATAGAGGTTCTGAGTGTTAAAATGCAATTAATATCTTGTAAAGCATATTGCCTTTCTGGCTATAAGAGAACACATTTACATGCTGATTACACATAAAATCTTTTCTCTTTGCATGTGGTTTCTAATCAAAACTAAACTTATATTGTTCATTGGTTTGATATCACATAAAGTCTGGAGTGGATTATTTTACTCATTGGGTTGGAGCCCCTGAAGTGGGTTGTGCAGTTTGCTGGACTAGAAGCACCAGACTGGGTTACTGAATCGTATTACTCTCTGAGGTCTAGGCAGATCCCTGAAATTTATGTCAGAGGAACCCACTTTTTTGCCTATTTAGCTGTTCATAAGAAGTTGAGAAGGTTTATTTAAGCTGGACAAAAGTATATATACATGTATGTCAGTAAATATTATTTATGAATGTGGAGAGTGCTTTAGAGACTGCTAATAATTTTCACTGAGGTGAAAAATCCAATCAGTTATTTAGGAATCTCCAGTTAAGTTCTATTCATTTGACTGTGCATGTCTATGTGACATTTCAACATCCAAACTGCATGGTGATTATTGACACTCCAGTAGAACCTAAATGACCTATTGTGCCAGACTTTGCACAAAAGGGACTTACTTTCCCTGCCCCCAAGATAACACAAGCAAAATTTTATTACTGAGAAGTCACGACAGAGGAAGAACTGACTGAGAACTATATTTCCTTGGAGTAATCATGAGACTTCCAGGTTAAACTCTGTCAGAAGACATGATGTCTTTAATTATATTTCATCTGGGGCTTTTTATGCAATCATGTGAGTAATTTGTCCCATCAGTTTAAACTAGAGTAAATAAACTGAGATGTACTAGTCAAGGGAGGTTAAAAAAAGAGGGGGAAAAAGCTTTCATCAATAGAATGTGACAAAAAAGGATTACAGAGAGAATACTGGGAAGCTGAAATTGAAGGAGTGATCATTCATATAAAAGGGAGGAGAATAATTCTGTGAAAGGGGCTAGGATACTGCCAGAAATGCTTTTGTAAAATACAAGGATTTGTGTCTAATGGATACGTAACTTCATTTTTACTGGATCAGTGTTAGGAAGACATCACAACATTACCATGAAGACCTTTAGAATTCATTAAACACAGTCTGTTTTTTTTAAATTTATTTAAAAATAAAATAATAAAAATAAAATTTTAAAATTTATTTCAAAAAAAACCACCACAAGATTCCAGAGAAGGTTCTGGAGACAGATTTTAAATACCCATAAAACACATTTATTTAGTCCTTTGTAATACAATAAGGTAGTTTGAACAGAATGGCCATCTTGCACTGGTATCTGTCTCTTAGCATATACAAACATCCATAGAAGTCAGCTTAGTTCTGCTTTTACAGGGTCTGCTATGACTAAGGGTGAACAACATCTGCAAATTCTAATGGTCATGTAGACACAAAAATAGATAGCTGGATTTGTTCAAGTCAGTGAAATGCAATAAAATTTACCCTGAAGTACTAAAAGAATCAAATCAAAATCTTAATCAAAACTTAAGCAATTCCTGAAATGTTAAAGACAATTCATGGGGGATGGCCCGGAGTTTGGCAGATAACTCAAGAAAGAGAAAAGGGAGTAATGATGTTACAGAGAAATTATTAATCAAATCACAAAAGCCTTTGAAATAAGACTATGGTATCATGGGATTGTGTAGTGCATTGTGAGAAGTATGTCTGAAGCTTCCTGCAGTCCAAAGCAGACAAAACAGATTTAGCCATGCACTATTTGGGAATCAGCTGATGAGTCTCATAGTGATCTGAAGATTTGGGATAAATCTATAACTTGATGTTAGATCTGAGTTCATTCTAAGTAACAGGATATTTGTTTGTGATGATTTTGTGTATATTTAGTTGGCTGCAAAACCAGTACCGTGTTAGTCATATACACAGCTGTTGTCTACCACAGATTGGAAAGGCACCTCTTAGATATTCTGAGGCATTTGCTTCAAGTTGATAAGACCTAGGATTTAAAAGACATGAATACCTTGCCATTGTGGTAATTGGAATGTTGAATGATTAAGTGATAGTGCTTATTTTAGGCATTTACATCAGTCCTGCATATTTAGAGAGATGAAAACCATGTTTGAAAAAATTATGTCACCTATGGCTAAATTCAATAAAATATATTGTATGTGCTGTTTTCTATAGAACAGAGAAAATGTGAAAGCTGTATGTTCAGGCTATAATAGCCTGAAGGTTTGCCCTACTGGGGCTATTGCTAGACTGGCTCTAATTGAACACAGGAGGTTTTTTTCTGCCACCTGTCAATGAATTTCATTACAAAAGTCCATGCAGGGAGCTTGAGTGTATGCTAGTATTTCCTTGTTTTTCTCCTCCCACCACAGAGCATAAAACATCAGAAACTTCAGACTGAAGCCAAAATCAAAACCAGCATGGTGACTTAACTGAGCACCAAGGACCTTGAATTTAGATACATTACCTCAGATTTAGGCTCTAAGGTACCTGATATTCCCCTCAGTTATGGTGTTATAAGCCAGAGGTACCACTGAAGCACAAAAATGAGCTGTGACTCAACCCAATCAGGGTCTTCAGCAACTGTATGTGTTGTTTGAAGTACTTATCTAAAGGCCTTTTCCAGCAGTGTCTAGATGCTTTGTCAGTATTACTTTAATGTAATGTTTCATAATTTGTCTTTTAGGAAATTAAACAAGTTCTACCGAGCAAAAATTCAACCTGATGGACTACAATAATTTGCACAAACTATTTCCCATTGTTGAACCAGACTGTTAAAACAACCTACAGTGATTCAAGTGGCAGATGATAGCTTTTCTTTATGTTTAGTTTCTTGGGGAACCAGAAAAATGCAAAGCCAGCTTCAGTATCTGCAGTGTAAAAGCTTTTTCCAGCAATGCATATAGAATATAAGGACGTCTTCCTCCTACCACCAGGTATAAATACAATAAACTGATTTTCAACCTTAGTCTTTAAACTGTCTTAAAAAAAAGACAACCAAGGCAAATTAAGGCCATAAGACTATAGAGCATGTACAAGACTTGTCCCTTCTCGTGTGTCAGTAGTTATACTCAAGGTCTACTGTTTAAGCTATGGCTTCAGTGCATTGCTTTGGGCTCTTTTCTGGTTTGATGGCTTATTTTTTGTCTTTGGAGCCAATTTTTTATTTTCCTTATTTACATGAATGTGAAGGCTGCTGAGGAGAACATGTTAAGAGAAAGTAGTTACATTTCACAGAAAATATCGAAGATTCTGAAAAAAAAAGCTACTTTGCAAGAGATAAATTGATTTTTTCTGGTTTTCTAAGAGAAAAAAATTAAGTGAGTTTTGGAAGAGTACAATATTTTTCTTCAGGTAGCAGAAAGATGCCTGCTGCCAAGAAGTTGAACCTGAAGTGAGCATAATTTCTAAACAGAGTTTTCCAGGAGGCACTGCCAAGGGCAGTTTCTTATCCTAATCTGCCTTCTCAGTGCTAATTCTTTTCTTGCCCAGCTGTTTAGATTTTGGTGATATCTTTCAACTGTGGCTTAACAAATGCATTTAGGTACACATTGCTGTAGTGCCCTTTAAGAGGTTTGTCCTGGGATACCAAATCCCAGTGAAGGCACTCCTTCTTAACCTCCTCATTGCTACCATCACTTCATTAGGAATAAAAATAATATTAATAGGAAATTAATTTTGGAACCTTATGCAGAAAATTAAAAATGTCATTAGTTTCTACAAACAATAGATTATTTTTAACTTAAAGATTACAATTGTAAATCCATCTTGATGAAGGTAATCACCACACTGGAATTTAGTGGTTGCTTCAGGAGTTCTGTTCACAGACTTACATTAAATGTAGTTTAACATAGGACAGTACCAAGCAGTATTATAGTAAACATCTAGTATTTAATGATTTCTGAAAGACAGCTGGGAGGGATTAGGAGGAAGAACGTGAATGAAAGCCAGAGGCACAATGTAAGTCTTGATGATGAAAATGCTGTGATTCTGCAGTCTGAGAATAAGGCCCATCTATAAGCCCAGCGTAGTTCAGTGTTGAAGGCAGAAATTAAACTCAATAGAAAGCAAATATAAAGAGAGGAAGAATGTATTAATATAATTTTTAATGTGAAATCACAGAATTTATGAAGGAAGAAAAAAAGCATCACAAAAATATTAGTATCTAGCAGAGTGTCTAGCATTAGTATCTAAAGAATAAAAACATAATGTGCATATAACAAATTCTATCTGGAGCTTTCAAATTTGCAGCAATGCAGAAAACTGCAGGTATGTTTCATAGTTACTCATAGTTACGTAGTATATGTTTATGTACGCATCAGCATGCTATGACAGTGACCTTTTTTTTTTCCAGTACAATGATAACAATTGCTAAGCATTCTCTATTTAAAAGCAGCAATCTCTAATAAAGAAATGCTTAAAAGAACATGGTCAGATCTGAAATTTGATTAGTGTTATAGGATGTATGACAAATGAATGTGGTAGGCTAATGCCATGGCCCTTTTAAAGGTGTCAGGTACATAGATTCAAATATGCACTCAAAATTGAATTCTGCAATCAATACATTGATTGTAGTCAAAATTGTAGATCAGTTATTAAAGACCATTAGCATGGAAAATATGTCTTGTCAAAATAACTAAAAAATCTTATATGGCTGAAAGTATATAAATGCATATATCTTAAATATTCACTTTGTAGGCACAGAAAGTGAATAAAATCTGTCAGAACCTTTCTATCATAGGAAGGTGATGGAGCCTTTAGGAAGACTGTGTGACTTAGTTCTTCATGAACTTCATTAATATAAAACTTTGTATTTAGAAGCATACTGAAGCCTAGTCAATAGATTTGCTCATGGAAATATCTTGTCTATGGCCATCATTCTTAAATTAAATCATTAACAGCCAAATTTCAAACGCAAGCAAGGAAGAATTAATACTCCTTTCTCATTTCTATCCTAAAATATGATTCTGCATAGCAACTGCACAGGACTGACAACAGGATACTCAGTCAAAATTATATAGAGCACATTAATGCAAATTGAGAGAATCTACCTTCTTGCAGAAGTTGCCATGAAGAGGAAAATAAGTCCTCTAATTAAATCTAAAACCTTTACTGCTGTAAAACTAGAATTTTGTCATCTATACTAGTAGTAGCTGTAAAATTGAATCTAAATTGACATATTAGGCTTTTCTCTCTCCTACATGAAGACTTGCATGAAATTAGAACATGCCTTTTAACTTTTTCCACACGAGTACTGCCTCTAAGACATCAGCATGTTCTTCCCAACAAAGATGCTTATTAGGTTTGTGTGTGTTATTAAGTAGTCTCCTTCATCCTCATCTTTCTTTTTTTTGCAAATGCAATTTTTTTTAGTGAGACTGGGGAGTAACCTGGTGTTCCTGTAAGAATAAATGACAGGGTCAGAGTCGTGCTGTGATGAGCAGCTCTGCCATGTGTGTCTCCACTCTGGTTGGAGCCCATTCAGAACTAGGATAACTAGTCACATTTCCTTTTGCCATGTATATCATCATAAGATCCCTGAAAATTTGCTGCACCTGTGGACTTGTGGTTTAATCCTCAGGGACAGATGTTTTTATCAGTTCAAAGAAAAGTATTCAGGAAGTTTGGTAGATAGGCATATCTTATGAAGAAAAAAAACCAAAAAGCTCAAGAAAATCAGTACATGGAAGGAATAATTTTCACAACCTAAAAAATACTTGTGATTCATCTCTCACATTTGCTGCTATGGATCCACACCTCCAAACCACACAGAGGCTGGTTCCAAAGGCAGGATAGATTCTTAGACACTGTTGCTTTAGCTCAGTCTTTCTGGGCCAAAAGTGTAAGAAAAATGTCATTGCTCAGGAGGATGGAGCCAGGCTCTTCTCAATGTCATCTGGTAATAGGGGAAATGGGTGCAAACTGGAACATAGGAGGTTCCATAGAAATATCAGAAGGAATTTCTTCACAGTGAGAGTGACGGAGCACTGGAACAGGCTGCCCGGTGGGGTTGTGGAGTCTCCTTTTCTGGAGAGACATTCAACACCTGCCTGGATATGTTCCTGTGTGACTTGGTCTAAGTGATCCTCCTGCGGTGGGCGGATTGGACTAGATGATCTTTCGAGGTCCCTTCCGATCCCTAATGATTCTGTGGTAGTATCTGGTACTCCTCCAAGTCCTGACCTAGTCAACATAACCTTAAAATTCCCTTCATGAGTCTCATAAGACATTTTTATTAACTGTCTTTATTCCTACAGTTATTTTATACAGTAATTTTATGGGTTTATTTCTTTTTTTTTAAACTTTTGCCCTCCAAGGGAATTGCTTTCCTAGCAATAAGAACCATGAGAAAGAAAATATTTACAAAGAATTTCAGAATTCACATTGAAACCTGCTTAATCCAAAATCAGATAAATTCGATATTTATAGTGGTAACAAGGAGGACTGTATTAACGGAGTTAATGAGTTATGAGCCTCTCAGCCTCACTATTTTGAGGATATACATTCAGTCTACAGTAAGTCCTGACAGATCACTCTACATACTTTCAGATCTGGCTGTCACTAACCTGTGATATGCTGCCCTGAAAATTTTACATACAACCTTGTGTGTGAGTTCTCTGAGCAGCAGCTTTCTAGTTGTGTGAGGTGTTTTTTTTTAATTATACATATATTTTAGCATTCCTGCAGAAATTGGAGCCCAAACTTACTAAACACTTGGATACTTGTTCAAAGAAGAAAATGATACTTTTGTGCCTCACTGTGAATGCCCAGGTTTTCAGCTGGATCTTCACTACCAAAAATGGAGTTAGAATCTAACTCTGGAGCTATCACAATCTGTTAGACTCCTGCTTTGGGAAGTGGGGGTTTTCTGGAGTGTCTTGGAATCCTTTGGTGCAGATAGCAGTGAAAATTTATCAGTGTTTCCCTCTGTTGACATACGCCTGTTTACGATGGCTGTGCTGATGGGTATTAGTTGGATATTTATAAACAACTCAAAGGAAAAGAAAATATCACTGCAGTGGGAGAAGTCCACAGGAAAGATAAGGTATAATGCCATTAAGTTCCACCATTCTGTGGTGAATAACATCTTTATTCAGTTCTTAGGAAGAGCACAGGTTGCATAACCTCATTCTGTACTCATTCCCAAACTGCAAATCATGTTTTTTATTTCTCTAAGCCTGTAAAGCAAAGCTAGGGCTGTACTTTAATTATGCTTATGTGTAGTACTTAGAACTCTTAATAACCCAATCCTGAGTGAAGTGTCCAGTACTATGAATAATAATCAAACCATAACAGCAGGAGGCACCTAATGAACAGAATTAATGTATTTCTTGTTCCAATTTTCTAAGATTAGTAAACTTGTTAGACTCCTAGTGATAAATATCTGGCACTGATATCTTTACTCTTGGAGCATCTTTTGATTATGTCTTGTTAAGGATTTTTTTTCCAAATGGGTTTCTAAACATTAATATCTGTCCTCGAAACGAAGTTCTTGTATTCCATTTCTGACTGATCTGTCATGAAATTACTGTAGCAGCTTCACAAGCATTTTTATTTCCTGGTCACCAGTGTCAATACTCAAAAGACTGCAACAAATAAGTATTTCTGTTACAGCAAAGCAAAGGTAGCCCCCATTGGAGACTCCTTTCACAGAGAAGAACTGATATTCTTGAAAGCCACACAACACAAACTGTTATTTTTTATAATTCATGTATGAGATGTTATTTTCCACTCCGTTGTTGGAGAACTGGAGTGAGTGCAAAGAGGACATTTATATAATACAGAAATTTAATAATACACCAGACAGTAAGAGTATGCTAAAATCTCACTTTGTCAGGTTTTTCTGGGTGTTACCTGCATTAAGTCAATTAACTTTTCCAGATTTTTTCTATCCGTAAATAAAAAACAATAAAGATGTTCTTTTCAATGTTTCTTCTGGGTTTTAGAATGCTGTAAAAATGTTTCCTATCAGTGCCATTTTTCAGCTAAACAACAAATTGACATGGCATATGAGTATTCCAGTTAAGGAACAGTATTAGACAGATGGTAAAAATTATGAACTTCGCAAATTTAAATACTTCTCTTCATTCATCTGCACAACTTGCAAAGCACTTATTCTGGACTACTGCACAGTCTCAGCTGCTCAGAAACATTCCATATCAGATCTTGCTTGCTTTAAAAAAGCATGATTTTTAGTGAAGTGTGATTACAGGGCAACTAAAATGCTCTGAGGGCTTTAATATATGCAGGAAGAGGAAGCTAAGAGATGGGAAGGGAATCTGCTTGTTGTTTTTTCCTTACCTAAAGAGTGTAACAGACGACAGAGCCAGGCCTTTGGAGATGTAAAATGAAAGTACAAGAGAAAGGGGAAGAGAAGTTTGGATTTTCCATCCTTAGAGACTTCTGAAGCTTGTCTGGAAAACCTAATACAATCCCACTTTACGTCTTGGCTAACTCTGCTTTGAAGAGGGGATTGGACCAGACAAGTTCCAGAGCTGCTTTCCAGCTTCCATTATTCTATGACTACAAACAAGGAAGTCTGGAGAGTGTTGGTCTGTGTATGCTTATTAAAATTATATATATAATATATTGCATATAGCATTACATGAAAAATGTGATGTGTGTAAGAAAGTGTAAACTCCATACATTTCTAGCATCACTCATGCATTGCAAGACTAATTTACTCTGTTTACTACATCATAACTTCTATGAGAATCAAGGTTAATATTTTTTACTTTCACAAGCCAATTTTAAAGCTATGAGTATACATTAGTGTTTGCTTATATGGGATGCTGCATTATTAATGACACAAAGGAAAAATAATTAGCTGTGTTATTACTGCAGTGGCCCTGAATTCACCTGTAAAGAGCTATGAAATGAATTTACAAAACCCTCATCAGAATTGCATAGTGGGGTGCTACTTCCAAGTAATTCTTGACATAGATTGAGTATCTCAATAAATTATGTCCCAAGATCTACTAGTAATCATAAGCTTCCTGATGTGAATTTTCTGCCTGGGTTTTGTCTCAGGTTTCCAAGATAGGAAAGAAAAATAATAAATAAAAATAATAACAGGTTTTTCAGACTTTAATCAGAAAATTGAAAACTAAATCAATTTTACAAGTTTTCCCAGAAAAGACAAAAACATATTTAAACATACTAAACATGTTAAAACATATTTAAAAAACAAGAACAAAACCGATTTCTAAACAGTTCGGAAATTATTTTGTGTATAACTATTGAACTGGAAGATGCTTGTAATGGTTGTTGACAAAGACACTTCAGAACAAATACTTTGACACATTTTCTTTTAGTTCAAATGACTCTTGTAATTTGGTTAATTCAGGAGCTGAGGCTTGGTCATGGTTCCCTAGGATATCATATCATTTGTGTGGCAACTGCATTTCCACCTTGCACCAGACTGAATTTTTGTTATCAAAAGAGGCACTTAGAACACATGTTCTTAATTAAGTATGATCTAGGGAAATGTAAAAACATTTCTTAGTGTTTTTTTCAGTGTATTGATAGCAATTATTGCATAGTAACTGAGGCTTCTTATTCATTATCTAAAGAATTATTAAATCAGTTTTATAAATTATGCACAAAGTTATTTGTCCCTAGATAAGGGATTTTGAAAAGTGTAGCTCCTCTGCAACTCATAAAATAGTTTCTTCCCAAATGAAGAATCATATTATATTTGAGTCCAAATGAGTTCTAATGCAAAGATTCTAGACTAACATTAGCAAAACTAGTTAGTATTGCTGATACCCGAGAGCTAACCAGTCTAATGCCAGGAAATGGTATACTTACTTTCACATAAAGCAGTTCTAGAAGTAGTGGATATTCCAAACTGAGAGTCCTGCTCTTTCTGGATTAAGTGCTGTGTATTTGGGGTCACTGGCATCAATGGCTGCTTCAAAAATAAAAACATCAGCACAGTTCAGTCTTTGAAAGATCTCTACCTCTTTTAGTATCTTACTTGTTTGTGCCACGATATTAGATCAGATCTGCCGTGTAAAATAGCATTCACACCAGCCCTTTACTTATATTATAGAAAACTATCTCACAAAATGATGAACCTTGGTTCACTGGCAGACTGCATAGAGAATGATAGGACTTACAGCATGCTAAATTGCATTCAACTTTCAGGAACAGGATAGAGAATTTAATGTGTTTTCATGGAATCAGGTTGTTCTTTGAGTGCACACAATGTATGGGAGAATCTTAAATGATTGTTTTGGCTGAGATGATTCCTGTATAAAAAACTATTTACTCACATCAGCAGAGATTTATTTCACAATCCTGAGTGCAGCAAAATATCAGTGCCTGTTGATGAAATGCTGAGGGCTTAGTTGTTTGGTATTCTTATGATTAAAAAAAAAAATGATGAAAGATGCTAGAGAATAAATTAATGTTTTTTACACTTGATTAACTGCTTAATATTCCTAATGTGCTCAAGGTAGTGGAAACACTAGGAGGGTAAACAGAGACAACTTAGGACTTGAATCTGAAAGTCAGTGAGGCCAGATTTTAATTAAATTTAAATTAAAAAGGGAGAGGAAATTAAAGTATTTATCACATTTTAAAAAAATCAAAGCAACTTCAACTCCTAAGAAAACCTCCATTGAAAACTGACAATCTAGCTTTACCTATAGAGAATATATTGTTGCAGCAAAGCAGTTTTCATGATCATATGGGGCCAAAAATGATTTGGTAATCATATAAACACAGAGTTAGAATGGCTTCATAATTAGTATTTGTGTGTCAGTGGATCCTCCAGTTAAATTTGTGAATGCTGAAAACTAGTTTAGAAGGTGGCTGACAAAGAGAAAAAAGAACTCATGCATAAAGACAATCAAATTTTTCTCTTAGATGTGTGTGAAGAATCAATACGAGTTATGTGTCATTTAAATTTACCCTGGTTTCAGCTGGAATGGAGTTAATTTTCTTCTAAGTAGCTGGTACATTGCCATGTTTTGGATTTAGCATGAGAATAATGTTAGTTGCTAAGTAATATTTATAGTAAGTTAAGGGTTTTTCAGCTTATCATACCCTGACAGAGGGAAGGGCTGGATGAGCAGAATTATTTGGAAGGGGACACAGCTAGGACAGCTGTCTCCAGCTGGACAAAGTAATACTCCAAACCATATGATGTTACACGCAGTATGTATTGTGTCCAGTTCTGGGCCCCTCAGTTCAAGAAGGACACAGCTGTTGGAGGGTGTCCAGTGTAGAGCAACAAAGATGATGAAGAAAGTAGGGCACCTGCCTTGGGAGGAAAGGCTGAGGGAGCTGGGTCTCCTTACCTTGGAGAAGAGGAGGCTGAGGGGTGACTTCATTAAAGTGTACAAATATGTGTGGGGTGGATGTCAGGAGGATGAAGCCAGGCTCTTCACAAGGTCATCTAGTGATAGGACAAGGGGCAATGGGTGCCAGCTGGAACACAGGAGGTTCCATAGAAATAGAAGAAGAAACTTCTTTGTAGTGAGAGTAACAGAGCATTGGAACAGGCTGCCAGGAGAAGTTGTGGAGTCTCCTTCTCTGGAGACATTCAAGACTCACCTGGATGTGTTCCTGTGCAACTTGGTCTAGGTGAATCTGCTGTGTCAGGGGGATTGGACTAGATGATCTTTCAAGTTCCCTTCTAATCCATAATGATTCTATGATTCTATGATGCAAACAGTGGGGAGTACAATCACTGCTCAGGGATTGCTTGAACATCAGTTAACTAGTAGTGAAAAATTGCATTGTGCATCACTTTCTTAGATTTTATTTATTTTTTGTAATCTTACTTTTCATTACTGTTGTATCTTGTTTTTATTTCAATTATTAAACTGTTCTTAAACCATGCGTTTTACATATTTCAGTTCTCTTTCACACCGAATTAGAGGCAGTGTGAGGAGTGAGCAAATGGCTGCAAGTTACTTTGTTCCCAGCTGGGGTTAAACCATAACATAGTTACAAATAAGTCTTGCTTTATTTGTGATATTTAACCTAGTGTGTTTTTAATCATTTCAGTTAACTGAAGTACTTTATAAATTTGCCGATGAACTCTAGGTTAAATTACAATTGAGATAATAACAAAACTGTTGTGAATTGTAAAGAGTTTGAATTATAATTGTAATTTGAACTGTTTCCCATCTGAATCCTCTGAATCCTTTTTATGATACTTCTAGAAAGTTTCCTGTATATCCATTCTACTACTAATAAACTTCTAAAGTTATTTAATGTGAGCATTCTTAGTCCATTGAGTTAGGTTACAGAATAGTCCTGCAGTAATACTGCAATAATACTGTATTCCCTATATAAAAGAGTGAAAATAATTGAGGTATTTTCCTGTTTGTATCACAAAGCCATCCTGATCACAAGACTACATCTGCTGAAGATTTCTTAACTGATATCCATACACCTGAATTTCCTAACCTGAGTCAGACTGATGCCTTTGCATCACTTTGTCATTGCTCAAAGGAAAATAACAACACCTGCTGTAGATTTATATGGTAGATGTTGTTGTGGATAAATTAATTAGTTTATGTGTGATACTTAGGTTATTAATGGAATATAGTACAATCAATTTAGATAACTAAATTTGAAAGCTAGCCTCTGTAGCATTATGTGGCGATTTAGTTTTCTTGTACCAAAGAAAGTCTAATGGGATTACCTTGTTCCATTGTTCACTTGAGGTCACATCCTATTGAAATTTGTCATGTGCCCTATCAAAAATTTCATAAAATGCCAATTGGCCATTTTATTATTTATCCAAACATAAAACTGAATCAATGTTTTTTCCCACCTTAAAAGAAGCAAAAAACCATTAAAATGAAATGCATTTTATTTGTGCTTGAATGTGCTTTTCCTTTGAAATTCTAAAGAAATGACAAAATTGCTTTCAAGAATATGGGGATGTCTTCATAAAAATGTTTTGGTGATCTTTAGCAGAGAATATACAAAATACTGCTATTTTGTTTCTCTGAATGTTACCAAAATCCATATTGGGATAGAAAACTAAATGCAAGGAATTTCCATCTAAAACTCGCTCCTCTCATTTTGACTATAGTACTTTTGCCTGTAGCTCTGACCAGTTCTCACGATTCCAGCCCAGATATGCCACTTGCTTCCAGTTTGCCATATTACTTGTCTCATTGCACTCATTGTTGCCAGCTACCATCAGGTTTGTAATAAAATCTTGACAGCAGTTATTTTTATTCAGGTTCCAGTTTCTGGTGTGAGATGATTCCTATGAAAATTTTTATTGTCACGTCTGAGTTTCTGACCCTTATTAATACCTTGCAAATGCAACTTCCCATAATAGAATAAATATTAAAAAAGTCTTTATTTATTGACAAGTTCAGAATCACCCCAGACTACTAATGGTTATCTCTTCTCCCTCCACTATTAAATTTTTCATTTTCACAACACGAACTTTGATCTCAGAGGTTTTGATTATGGTTGTATTATTTACTGCACCAGTGTGGGTAGTCTTACATCAATTCTCTGAGATATTAATCATAAGCATACTATTCATCCAGACTGAAGTTTGTACATACAGACCATTCTTAGGAGTTAAAGTGACAGCTCAGTAATTTTTTAGGTTTCATTCCCTGTTTTTGTCCATTTATTACTGCTTGGCCATTTGTGTATAATTACAAAGTCCTAATTTTGCAACTTACGGAAAATGAGGACCGGAATTTATCTTAAGAGAGAATGCTCAATAAAAAATAACCAGAATATCGGATGTCAGGATGAAACCAAACTTTGGTTGCCACAAGACACAAAAGAATTATTTCTTGCAACGATAGTTATTTTTGAGGGGAAAAAACCCTTCATTTTATTAAAACTTTAAGGAGAGATATGCTCCTTTCTTGCCCTGATGTAATGGGTTAGAGTGAGGGTCTAAATCAGTTTGGGTTTGTGCCTGAAATTCAAGCACAGCAACCAGCTCTCAGCAAGAATTCAGCAGACGATGAAGTAACTTTGCTAAAAAGAAAAGAATGTATTAAATCAATCACCAATAAGAAAAGGAAAAAATCCCCAAATAAGTAAAAGAATCAAAAAGGTAAAACAGAAACTGTATCACAATATCTTTGCATGAGAGGAATGAGAGACAGCTAACACATCAGGTTTTGGCTTTAGATGAGAGCTCTGGGACAAGAGAGCATACATCAACACTCATAAGCATAAAACCACCACACACAATTGCACCTCAATTCCAGAAGGAAAGGGGTGGGGCAGCAGAAATACAGCATAAAATGTACATTTGATGCTTGTGGAAAAGTTCCTTTTCTCATCCTCTTGCAGATGTCAGCCCTCCCCGACATCTCAGGTATACTTCTAGCTCCCCTTGACTCAGGGATATAACAGAATCCCAGACTCAGTTTGCCAGAAGTTTAGGAGATCAGTACTTATGATCTCTCTCTCATCAGAGGCTTCTCTTGTCTCATTAGCAGAGTATACAGGATCTTTGCCCGTCTGGTGTAGACAAAGGCAAAATGGTGCTGGTCATGTGTGGCCACACCTGCTGTGGTAGACAAGCCTGCTACAGGGATTTTTCTTTTTTTTTTTTTCCTCCTTCTCCCCTGTGATTAAGGCTCTGAGAGAGGAAGAGGGTTAAGAGCTCACTGCTGTCTGGTATCTTCAAAGGCAATCAGGCTATAGAAGTGGTGTGGAGGAGCTGCCTTCTCTTTGGACCACTGCCAGGAACTGGAAGGAGCTGGTGCTGGCTTTATGTGTTTGAGCCCTCAGAGAAAGAAGGGAGGNAAAAGAGGGCTGTAGTTGCCCCTGTGGCTGCTGCAGCGAGGATTCTTCTGTGTTCCACCCTTTGGTGTCTGGCAGGCCAAGAACCATTGCTTGTCCCCTCACCCTGGGTTAGGGTGGGGAACTCTCTCTCTTGCAGAGGAGCTCTCTGGCTTACATGATGTGCCAGAGAAGAAGTCAAGAAACCAGAAAGTCCACTCCATTTTATAGACTCTGTCCACCAATAATCTGTAGGGTCAGGACGGTGATGCAGGGGGTCTGCTGGGAAAGGTACCTCCAGTTTCAAAATAAGATGCTCTTTCATCATAGAAGCACCAAAGTTAACACTTAAAAATTAGATAATATTCAAACTGCAACAGCTGACCCAATTAAAATTAGTTTCAAAACATTGTTTGATATTTGTACATTTGGTAACTTGATGCTTTTGTGGCTAAAAAAGGAAAAGCCTTGATTTTTTGCTCAGAAATATTAAATCCTTTCCCTGCAAGAAAGCTGGACATCATTTTGTATGTGTCCTTGGGGAGAACTGGCCCACAACATTCATTCAATAGAGATGTGACTTGGAAGCAATGCTACTGAATAGATTGCTTAAGAGATGGCTTTGAGCTTAAGGCTAATTAGGGAAATAACCAGATATTAATAGGGGTAACCGCTGGACTACACATTAGCTGTTTTAATCTCTCCCTTGTGGTTGTGGGACATCTTACGCATTTACATGAATCTTCTATTTAAGAAAGGAAGAACACAATAAGGAATTTTATTTGCACTTTTTATTGATTTCAGCATATATTTTAAGAGGAAGAATATGGCATTTGATGATGATAGAAGTTACTCCACTAACTTCACACAGACCACAAAAGTAAAGTTGGATCTTCAAGGAAAGGACTCCAACTAGATGAAATTGCAGCTTTCTCAGGACAACTTTCAATTCAGGATAAATATAATGCAAGAACCTTACTTTGTAAACCAGACTAAGTTTATTCCTGGTTACACATGTACTGTAGTGCAGGCGCGTAAGCATAGAAAATATTGTTATTTTATGATTTATTCTGTGATAGGACTTGTGAGTGGATGGAAGAACTGGAGAGAGGGAGAATAGATGAGATCACTCCCAAACTCTGACCACCCAGAACTTCAATGAGTGCAAATCAAAGTCTCTTGGTTTGGATGGAGCCATGCTGTTTTAAACAATCTGAGGTTCTTCGTATCAGCAGTAGCATCAAGATGTAAAAAGAAGTTGTATTTACACTAACCTCTGCAAGCCTTAGGCCCTACAACTCCCATTACAATTAATACATTTTTTTTTATGGCTAAGGAAGTACAGAAACAGACTGAGAATGTAGAATTCTGTTCTAGTGGTTTAAAGAGTGTAGTTATTGATGAGGATTTTCTTGATGAAAACTGCAGCACAGTTGTTGATGGTCTGGCCAGCAATGCCAGTCAAATGTTTTATTGAATGTCACCTACTACTCAAAGAATAAAGTGGTCAATTTGCTCTCTTGTTTGTCAGCAAAATGGAAAATCACTGTGCTTGTCTTGTATGCAATTGAAAAATAAGAGAGCTAGAACAAGAAAATTCATCTTAGCTCCTGATAGGACCAAAAGTCATTGACAAGATGCAGCATAGCAAAATAGTGGGAACTCCAGCTCTAGAACTGTAGGATGGCTCCTAATAGAAATAATGGTCATCAGTGTGAGTGTTCTCTTTTATTCAACCTGAATAAACACATCCGGCTTGATTTGCCCCTGCATTGTTTTAGTTTTTCACCAACGTAATTTAAAATACAAACTTGAAGTCATGTAGTAAGTAATCAGGTGCAAAATCAGTAATGAACCTTTAGACTGCATGATACTGTTATATGAGTGTTAGTGGTGTTGCATTTTCTAATGCCTGACTTTGCTGTAGTTTACAGATACATCTGTATGGATCAGTCATACTAAGCTGTGGGGATGATATGCTTTCTGAAAAGACCTCTTGTAGGGCAAAGCTCCCTGCTAAAGACTAAATGAGATTTTGAGTGATTACTACTGTGCAGCTTTGCCAGTGTCTCTGTTGGATGGCATCCTACAGGTGCCTTACTACTCTTCTCTCTAAGTTGAATAACTTTCTGGCTATCCTAGCAAAGTCATGACTGCATTCACCTGTCAAGGATGCTTGTTAGTGTCTGGTGCACATAGACATTTATAGTCAGGCGCTTTCAGTGGAGCAGCTGTATTGCAGAAAAAGATAAAGATATGGCATAACTTTACTATTTGTTTGCCAATGGCATCCTTAACTAGGAAGAGTAGAGAATTACCATAACAGGAAGTCATCTGTCATCTATGTTTAGAGGAGAAAACCACAAAACTTTGAATTAAGTTTAATCCTTGGTAAGGGAGGGATGTAGAGAAAATATTGGTTAGCTCAGTATCTCTTTCTCAAAATACCTTTTCTTTTCCCCTTAGGCAAAAGCACAGTCTAATTACAAGCAGTGGGTGAAACACATTGCTAGAAAATGTTCAGCTGTGCAATTTTCATGTTTTCTGCCATTCTCATTTCATAAGAGTGTCATTTTTCCCAAGTGTTATGCGGTCATTTAAAACCAGCTCAGGACAGTCTGTGAAAAGTATTGATGAAATGAACTCCCTCCCAAAATAATCACAAGTCAGGATGATTGTCTATGTTTGAATACTAAATCAGCAATGACTCAGTGTTTTGTCTATTTCTGGTTACCCATTCCTCCTGCATGCAGTAAATCCAAAGGGGAAATGGAAGAGATGATCATCAAAAGTGCAAATTGTGCAGGGATCTGCTAAACCATTTGGTTTGATCCTGAGGGACCTTCTGTACTAAAAAGAGTTGTCAATTCTGTCAATGTTACTTCAGTGGTATGTAGTAGTATTAGTTCAATGTTCCCATTTCTTCCTCCTTTACATACTTTGTGTGCAGATGAATGACATGTAGTGGTGCTTCAAAATCAGCATATCAGCATCATTAAACATAACTAAGTAGAAGCTGAAAAGAAGAATATTCAGTGAATAATCTTCAGCATAAGAAGCGTAGTAAAATGGTAATTTATTTACCATTTCCAGACACTATTCAGACTACTGTGGGTCTTTACAACACAAGCAAGAAAACACTTTGATAAAAGAGTAATCCAAACATCACTGAAGGGGAGGTACCAGATGACTGGAAGGTGTCTGATTTGACACCTGTTTATAATAAGAGCTGGAAGGAGGATCCGGGGAACTACAAGCCTGTCAGCCTGACTTCAGGAAAAATCATGGAAAAATCATGGAGAGGATCATCTTGAGTGAGGTCTCACAGCAATTACAGGGCAGCCAAGGGATCAGGGCCAGCCAGCATGTCTTTATGAAAGGGAGATCTTGCTTAATAAACCTGATCTCTTTCTATGACCATGTGACTCGCCTTTTGGATGTGGGGGGAAGGCTGTGGATGTTGTCTACTTGGACTTTGGGAAAGCTTTAGACACAGTCTTCCACAACATTCTTCTGGAGAAACTGGTGAATCATGGGAGAGATAAATGTACCCTTCACTGAGAGTGTAGATCTGCTCAGGGGCAGGAAGGGTATCCAGAGGGACTTGGACAGGATGGGTTGGTGGGCCGAAGCCAATTGTATGAAGTTGTTACGATTTAGCACTGGTTGCTTAACTGTACAGAAGATAAACCCTTGCCTTGCTTAAACCCAGAAGGAAGAGAATAAGCACAGTTACAGAAATCAGAACTGCAAATATTAAGACTTTATTGTGAGCTAAAGAAATGGAAAATAAATATGAAGGGGGGGGGTGTGGGGGTGGGGGAAGAGAGAGAACAAGGCCCCAGTCACCCCCTTGAAACTAGCAACTATTCCGTGCCTTTTGTTAGGCTATGACCTCAAAAATGCAATGTCTAGGCTTCTTCTTAACCCAAACACCACCCCTCAAAAGAAGACTAATCCTGGGAGCCAGCATGCTGTTGGTGGATGGAAAAAAAGAGAAACAGCTCCGGGGGATGAGATGAGTTGACTTACTGTATAGGAGTAGCCCCAAGCTCTCCTACACAAACCTCTGGAAAAGCAGGGAGGGAAAAAAGGGGTACTAGGGGAAGCAGGTGATGAGACACCCCCCCCTCGCCAAACTACTCAGGAAAATCCTCCTTACTCTGTTTTTCCGAGACCACTTCAGTTATAGACTCTTTCCTGGATACTGCTACAGCCCACTCCACCCAGCCTGGCTTCCTTCTGACAGAGTGAACTCCAGTGAGTGAGATCTAACTCCTTGTGTGCTTGAAGAGAATTTGATGCAGGAATACTACAGACAAATGGGATTTCACCAAACTCACGACAGCAGTAGGATAAGGCCAAGTGCTGGGTCCTGCATTTTGGTCACAATAACCCTAGACAATGCGACAGGCTCGGGGATGAGTGGCTAGAAAGCTGGGGTGCTGGGACCTGGATGTGCTGGTAGACAGCTGGCTTAATATGAGCCAGCCGTCTGCACAGGTGGCCAAGAAGGCCGACAGGATCCTGGCCTGTATCAGGAATAGCGTGGTCAGCAGGAGTGGGTATGGTTGGGCTTGGTGATCTAGTAGGTCCTTTCCAATAAGGATTATTCTGTGATTCTGTGATAATGTAAAATAAGATTATGATGCAATGTCATTTCTGATGTGTGATGGATGAGGCATCAACACTGAATGATGTTAGCTACCAGCATAAATGTGCATTTTCATGTACTGAGGTAAATTATATGATATATTCTTTTAGTCATTGAGTAGTTAATACAAGCTTGTCTTCATCTTTACTGACTTCAGATAGCAAACAATTGCCATCCATGCTACTTGTATGCTTCTGTCCTGGTTGTTCTGTCCAAAACATAGGATGTCAGGTCATAGGCTGGACTTAATAATAATAATTAATAATAATTAATAATACTGTGATTCTGTGATATTATCTGATGAAATTTTAGAATATCTTCCCTATCTGTGAGAGGCTGGTGGACTTTAAGAAAAACTCGGGTTTATGGCAAAGCTAACAGTATCTGCAGTTGTGTTAGGTCTGAGCTACACTTGTAAATGTTTTATTTGGCTTCAATTTCTACACTTGGCAGTTCACTATATATCGAAACAAAATTTAAATAATATGATCTACAGTGCTATGGAGGAATCCTGCAAATGAGCCTGTCCCACCCACAAGCCCCATAGAGTGAGACTGTCATACAAGATACAAGAACAGTGCCTAGGAATATCCATTTAGGATTTTTGTCTTTCAGTATTGCAGTCTTCTTAGAATCATGAAGGACAACACAATTTCTATGGGAAGAAGCAAACAAGCACAGTACCATGTGTTCACCTATTTATGTAAGACTCATCTGGTAAACAGATTATTATTAAAAATAAGAAGTGAAAGAAAGGGAAGAGACTAAGATTTTACATAAAGGAACATCAAACAATGAAAATAATGGTATGGCTTCATAGACCTGTAAAATACTTTGTATAAGATCCTTTTTCCTTATAAAGAGGAAAGTCTATAGTTTAAACCTGAATAAAGAATAACAGGAAAACCCTTAAAAAACCTGTTCTCTTGTGTAAGCAGTTTTAAAGTTCAAGGATGCCACTTCATTGAGAAATGTTTCACAATATGTATTTAATATTTCTAACCAAGATTTCCATTTTGAATATACTTTTTAGTATCTTTTGAATATATTTTTCTTCTTTGAATGTGTAAATTGTATAAAGATTTGTAAAAAAAAAAAGTTATAAAACATTCTTTACCTATTGGAAAGTTTCTATATTTTATCAGTTATTGTCTGATATCATGGAAACAGACATGTTATAGGTAAAATTTAGCAAATTTATAGATAATACTTAATTGCTTTTTGAAATTACCAGCTATTTGAAGTTTAAAGATATGGAGATTAGCTGGAAAATGACTAATCATCTGGCAACACTTGGGCATACCAAAATTATAAGAACAGGCAGGCTTTACTTCTCCAGGAGTTGATAAGCAAAAAATACCATTCCTTTGAATTTTGGGATTGTTTTTTTATCTTAGTTTAAAGACTTTTAAGTGATATTTCAGGTTTAAAAGATTATTCATAGAGCAAAGGACTTTAATAAAATTGTAGCAGAGATATTTTGAAATATAATTTCACATCCTATTTTTAGCCCTGACTAGATAGATCAATTGAAAAGGATGTAACAGGAAATGTCACCAAAAAGAACTAAAATTCTGACTTCAAGACTAATGCAAGAATTTTCTTTTCATAAGGTCCAAACCAGTACAAATGGTCCAAAACAATTGGCTGTATTGACAGCATAAAGCAGAGCTTTTAAGTACCTCCAAATGGCTTAGGAGGAAAGCGTCAGTGTACTTTGTGTCACTACTCTCTGGCATTCTTTTGGATTGGCTCTGGCTGGCAGCTAAACAGCAGCACAGCTACTCTCTTAACCCCCTTCATCTATAGAGAGACTGATTTTATGTTCTGTTGTTCTCTGTCACTCTCAATAAATTCTTTAGCTGGAGCTTTGGTGAAGCTGAATGTTTATGCCTTGTCCAGAGCACTGTGGAGTTTAGAAGCTCATCTTTTCATTAACAGTATGAAAAGAGGCATCTCCTTAGATACATCAATTCATAGAATCATTCAGGTTGGAAGAGATCTTAAAGATCATCTAGTTCCAACCCCGCTGCCATGAATAGGGACACCCCCGACTAGACCAGGGTGATCAAGGCCCCATCCAATCCGGCCCCCTTCAGGTACTGGAAGGCTGCTAAAAGATCTCCCCAGAGCCTTCTCTTTTCCAGGCTGAACAGCCCCAACTTTCTCAACCTGTCCCTATAGGAGAGATGCTCCAACCCTCCAATCATCCTTGTAGCCCTCCTTCTGAACACATTCCAACAGTTCAATATAATTCCTGTGTTGGGGGCTCCAGAGCTGGATGCAGTAGTCCAGATGGCGTCTCATGAGAGCAGAATTGAGGGGGAGGATCATCTCCCTTGACCTACTGGTCACACATCTTGCTGTTACCTGTTTTGGCTGAGATATATACATCCTAATTTGGTCTGAAAACAGGTCTTTCCCATTTTAAAACTTATCCCTAAGATTTTATTTTAAATGATCCATTTTCTATTCTAAGTTAAGTGTTCAGTCAGATGTTCAAGTACTGCATACAAAATTAACTTCACCAACTTCTGCAAATAATCAACTCTGGATCAGTGGAATTCACTAGGCCACTGAGTAACAAAGAGAAAAAATAATTATACATCCTGTTGACACTAAGGGATCAATATTAAAATCTTGGTGGATGAGGCAGATGTTTCTGTACATTTGCATGACCCTCTGCAACCATTTTAATTTATCTATGTGTTGGTAATTATCTAAAATTGTATATAGTGGCACATGAGCACCTGTTATATTTGAATCTTAGAAAGTTGGTAAGATGTTTTCATTTTTTACTCGTCCCCAAAAATGTGTATCTCATCCAAAATATGCTTAACATTGAATAAATATTGGGTCATTGACAATGCTGAGTCACAATTCACTGATCCGTTGGGAGAATGGTCCCTTTCATAAGCAGGATCTTCTTACATCATGTTTTCTCTTGACAGGTCTCTCATTTATGTATTAATCAAAAAGCAACTGTTATTTTATTGTTGGAACAGATGATTCAGATGTGATCCATCCATTGATTTATTTTCCTGTTGTTTTCCCTTATATGCAGTAGCCATTCCTACCTACATAATAAATTCTGCACAGGAAATCACATATGCCTGTGGATGATTAAAAATCACAGTCTTACTTTGGTTGAATTTTTTTCTTCTTGTCACACCACAATAACCAAAAAGGAACAGAGTCAGTTGCCTGCATCTGCAGTTTTATTAGCTACAGTATGTAAGCATACAGGTGTTAGCATGTGACAAGTTTGAACAACATTTAATTTAAAATTGTTATAGGAAGACTAATAAAGCAATATTGGTCTAATAGGTTTGTTTTTTTATGGATCAAGTCAAATGCTGC
Source organism: Upupa epops (assembly GCA_013397515.1). NCBI lineage: Eukaryota > Metazoa > Chordata > Aves > Bucerotiformes > Upupidae > Upupa > Upupa epops. The sequence goes on from VZRI01009893.1 coordinate 58,300, forward strand.
ACAGAACATTTTTATTCTCTCTAGCTAAATGTATCTAGTTATGTAATCACAGAATTACTGGGGCTGGAAAAGACCTCTAAGTACTGGCCAGACTATTGCAGAGGGGATACTAATGATCATAAACAGACAGGGCACTATATTCCAAATCAAATGGGCTCAGTGATTACTCATTTTCTTTTAGAATAACAAAATGGTGTTATCAAGAATAAACAGAAGGAAACCATAAAAATGAAACACCTGCTATTTCTTTTTCACAGATGTGGTTGCATATGGGCAGAGATACTTAAATATAAAATACTTGAGTTATTCTGCAGAAAATTAATAACTCTGTGGTCTCAAAACATCTAACAGAACTAATAAGAAAAATAAGAAAGATCTGAAATCTGTACTCACTATCAGAGTTCCAATGAATCTTTTACCACTGGTACCAATGTTATTGTTACCCTAAGGATTTTAATAAAATGCTGTCTTTAAGCTTCAAATTGCCATATGAGTTCAGAAGTTATTAACACTGATTGCTTAATTTCCATACACTTAACAGCATCAGGTAGGTATTTAATTACAACAAATACATTCTTTCTGACCAAATTTATGAGATGGCTTTTCTCAGCTTTTGACAGTTAGGTACTAAAAATCTTGGCGTTGCTTTTGAACATAGCACCAGCCAGATCTGGATAAACAGTGATATTGATTCTTTCCCTACAGGAATATATAGATTACATTTAGCCCATAATGAACCAGTAAATATTTCATACATATATCATCAATCTTTAAATTTAGGGGCTCTGAATTCAGATCTCATTGTTGTCATATGGTATGATAATTGTGACACACATCAGTAGGTGAAAATTTGTTTCTGTAAACATGTAGGTGAATTTTGTCTTTTGCTTAAATAAGCAGTAGAGCTGTAGTAGCAATTATCTGACTTATTTGCCATTCATACCACAGGAGTATGAGCAGTAGAGCTGTAGTAGCAATTATCTGACTTATTTGCCATTCATACCACAGGAGTATGAGCAGTAGAGCTGTAGTAGCAATTATCTGACTTATTTGCCACTCATACCACAGGACTTCCCATCTCACTTTTTTTTTTTTTCTCATAGGCAGTACTTAGGAGAATAAGTCACAGCACCTCCTGTCTCTGCTGAGTCAATAAAATGATCTCAGAAAGATCCTTCTCAGTGGCTAGGAAAACATGGAACTTCCTCAATATTTAACCTTTTGCATAAAAGACTTTTATATTTGTTTAATAATAATTACTATTATTACTGAAGGACTGCAGAAAGTTAACATGACAATGTCATTTCACGTGGTTTTTATTCATATATTCATATATTTATAAATACTAAAACCAGAATATATCTTGCATTCAAAATCTGGAAGGTATCACTTATGTGTTTAAGGAATGTGACTAATTCCAAATGTACTAAAAAACTCACAGAAAACTGAGTGAGTGAGTGAGTGAGTGAGTGAGTGAGTGAGTGAGTGAGTGAGTGAGTGATATTTTTTGATAGTAAATGTCAAAGAAACAAAGAGCAAGAGGGAAGGGAAAAAGAAAGTTAGAAATTTTCACTGGACAGAAGAAAATCAATCACAGGTCAATGCAACAAGTGTGTTTGGGAATTTTTTAGGCAGTTTCCTAGTTTGGCATCCTTATTCTACAGTACATGTGAACTGTAGCTAAGAGTGGAAATCTGGGTGTATTTACTTCATAGGCAGTTTTAATCTCTATTATCTGTCTTTGGCTCCTAGGCCATTCCACATCGTTCCTCCACGAGATGAAGTTGACAGTATACTATGCAGCAAGAGGCTTTTTTTTTTTTTCTGCTGAAAGAGAGGTGTACAGTTACAGGAATGTGTGTGAGTTGACTAGATTTCCCTGATTTTCAACATGCACTGACTCTGTTCTTGGATGTATATTTGAGATACTATTTGCTGGCTGTACTTTCTTCCTATTTCTTTTTTAATACAGAAAGTGAAGCTGGTATTTTAAGAGCTGCCTGTCAGAAATTATTTTAATCTATTTACTTTTTGTTTCATAGACATTTTATTAATATAAAGGATCTAATTTGTGCTTGAAAACAAGGTCTCTGCAAAAGTGTTTGTGGTAAATAAGATGAAGAATGAGAATGGGTAGAAAGACATGGAAAGTGCCTGTGTATGGCTTATATTTTGTGCTGACAGGGAGGAGTGTATGGCCCAATAAAGTGCTGACAGATGAAGTCCACAAACTGAGTTCTGTGAGCAAAATTAGGCTCTAAGATGTCTGCTTTGGAGCAAACCATGAACTGAGACCAAACATGGTTATAGGCATAGATAACTAATTTTATTCATATAATTCAGGGCTCCGGAGACTCGAGGAAACCTTGGGATTCTCAAGTGATTCTTGCACTGGCTGTTTATTTATTCTGATACTGGTCTAGGGTTGGAAAAACATGGACTTGATGAACAGACCACTCACTGGATAGTGAATTTGCTGCATGGTCACACTCAGAGCGTTGTGGTCAATGGCTCCAAGTTCAAATGGAAAGCAGTGACGAGTGGCATCTCTCAAGGGTCAGTACTGGGACCAGTGCTGTTTAACATCTTTGTCGGCGATATGGACATTGGCATTGAGTGCACCCTCACCAAGTTTGCCATTGACACCAAGCTGTGTGGTGTGGTGGACACGCTGGAGGGAAGGGATGCCATCTAGAGGGACCTGGACAGGCTTGAGAGGTGGCCAGTGTCAACCTCATGATATTCAACAAGGCCAAGTGCAAGGTCCTGCACCTGGGTTGAGCAGCCTTGAGGAGAAAGACTTGCGGGTGTTGGTCAACAAAAAATGCAACATGATCTGGCAATGTTCGCTTGCGGCCCAGAAAGCCAACCGCATCCTGGGCTGCATCAAGAGAAGGGTGACCAGTAGGTCAAAAGAGGCAATGCTCCCTCTCTATTCTGCTCTCGTGTGACCCCATCTGGACTGCTGCATCCAGTTCTGGAGCCCCAACAGAGGAAAGATGTTGAACTGTTGGAACATGTCCAGAGGAGGGCCATGAGGATGATGGGAGTGCTGGAGCACCTCTCCTCCAGGGACAGGCTGAGAGAGTTGGGGCTGTTCAGCCTGGAGAAGAGGAGACTCCCAAAATATCTTATAGTAGACTTCCAGCACCTGAGAGAGGCCTGCAGAAAAGCTACGGAGGGGCTGTTTACAAGTGCTTGAAGTGATAGGATCAGGGGTGATGGTTTCAAGCTAGTTTATGGGTGAAGTCAAAAGTAAGTTCTTCATGATGGGGGTGGTGACACACTGGAACAGGTTGCCCAGGGAGGTTGTGGATGCCTCCTCTCTGGAAGTGTTGAAGTCCTGATTGGATGGGGCCTGAGCAACCTGGTCTAGTGGGGTGTCCCTGCTCATGGCAGGAGAAGGTCCCTTCCAACCTAAACCATTCTATGAATCTATGAATCTATGACTTGGTGACTTAGCAAGTCTTGTAGAACAAGATCAGGTTGGCTACGCAGGAACTTCCTTAACTTCCTTAAACCCATGCTGTCTGTGCCTGATCCCCTGATTAATGGCACAGAGTCTAGTTGGAGGCCTATATCTAGTAGAGTCCTCCAAGGATCAGTACTGGGACCAGTCCTCTTCAATCCTCTTCATTAATGACTTGGATGAGGGATTAGGGTGCACTGTCAGCAAGTTTGCTGATGACACAAAGCTGAGTGGTGTCACTGACACATCAGCAGACTGTGCTGCTGTTCAGCAAGACCTGGCTAGAGAGCTGGGCAGAAAGAAATTTAATGAGGTACAACAAGGAGGACACAGAGCTGCTGGAGGGTGTCCGGTGTAGAGCAACAAAGATGATGAAGGAAGTAGGGCACCTCCCTTATGAGGAAGTGCTGAGGGAGCTGTGTCTCTTTACCTTGGAGAAGAGGAGGCTGAGGGGTGACTTCATTAATGTGTACAAATATGTGCGGGGTGGGTGTCAGGAGGATGAAACCAGGCTCTTCTCAAGGTCATCTAGTGATAGGACAAGGGGCAATGGGTGTAAGCTGGAACATAGGAGGTTCCATAGAAATATCAGACGGAACTTCTTCACAGCGAGGTGAACAGAGCATTGGAACAGGCTGCCCAGGGGTGTTGTGGAGTCTCCTTCTCTGGAGACGTTCAAGACCCACCTGGATGTGTTCCTGTGCAACTTGGTCTAGGTGATTCTGCTGTGTCAGGGGGATTGGACTAGATGATTTTTTGAGGTCCCTTCCCATCCCTAATGATTCTATGATTGCCTTGCCTTGTACTTGCCACTCTCTGGCAGTCAGGATTATCTTCTCCATAACCTTGCCAGACACCAAGGTCAGGCTGACAGGCCTGTAGTTCCCTTGACCCTCCTTCCATCCCTTCTTGTCAATGGTCACCACATTGGCCGACCTCCTCAGTTATCTGAGATGAGTAACGAATGATGGAGAGCAGCCTAGTTAGGTCTTGCACCAGTCTCATCCAGACCCGTAGGCTTGTTAAGTGGCACAGCACGTCACTAAGTACATCCTGCTGGATTACAGAAGGAATATTCTGCACCCCTTCCCTGTCTACCAACTCAGGAGCCTAGTTATCCAGAGGATGACCAAGCTTTCTGTTGAAGACTGAGGCAAAGAAGGTGTTAAGTATCTCAGCCTTTACCCTGTCTTCAGTTGCCATGTTCCCCCCCTTCATAAAATAAGCAGTGGAGATTTTCCTTGGCCCTCCTCTCCAGCCACTCATCCACCAGTCTGTATTTCTGCTGGGGGTTACTGTGGCAAAATATAGGACACTGCACTTGACCTTGTTAAACCTCATCCCATGGTTCTCTGTCCATTCAAGCAAGACCCATAACCAGGCATTTGTATTAGACAGATGGTTCCAGTTTAAACTGAATGAGGGTAAAGCCTAAATGGATTTCTTGAGCTATGGCATTAGTTTGTCTAGACTCCAGGTGAGGCTGATCAGAGTCATTAAGTCACCTAAGGTTCTGACAAGTTCACACATCAGTTATTCCAAATTCTCTCTACCCCATATTTGGTTACACATCTTGCCCATGCCTTGGAGTATTTTATTCCATACTACTTGACCAAAGCCCTCTCAGGCTTGCATATAACATCTCTAACAGTAAGACACTAGTGTTCTTTATTTACAGGTGAACCTTCTGCTTGCATATCAACTTATCCAAAGGCAGAACTTTTCACTCCTTGGAGAAACAAG
>VZRI01009894.1:142-25457 GCA_013397515.1 Upupa epops
CACACACACACAGGAGTTTGTTCTCTCCTACAGGAGCTCTGTGTCTCTGTAGACATTGCAGCAGGAGCAGGAGAAAGGCAAAGATGTTGAAGAAGATGACGAAGAAAGACAAAAATGAAGAAGCAGGAAGTATCTTCCTTTTATGGACTATGTTGACCAATCACCTCTAGAGTCCAGACACTGACACAGGAGGTCTGCTAGGAAAGCTAACTCCAGCTTCAAAATAAAATGCTTTTTCGGCATAAAAGCACTACAACTAATACTTGAAAATTTGGTGTTTTCAAACCAGAACAACCATCTAACCAGTTTTTTACCCAGTGAAGTGTATGTGCATCCAAACCAAGAACATTCAATTTCTCTAGAAGTATATTGTGGGCAGAAGTGTCAAATTCCTTACTAAACTTAAGGTAGATAACATCACAGCCTTTCCTTTATCCAACAAACAGGTTATCCTGTCATAGAAGGACATAGAAGGACCTGCCCTCCGTAAACCCATAAATACTATAATATTGAGGAGACTGACAATATTTTAATGTAGTTGGTTTAGCCAGCAGAGCTTCATGGAAGAAAGAATTGACCACGTTGTCTGATCCTCCAGTTCATATTCATAAAGACTTTGTCTGTAGAAGAAAGAAGTAAGGCATCCTCGTGGCCTGTTCTTGTTGTCTTTCATTGACTTTGTCCAGTGAGGGCACACTTGTATTTTTAATATAATTAAACCACTTTTGTATACTGAATGAAAAGCATGAATAATTATCAGGTAAAGGATGTTACTTGTCTTAGAAGAGAAGTGAAGAAGTAGATGTAACCACACACACTATTTGCAGCTGTTCTTTAAAACCTCCCTAGGATTTAAATCACCTTAATATCAAAAATGTCCCAGGTTTCACTTTGAAACTCCATCTCTGAGTGTAATGCATCATTTCAGTGCTATCTGTATCACACTAACAGAAATTAGTAGGATGTGCATTAAACACATAAAACTGTATTCTTTCTTGGCCCTAACCAAAGGCTGTAGCACAAATCACCACTCTAGTTGCTTTATTAAAACTGCTTAACTAATCCATAATTGTTTTAGCATTTAATATCAAACAAAGTCATCTCCACATTTCTACTCTCCACTGCAGAGATGACCCTAGATCATGGCTTTCCTCCAACGTTTACAAAATATTCAGTAAGCCTTCATTATTTTCCTATGCTATCAACTCCAATGTACTGTGATGTCATTAAAATAATGTCTGCCTTCTAGGTTCACTATATTGTCTTCCAGGACTCTTCAGTTTCATAATTGAACCTCACACTCTGTTTCTGAGTTTAACCTACCATAAGGCAGTAATTTGGCAATATTTTTAAAGATATGCAAGAATACAGATATTTCATCAAGGGTGAAGGGACAAAGCACATACAATAATGATATTAATGATCTCCCCAATGTATTTATTAGTCAGTGTGTACAGCAGAAATGAGAATTGATTTATTTGTCATTATCATTTCCTCTATCAACCTGGTTCTACTACAAAGCAAAATGTCGGGTTTCCTAATGGAAATTAGTGCTATTGGATAAGAATGATGTACAGCTTTCTCACTGTCTCTCCAGGATTTCATGTTAAAAATCAGTAGACTTGACAATACCAAGACAAAAATAGTGGGAAAGCCAAGGTAAAGTTTGAAATGTGCATGACAGGGGACACTACTAACATCCTAACCAATGTAGGCACTTGTCCTGGTTTAGATCTCCCAGAGTCTTCAAAACATGAAAAAAAACAAGTAAAGATTTATAGTAAATAAAAATAACAAGTTTATTAACAAAGGACAAGAAGAACAGCTAGAAAGAAGTATAAAACAAAATGATATTTTTCATCTCATATCTTGGGAGTTGTGAATACATGTGTGGTGGCAAAGAATCTTCTGAGAAACCAAATGCAAAAGAAACATACAACAGCAATGATCCTCTACACTGGCCTGGGAGACAGAAAGCAGAGGAAATTTAATAGCCTAGCATGTCTTGTATGATTGTGGGGAAGGGTATCATTAGTCCTCATGATGGATATGTGATAGAATCTAATTGGTTTCCTGTCATGTTACATCAAGGGTCAGTGCTGAGATACTCTGGTTGGTTCTCTAAACTCTCATGCCATTCTAGATCAAAATTCCCTCAAAAATAATCCATGACACTATTTTTGAAATAATACAAAAAAGCTCACTCTGTCCTCATGTTATTTTGGTATGCCAAAGCAGTTGTTCTATTCAAACCTGTGATCCACCTCTTTTCCTGCATCTTGGAGTCCAAAGCATGTCTTATTTTCTGAAGGGGTATGCATAATACTTTCTTTGACACCTGATGTTTCTTTTCTGATTTTCAGCTTATAACTGTTCATGAAATTGTTGTTTACATTGTCTTTCACTAGAGAATAAAGCTAGTAAAAACTAAACCACTAAAGAATTACTTTTAAAATATTTAGTTGTAATTATCAGTTGTCATTTTAAAAATATCTCAGACTTTTAACAGTCTCATATTGAACTGAGACATAGATACGTGCAATCAGTCTATGTCATCAATATTAGTATGTTCAGTTCAGAGCCACTGGCTCTGACAATGCAATCTGACTAATAAAACCAAATTTAAAAAAACTATTTACCTCTTGCAGACCTTAAAATGGATATTAATAATTAAAACTACCATGGATTTTCCTGACAGGTGAATAAAATAAGATCACAAAAGCATGCATATGTTCACAAGAGCAAAACAAATTATCCAATAAGCTCATGTGCCTAATTAAAAATAATTCTGAGCATTGTCCATCAGTGCTTATACACAAAGGTTTTCTACTACAGCCTAAGAAAAAAAACCAAACAACAAACTAACCCCTTATTTTTTTATATAGCAAGGTGGTCAATAACAGTTGTGTTCTCCAGAACTGTTCTCCAGTGATGAATAGTGTTTTCTATGTAGAAATATCTGGTACAAATCCTCAACCTGTGTGGCATACCAATTAAACATCTATAATGGAATGAATAGAAGAATATTTATTAGCATCAATCCCAGAAGTTTCTGCATGGTCAGCTTTCACATTGTTTTACAGAAGGCAGCTGCAAGTCTTTGTACCTGGTTTTGCACCAACAGTTATGCTTGCTGTTTTGTACCCTGTTTTGCAAATCGTGTCTCAGAAGACCTTGCTGGTGAATGAATGGCACATGATAGATAAGGTCCATGATGCCTTAAGAACAAATGCTAAGCAAGTAAGGGGGTACAAACTTCTCAGGATGCTGCCCAGACAGTGAAAGACCTGCTTTTTCAAGTATGAATGGCAGAATGCAGTGATACCAAGAAAGAAGTGAAGGAGTCATCTTGAGACTTTGCCTGACAGAAGTGACTATTCTTTCCTTAACTGAATTTCACATAGTTTGTTCTATTCTATCTCTCCTTCTTTTCTTCCTCTTTTCTCATTAATAAAACAATGAAATTTTCCTAGTGGATATATAGTCTTTGGGTTTTAATTCAGATCAGTGTGATCATATCAACTCTAAGTATCTGTGTCTTGTGTATCTAGTTAATTCTTTTTAAAATTACAGCTTAATTTACATTGCTTATATTTTAGTCATGTTGCATATATCATGAAAGGAATCTCAGGGAACGACTCAATCTATCAGTAATCCTTTAAAAGATAAAAGGGCAAGGTAAACTGACTTCTAAGTATTAGTTGTTTATGGAAGTGGCTTCTCCAGAAGAAGAAATTAAAGGATATCTGTTTACACATATAATCATAGACTCATAGACTCATAGAATCATACAATAATTAGGGATTGGAAGGGACCTCAAAAGATCATCCAGTCCAATCCCATCACCACAACAGGACCACCTAGACCAAGTCGCAAAAGAACAGATCTAGGCAAATCTTGAACATCTCCGGAGAAGGAGACTCCACAACCTCCGTAGGCAGCCTGCTCCAATGCTCCATTATCCTCACTGAGAAGAAGTTTCTTCAGATACCTATATGGAACCCCTTTGTGCCAGCTTGCACGCATTGTCCCTCATCCTATGACTAGGTGACCTTGAGAAGAGCCTAGCTCCATACTCCTTTCACACACCCCTCACATATTTATAGACATTAATAAGGTCAATCCTCAGCCTACTCTGCTCCAAGCTCAAGAGACCCAGCCTTTCCTCATAAGGGAGGTGTTCTACTTCCTTCATCACTTCATTGCTCTACGCTGGACACCTTCCAGCAGCAATGTGTCCTTCTTGAACTGAGGAGACCAAAAATGGACACAGTACTCCAGATGCAATCTCACTAGTGCAGAGCAGAGGGGGAGAAGAACCTCTCTCGATCTGCTAACCACCCCCTTTCTGATCCACCCCAGGATGCTGTTTGGCCCTCTTGGTCACAAGAGCACATTGCTGGCTCATAGTCATCCTGCTGTCCACTAGGACCCCCAGGTCCCTTTCTCCTACACTGCTGTGCAACAGGTCAGTCCCCACCCTATATGATCATTTTAGTATTAGTATAAATGATCATTTTAATATTAGTACATGTATTTCTGCATGTCACATATCTCCCTTAGGTTTTTAGAGTCAGGAGCTTCCTTCATACTTTCCTATGTATCAGAGGGCTTTCACTGCTAACTGCATTGCTATCGCAGGTTTAAAATGAAGGTCTAGATTAGTTCTGTGTGGTGTCTGCAATACGCACACCAACCAGCTTTCACTAGGAATTCAACAGGCAATGAAGCAGCTTTGGTAAAAAGAAACAATTCATTGATCCCACAACCAATAAGGAAAGGAAAAATCCTCAAATAAGTAAAAAAACAGTCACAGAGTATAACAGAAACTGGATCACAATGCCATTACACACACTCTGAGGAAATGGGAGTAAACTAACAAAAACTTGGGGTTTTTGGTTTCAAACAAGAACACTGGGGAAAAGAGCATACACCCTAACCAGAGGGGCAATGCAGCCATCCCTTCAATCTTTAGAACTCAGGGGAACTCCTGAAGCCCTCATATGTTTTGATGCTTGTGGAAGAGTCCCTTTTCCAGTCATTTTGCAAAAGCCACCTTTCCCTGTATGTCTCAGACTATGTAGCAATTATTCCTCTCCCCTCTCATCTTGGGAATTTTTAAAAATGCCACTATGGCCAGCAGATCATAGTCATCATCTTCAAGGTTGCAGCAGCATTTCAGATGAAGGAACATACACTTCAGAACCCTAATCTCTTTCTATTTGTCAGAGGTTTGCAAGATCAGTCCCATCTGCACTTTTTAGCACAAAACTTCTGGCCAAGCAGAATGAACCTTCAGAAGCCCACCTCAGGACTTCTCTCTTGCTGACTGAAACGTTTCTCAGTTCCTCAGTGGCAGAGCTGAGATACAGCATCTGTGTCAGTCTCATGGCCCTGGTCAAGTGGGGATATACCTTTGGTGACAGCAAAGGAAACATGGCAGCGGTTATGTAGGGTCATACCTGTTGTGACAAACAGGGCATGGCTCATATGGCTGAGAGGCCTCTTCCAGGGCCATCTCTCTCATTCTCTTTTTCCTTATCTCAAGTGATTTATGGCTCTGAGGGAGGAAAAAGGCTAAGAGTTCACCACCTCCTTGGCATATTCAAAGATGATCAGCTTGCAAGGAGAGCAGTGATGAGGCAGCAGCTTCAAACTTCAGCATCTTACTGTTAAGCAGAGGCAGGAAAGGCCAGGCCTGCAGCTGTTTGCAGCAATATGCTAGAAATCAGGAACCTACACTGGCTGGGCTTGGCTGCAGAGACAAGCTGGTCTGGCTGCTATTGAATTCAGCGGCAGAGTGGTTTCAGTGGTGGCTGGACAAGCAGGTGCTGGGAGTGATGTCTGCAGTTCAAGGTCTTAGCTTGCTATTCATTCCAGTCCTTGGGAAAAGAAGGCCAGGGCTGACCCTTGTGGTGGAACTGCAGTGACTGCTTTACAGCCGGGCCCTGCATCCACCAAGTTGGGCCATGGTTTCATTGCCCCCAGTAGGGGCAGGTGGCAGGGAAGCAGCGGCCAGGCCAGGTCTTCCCCCACCAGGATGGGGGCTTTGTTCTATTATGCGCATGCAGGCTTGCAGGATGTGACGCAATAGGTTCTCTAGTCTACTACATCTGTGGGAAAAAGGGGCGTACACAAAGGGCAGGGGTATGTAAGTGTAAGCCACGTGATAATAAACGCCATTTGCTGTTCAACACATTGGTGTGTACCTCGGTGAATGGTCAAGCTATGGTCCCCCAGAGGAAAACAAACAGATCATGTAATGTTTACTGCAACAGGGCTTGGCCCACCAGAGCAGCTCTCCCACTTCCAAGAGACAGAATAAGAGGTATATGCAGAAGTCCACTCCCTTTTATAGTCACTGCCCACCCGTCAGGTCACAGTTTAAAAATAAAATGCACTTTTGGCATAAAAGCAAACAGTATGCCTGTGAGAATCAGGAAAATAATAAAAAGGAAAAAAAAGCATGCTGTTGTTGAACTTCCACCACTGTTAGAAGTACATGATGCCTTGGTGCCATAGATACTTCTCTTAATTTAGAAAATTGTGGGTCTCAGGCAGCATTTCCCCAAGAGTGCGCATCACAAAGGTCCATATGTGCTCTCTCTAAGTGCACTCTGGAATTACAGTCACCCTCTATCATTTTTCTTGTCAATACTTTGAGGTGATGATGGACAATAAGTATCAAATTCTCAGTTACTGTGTCCTCCCAAGGTTGTCTTCTAAGCATGGTGTAACAGTTCCTATGTCAAAAGTTTTAATAAACGCTAGCTTCTTTTATGATACTGGAATATTTAACTTACACCAGTTATTTGTATTATTCTCCCAGATCTCATCAATTTAATTAGACTTGCCAGCATCCATTTTACTTTGAACAAAATTCAACCTGTTGATGCCATTGGCTTATTTTGTACTACCTGCTATTGTATGACATTTACTATTACATCATCTTTTGTAATCAGGTCAAGTAACTATAGAAAATTTCCTTTATTGACTGATTCTATGGCCTCATTATAGCCTCTCAGCACTAATTCTTTCTCTCCTGGTAGAAAAGATAATTACTTCTATTACTGTTCTAAAATAATATACTTAATTGACAGTCATTTTCTGAAGATACCCATTAGAGCAATGACACCTCAGTTTCCTTGTGACAGGGATTGAGAGTATAATTTATTTATCCTTGAAAGTCCAATCCAATACTAAAATCTGATGAACAGTAATGCATTATTTTCCACTCTGTTTTTTTGTATGCTTTAACAGAGGCTAAAGAATGCTATCTAAATTTGCCACAGTTGAGGATCTGAAAGGACAGAGGTACTTACAGTGATATTGCAAATATTGTAGAAGATATTGATGGCTTTGCCAGTGGTTTCACAAGGACAGGGAAATTTGGAATTCTGCATAATATATGAAAATTAGGGTGAGACAAACTGTCCAGCAGAAGCCAAATTTATGCACAGATAATGTGTCTTACAAGTCACACTGCTTGCAATTTAGTAATGACTGTAAGGTAGTTATTTTGATTCGTATGAAGTTTTACATTGTTGTCTTTGAGATTCTGCCTGTAAGTAAAAAACCAAAACCAAAACAATCCCACTCTGCCCCAAACCCAGATAATCCTGAAAAAACTCCCCATGCTGTAAGAGTTATAGATTGTGCATGAAAATTTTGACCATTCCTTGATAAGACTCACTATTTTACTGCTTGGAGATCTATTTGAAGTGCCATCTCCTGTGCTGACACACAACATAAAAATCATCAGATATATGCAAAATCTGGTATGAGAAACAATTTTTATCCTTACAGAGATATGCTGTCTATTTTGACTATTTTAACCACAATTTACACAACCACTAGAAACTGCTATTTCACATTCACCTCTTTCCTTTCTTCAATGAGTCTCTGTGATGTGAAATAAATACATATTTTATTTCAGTGTTCGTTACAAAAATTAAAATGGAACAAGCACTAAGTGTGTATATCTTTCTAGGAAGGACCTTCGTGCACCTTATGAGGTTCACATGGGCCAAATTGTCCAGGTTGCCCACGTCCATCTGGATAGCATCTTGTCAGTTGTACCGACTGAACAACTCAGTCTGATATCACCTGAAAATTTTCTGAGGAAGCACTTGTCTCTGTTGTCTATGTATGTATATATTGATGAAGAAATTATAAAGAACTTATTTCAGTATGTCTCCACTTGCCACCATTCTCCATCTGGACACTAGGATGTTAATCACTACACTCTGAATCAACCATCCAACCAGTCCACAATACGATCCACAGATCAGACACATATTTCTCCAATTTAGAGAGAAACATGCTCTTGGTGACTATGTTAAAACCCTTGCAGGAATCCAGATAAGATTAGTTTTCCTGTCCACTGATGTAGTTGCTCCATCATAGAAGTCCACTAGGTTGATTAAGAAGGACCTGATCTTGATGAAGCCCTGATAGCTGTCACAAATCACTCGCCTAACACCCTCCTTAGCACAGTTTCTGGGAGGCTCTATTCCATGATCTTCCCAGACACAGAGTTGAGGCTTACAGCTTGGTAGTATCAAGGATCCTTTCTTCTACCCTTTTTGAATATGGGAGTAATATTTCCCTTCTTACATGCACCAGAGTCTTCACCTGACTGCTGGGACTTTCCAAATATGATGGAGAATGGTGTCATCATTTGCTCAGGTCTTACACAAAATTAACCAGTTAATTTAGTTCATATGCCAATGATCCAAACAAAAAACAAAGCAAGGAGTGTTTAAAACCACCTATAAAAGTAGCAGGCATAAAACAATAGTTTAATCACATGTTCTTACATAATAGCCAAATTGCTATCTCCACACACTCTGGTTGAAGAAAGCAATAGGGCTTCCTTTCTTTTCCTTTCAGTAATGTCATGTCCATCTTTCAGTCCATGGATCCATTCATTAGTACCAGATGTTACTTTAAGTGTCAGTTCCCTGTTCCACATGCCTTCAAGCCAGTCTTCTATTCCATTGTGACAATTCCTACAGGCCACAACCAGGATGCTGTTTCTCTATTTCAGTAATTATGGGAGATAACATGTTTGGCTTGAAGAGAACATGTTAGGGCTTGATCTCAAAGCGACCATGATTTCTCCTTGAAGAAAGGTAATAAACAGGTATCATAGCCAATTAGCATTTAGACAAACAAGTATGATATGATTTTGTGTCCAACAATTAAAGGCTAGAATGTATTTTTATTGCTTAATAAATTGCCTTTGCTGGATCAAGTTGCAGAGTTCGTGCCTGTCCATTGCCACAAAAGGTGACCCCTACGTGATTCATCACTATTTGATGTGATAAGAGTTAGTAACAACCACAGACCTCAGAGCAGAATGGTGACAAGCCCAGCTAAGCTGAAGAAATTCACAGTGGGAATTGGCTACTATTCTGATTTGTGAATTACCAAATTTTCAAATATTAGTTGTAGTACTTTTATGCTGAAAAAGCATTTTATTTTGAAGCTGGAGGTAGATTTCCTAGCAAACATCCTGCATCAGTCTGTGGACTCTACCAGTGATTGGTGGACAGAGTCCATAAAGGCAAAGTACTTCCTCCTTCTTCACTCCTCTTCGTCTTCTGCACCATCTTTGTCTTGCTCCTGCTTCTACTGTGACACGTCTGGAGAGACAGGAGGACCTCTAGGAAAGAGAGAGCTCCCCCCTACCCCCGCAAGGTAGGGTAGGAGTGAGCAATGGCTCTCAACCCCCTGCCACCAAAGGGTGGAAGCCAAAAGAAGTTTCAGATCAGGTGCAGCTCTGCTGTGGGGTGTAGCCACAGCCCACTATTGCAGGGGACCTCGAACACAGAGAGGCCAAAGGGACAAACTATTCTCTCTTCTGTAAACTCCCTTCTGTGGGGGTGAACCTGCAGCCCTCCCCTCTTTTGCTGAGGGCTCAGATACAGAAAAGCCAGAACCAGTTCATTCCTGTCCTTGGCACTGGGTTGGAGTAAGGGCAACTCCTCCAAAGGCATGGTAAAGTCTGAATGCCTTTGAAGATGCCAGACAGAGATGAGCTCTTAACCCTCTACCTCCCTTTCTGCCTGACCACAGGACTGAAGAAAAAGAGAGATCACAAACACTGATCTCCTAAGCCTTCAGCACAGAAAGAGAGTCTGGAACCCTGCTGTATCCTCTACATTTGATGCTACTACAGCCTCAAAGAAGAGCCCTGAGACAGCAGGAGCTGGAAATATGCTAGAGATGTCACAGAGTGCTGATGTCTGCATGAGGATCAGGAAAAGGAGCTTTTCCACAAGAACCAAATGTATATTTTGTGCTGTATTCCTGCCACATCCCCCACTCCATTTCTCTTCTGGAAATTGGGATGCAAGCGTGTGTGAGTGTGGTGGCTGTTGTGGTTGTGAGTCTTGGTGCACACTCTCTTGCCACAGAACTCTTATCTAACGCAAAAACTCGATGTGTTAGCTGTCTTCCATTTGTCTCAGAGTGTGTGTAAAGGCATTGTGATACACTCTCTGTTTTACCTTTCTGATTCTTATTTGGGTTTATTTTCCTTTTCTTATTGGTGATGGGTTCAATAAACTGTCTTTTTAGCAAAGTTGCTTTGTTGCCTGTTGAACTCTTAGTGAGAGCTGATAGTTGTGCTAGAATTACAGGCACCAACCCAACCTGATTTAGACTATCTCCCTAAACCATTACAGCAAACAATTGCTGGAGAGAGCTGCTTTAACATCAACGTGAAAATTATCAACCCCTCAGTGGATTGAAGGTGAGCAGCTGGGAACTTTCAGTAAAAATTGGTCATAATTTGACTAAAGAAGAAAATCATATTTTAAATACTTTATTGCATATCCTTAAATTGCAGAGTGTCCTCTATGAAGATTGTATAATCCACATGTTGCTTGTCTGGCTGCATAAGAATAACACTGTTTGTATTGTACAGCCAACAATGCTTTTCAGATAGCTACCTGGGAGAAAGTGGGGCTACGAGTGATGATACCACAGTGCAATCTTTACTGTCTATGTGGTGTCTGGTTAAAGAACATTTGAAAAACTTAAAACAGACTGAAAAACTCTTGTCTCTGCTGCAGCAGCAACTTCTTCAGAGGTAAGAAGAGGAAATCTTATCTCTACTAAGCCTCAACCTCCATGTTCTAAAATATTTCCAACAAGTATCATTTATTGTTTCCTTTATTGCTCAAAATATTGACTCCTGTGGCTCCAATTTTATTACCACCACTCTAGTTGCCCTGCTAGTGCAGCCTCCCTCAGGGCAGTGTTTTTACCATTTCAAGGGCTGAGATGCCCCCATTGGATTCTCTTCACAACCTCTTGACTACATGGGCTAAGATACCTCAGCAAGCAAATGATGAAGAGGAAACACATGGTGTTTTCTCTGTTTTCTGCAATCACCAGGGGCCTCACCATGAGCCTGTTTGTGGCCTTTTGTAAGAGACCTCAGGAAAAACTGTGCTGAACATGGCCTTTTCACTCCTTCCACCCAAAGCCTGATAAAAGTTGCATTTGCAGAAGATTTGACATCTTTCAGTATTACTGGTATTATGAGAACTATCCTGACAGAAGAAAATGGTCATGCACTTGAAGGACTGATTGTGGAACAACTGTGACAGGGACACATAGTTCCGAGTAACAGCTTATGGAATACTCCTGTTTTTGTGATCAAAAGAATAATGTAGCTTGATGATTATTACATGATCTGCATAAAATCAATGAGGTTATGGAAGATACGGGACCACTCCAACCTGGAATGCCATCCCCAACCATGATTCCATGGAATTGGGACATTGTAATTGTTGATTTAAAAGGCTGGTTTTAGACCATACCTTTGGATCCTACTGATGCCCCTAAATTTCTGTACTGTCAACAATGCAGCACCTTTAAGATTTCAATGGACTGTGTTGCCACAGGGGATGAAGAATAGTTGATCTATCTGTCAACAGTTTGTAGCTCAGACATTATCAGAAATTAGGCTGAAACATCCTCATGTTTTTTATTATCATTATATGCATGATATTCTTTTTGCAGGAAAAGAGATGCAGCAACTCCTCTTGGTAATTCTAGAAGCTTGTACTACTATGTAAGCATCAGGCCTACAAGTCACTCCAGAAAAAGTTCAAATTCATCTACCACGGAAATATTTAGGTTTGAAAATATTAGCAGCCACCATAGAACCCCAACAAATCAAACTACAAATTGATGTAAAAACATTGGACAGCTCTCTGATTTGTGTATAAAAGGAGCTCAGTTTGCTTAATAAATTGTCTTCGCTGATCAAGTCGCACAATCCGTGCCCATCCATTGCCACAAAAAATGGACCACAGGTGAAAACTTTCCTCCACTGATCTCCAGGGTTCCAACTTCCACTTTATATTCACCATGTTTCAAAGGCAAGATAACTGCTGTGTCCTGCCAATTGAGGAACACAAATTAACAAATGACTCACACCCCACCAGAAGCAGAGAACAGGATGCTTTAAACTAGATGTACTGGTTCACAGATTCACTGTCCTGGTTTTGGGGTTAACAGCAGAACCTCCAAGGGGTAGATTCTTTTTAGTAGAAGAATTCTAGAATAAGAGAGATCAGGCAACTGCACTAAAATGCTATAACTTTAATGGGGAAAAAATATATGGGTAATGAGGGAAAAGAGGATACAAGAGGAAAAAAAATATACAAAAAAACCCCAATACAACTGGAGTTGTGGTCTGGATAGATGCCAGGCTAGCAGTGACTGAGAAGTGCCAGAGGGATGGTACCAGTGTGACAGATGTGAAAGGGAGTGGTCCTGGAGCAACTAGGGCCAGCAGGAAGATTGCAGTCTTGGAGCAGGTCTCACGGGAAAACCGAAGCCAAATGGAATCAGAGCACTCAGGCATCTGAGGCTTTGAGGCCAAAATGCAGAGCTAAAATGCAAATGTGTAGCAGCTCCAAAACATTGTCAGAAATTATATCTGGCTTTCCTCTCTCCACCCCCTCTTCTTCCCAGAACGTATGTTGTGCTCCCATCCTGCAGAGATCATCTGTATTCTCTTTAAACCTTACCCCCAGCAACCTCCCCACTTACCCACCAGTGTTGCAGTCAAACCACTCTGAGTGGAACAAGAGGGGACGTGTAAGGGAAATACATCAATAAATGTCAACCCAACACAGTTACCTATTGGCCAAGCTGAAAATAAGGGAGAACTTGGAATTCCAAGCTATTCTATTGGTTGCCATAGTCACCAATCCCTCAGGCCAAATTCATGTTACAGGTGGCTTAGCATCTACATCTTTAGGACTCCAGGATGCATCTCACTGTGTCCCATCAACTTCTGTATATTCAGACTCCTCATGTGGTCACAAACCTGATCTTCTCTTTCAGTGGAAGGAGGGACTTTGCTTCTGAGTACCCTGTCTTGCAATCCACAAACACCAACCTTCCCCTCTTTTTTATACTTGAGGTTATGAGGGTTTTTTTAGTGTGGATGCTCCTCGGTGGTTCTCTAGTTAAAAGAATTTCTTCAACCTCCTCATCCTGATCCCCAAAATCCAGAGCCCCAAATCTGTTCTCTAAGGGAAGATGGAAGAGTGCCATCTGAAAGGACGGAGTGGGGCAGGAGTGGGTTCTGTTTCTCCCACGAGTGGAAACCTGTTCCCATTCCTTATCATCAGGGGGAATTCCACCTTCTTCCTTGTGGGACAAAGCCTTGATCTCTTCCAGGTGAGGAGTGCCTTCTTCCTGGTGATAGGGAATACCAGGCTCCTCTGACTCCTGGGCAGCTATAACAGATGAGAGAGTACCACTCCTCTTCTCTATCTCCTTTTTATACTTTTGGATACTACTCAGCCTGTCCACCTTGCCTTAGCTCAGCCTCCATGCAGAGCAGATCATTCACGTGCTCACAACATATGCAGGTGTTCTCGGCACTACCTTCTTGCAGTGGCATAAGACTCAGACATTCCCTACAGCCAGGGTTCTGAGCAGCCACATCATTTGTCAAGGGGATCGTCTGGGAAATGAATCCCTCATAGTGGCTATTTCAGCCCTTGATTGTTTAACTCTGGCCATTGCTAACTAGGGAAAGGATAATAGACGGTAGATTGGAAGCAAGAATCAAAGAGGAAACTCCACCTAACAAAATAAAATAAGACATTGCCTGTAACCCTGCCTGCTTGCCATGTCTGCGTGAACTGCCACACAAACTGCCTCTCTATAGCCAGTTGTGGTCTTGTTTGCCTACTCCTGTTTGGCGTGCTCCAGGTCGCCATGCTCAGTTGAAGCTCCTAGCCTTAATTGCTGGAAGTCAAGCCCCACCGAGATTCCTCCTTCTGGCTCCTCCGAAAGCAGGCTGGGAAATCAAGGGATATTGACAAAGGGTTGGTTTCTTTGTGTTCGTAACTATCAGTGAATAGAATAATGAGTATGGCAGTATTCTATTTCACATCACAACAAACTTTAGAGTAGAATGCAGTTTTATGTAAGTGAGGCTATAAAATACGAACAATTAATAAAAACTTTGTTGTCATTACTTTTAACATAACTTATATTCTGAGAATTTATTTTAAATATTAAGGTTATCAGCTGCTGTGGGATCATATATAGCTAATGTTACAATTTAATGATTAAGCTAACTATTTATCTGCACTGCAGGACTACTTTAATCAAACAATTCTGTTTACACTAACATATGTATTCCTCCCCCTGCTAATAATTAATCATAAAATATCATACTTGGTCTTACTCTTTACCAGGCCAAGTAGTCTTGTGTTAACAGTGAGGACATATGCTTCTAGTACAATGGTTTTCAAACAGTTTGGAGGGTTAAACTTTACTGCTTTTGCTGACCAGATAGTTACCTAAGCTTTAGTGACCTAGGAATGAATTCTGACTTTTGTTTCCATAATTAAACCTGCATACTATGAAAGTCATAAGTATCATATAAAAGATGTTCACTTTCTCTTTCATTAGTCCTGCTAGTTGGATAAAACTGAGTACATTTTAACCTTCTAGCATATTTATATATATTTCAACTTCTAAGTTTGGTTTTGGGGAGGTTTCATGCTTTATTTGCTTTGAAAAACAGGGAAAACTCTTTTGTTCAGGTATCACTGAGGACAAAAAAACCAAAATGTGCAACATGCTCTCCTCTATCTCTCAGAATATGTCATACAGATATTATATGTCATTATATGTTTGGGTTTTTATTCTAAATAGGTTAGGAGGAAAAGGCCATTCTCTGCATCTCATTCACATATTTTTGTTTATCACTCAAAATAAGGGTACTAAAAATCAAAACTTTTCATGCACTTTTTTTTTAATGGAATAATGACTTTGCAACTTATTTCCAACTAGGAAATCATCTGATCACTTCATATTTTTCATTATTCTATGATTCTGTGAAGCTAAAACAGTCACTATAAATAATAAGCAAAACTTTCCAATCACATAGGGCTTAACTTGCTAAATGTTTCAGTCAATCTTTGATCCTCTACATGGTCTGTCATCAGTTATTGGTATACTGAAATGGATGGTGCTGGCTAAGGAGTGAGCACTTTTTGAACTAGTATGTGATTATGTACTGTTATTCAGGGCTCTGTTAAGCTTCAGAAATAAAAAGTTTTCAATCACTGACCAAATACCTAAAAGTAGTGAAAGATGCCTGCTTCTGAGGTTCTTAACATTGCAACCACTTTTCTAAACCACTGCAGCTGTTGATAAAGGATGTCAAACAAATAGCTTGCTTGACAGTATTTTATTAACAAGCTTTAATTTGGAAAATGGTTTTGTCCTGAACAAGTATTATTAGTTAAGTCTTCAACAGACTGCTAAAAATGTGTTTGCAACTGAACTTGCAAAGCTGTACTAGCAACCCTTACAACAAGAGCTTCTGTGCATTCCTCATGGGATTTGACCTAACATGAAAGGTAGAGGTCTCAGAACATTAAGAATACTATTAACAACTTTTCTACGACCTCTGAGTCAGTGACTGAAACTTGAAGAGATGGCCAAACATCATATGTGGTTGTTAGACTGCTAATGCCAGTGTTTCATGCAGTTTGTATTGTAAGGAAGAAAAAAAGTGTTAATCATCACTATTCCAAGACTGCAATACTTTTTTTTAACTTAATTTACTACTATGAAGTGTTAAAGTTACAGGATCTGGAATAAATTCTAAGTAACCATGCTTCCCAAAAGCAGGTTAAGAAAAAAGGAGATAACACAAGTAGTTTTAATTTTTCTTACTGGAATCTTCTCTTTGTATATGAAGTCCATGAAAATATAGCTATGTGTCATGGATTTGGTGAAACCCCATTTGCCTGAAGTATTTCTGCATCAAATTCTCTTCCAGCACACAAGCAGTTACACATCATTCACTGGAGTTCACTGAGGAAGGAGGAAGATGGGCTGTGTCTAGAGTGGATCGGGCTGTGGCAACGTTCAGGAAAGAGTGTAGAACTGAAGTGGTCTCAGAAAAAGAGTAAGGAGAGTTTTTAGGGGTAGTTTGGGGAGGGGCTCTCAACACCTTCTTCCCCTGGTACCCCTTTCTTCCATCTGCTTTTCCAGAGATTTATTGAGGAGAGTTGGGGCTGCTGCTATAAATTTTGACACCCCTCCCCCGCCCTTATTCCCTGTTTTCCCTGTAGTAAGTAGCTGTCTCTTTCTCTTTTCTATTTTTTTTAATCTCTAGCAAAAGCATGTTGGCTCTGGGAATTAGTCTTTTGAGGGGTAGTGTTTGGGTTAAGAAGCAGCCTAGACATCATTGGTTTTGAGGTCATGGCCTAACTGAAGGCCAGGAATTGTCTGTTTCAAGGGGGTGATTGGGGCCTTGTTCTTTTTTTTCTTTCCCTCCCTCTCCTTCTCTCTTTTTTTTTTCTTTTCTTTAGCTCACTATAAAGTCTTAATATTTGCAGTTTCAGTTTCTGTAATTATGTTTATTCTCTTTCTTCCAGGTTTAAGGAAGGCAAGGGTTTAGCTTCTGTACGATTAAGTGGCCAGTGCTAAACATAACACTATGTCAAAGGAAATCTTGTCTGTCATGCCATGTTACCCAGTAACTTGTCAGTCATATTTGTTCATACTACATCAGATTTGGAATACCTATTTTACAACTACTGTGTCAGGTCTACTGCTTTGTACATAAACTGAGGGAAAGATAATAGAGATTATCTTCCATTACTAAGTAATTCATTCATAAGAGCTAATTACATGTGTTAGTGGCAACATGCATTTTTCTATGAAGCATACAGTTTTGTGTAATTTTCAGATTTTGGGGGGTTTTCAGAGTAATGTTTATTGGTAGTTACTTCAAAACAGAGATTCCTGATATTGAATACTTCCGAAGGCTTACAACTGCTTACCTTTTCTAAAGTGGATAACCAAGGAAGGGTCTCATATTAGAGGTTTTCAGGATTTAGAGCTAACTTTTTGTTCTATTTTCTTTATTTTTGATCAAACAAGCTGTAAAATATTCCACGTAAATATGCAACAAGATTTTGTTTATGTTTTGGAATTATAAAAAGAATGTAGAAAAAATTATGTCAGTTTATTCTAGGAATCCACAAAAATACTGGATGTAGAGGGGAAACTAGTAAGTGGACAGGGAAGTGATTCAGCCTTCATACGATCCCAAATAATACCCTTTCTGTAGTGAAGTGATATGTGTTTACTGTTAGCCTGTGTGGTGGATAAGGAATTTGTTAGAAGGTTGCATCCAGAGGCTACTAGTCAAGAGCTTGATACCCAAATGGAGAATGGTGACAAGCGCTTCCTCAGAAAGTGTTCAGGTAACACAAGTCAGAGTTGTTCAATTTTCATACCTGAAGGGCAAGATGTCATCCACAGGGACATGGAGAAGCAGAAGAACTGGACTCACATGAATGTTATGAGGTCCAACAAGGCCTAGGACAAGGTTGTGCACACAGACATGTTATAGCAACAGCCAGCATCAATACAAGTTGGAGAGAGATGTGTTTGAGAGCAACCAGGCCGAGAAGGACTTGGGGTAGTTGTGGATGAAAAGCTGAACAGGACTCAACAAAATACTCACAGTCTAGAAACAAATTGTTTCCTGAGCTGCATCAGAAGCACCATGGCCAGCAGATTGAGGAATGTTATTCTGCTGCTGTACCCTGAACTGGTGATACCCCACCCAGAGTACTGGGCCCTTCACTTCAAGAAAGATATTGAGATACTGGAGTGGCTTCAAAGGAGAGGAATGAGGCTGGTGAAGGGACTGGAAGGAAAGTCTTATGAAGAGAGGCTAAGGGAGATGGGGTTGTTTAGCCTGGAGAAGAGGAGCCTCAGAGAAGACCTTGTTATTCTCTATAACTACCTGAAGATAATTTGTAGACAGGCGGGGGTCAGGCTCTTCTCCGAGGTAACTAGGGATGAGAGGATGGCCTGAAGCTGCGCCACAGGAGGTTTAGGTTAGATGTTAGGAAGCATTTCCCCATGGTAAGGGTGATCAAACATTGGAATGGACTGCCCCGGAAGGTGGTGCTGGAAGTGTTTAAGGAAAGACTGTATGAGGCACTTAGTGCCATGGTCTAGCTGATGTGGTATTGTTAGAACATGGACTGGATTTGATGTTCTCAGACGTCATTTCCAGCCTCAATAATTCTGTGAAGTTATTAATGATATTTACATTCACTAGGATTTGAAAGTATGTGTATGTAAATCACAGTGTTTATTTGGAAATATGCTGTAATAGTATGGCATTACTGATGCATACTGGTTGATCAAATATAAATACGTTTCTTACAAAATTTTCATGAGTCAAGTAGAACTTGTGTTTTTCCTAAACAGAAAACCAATACACTAGAAGAATAGGTGATTGGCCACAGGGATTGAGACAGTAGGTTCATTAATAGATTCATAGAATGGTTCAGGTTGGAAGAGACCTTAAAGATCATCTAGTTCCAACCCCCTGCCATGAGCACAGATACCCCCCACTTAGACCATGTTACTTAAGGCCCCATCCAATCTGGCCTTGAACACTTCCAAGGAGGGTGCATCCACAACCTCCCCGGGCAACCTGTTCCAGTGTCTGAGAACCCTCCTCATGAAGAAGTTCCTTCTGACTTTCAGCCTAAACCTCCCCTCTTCCAGCTTGAAACCATTGCCCCTGGTCCTACCACTAGAAGCCCTTGCAAACAGCTCCTCTCCAGCTTTCCTGTAGGCCCTCTTCAGGTACTGGAAGGCCACTTAAGATCTCCCTGGAGGGTTCTCTTATCCAGGCTGAACAGCCCCAACTCTCTTAGCCTGTCCCTGTAGGAGTGGTGTTCAAGCCCTCCAATCATCCTTGTGGCCCTCCTCTGGACATGTTCCAACAGTTCAATAGTTTTCCTGTGTTGGGGCTCCAGAACTGAATGTTGGACTCCAGATGGGGCCTAACAAGAGCAGAACAGAGGAGGAGGATCACCTTCCTTGACCTAATGGTCATGCTTCTCTTGATAAAGCCCAGGATGCGGTTGGCTGCCTGGGCCCCAAACGAGCATTGTCGGCTGATGTTGAGTTTTTCATCAACAAACATCCCAAGTCCTTCTCCCCAAGGTTGCTCTCAATCTGTTCACCACCCAGCCTGTACTTGTGCCTGGCATTGCCTCGACCCAGGTGCAGGACCTAGCACTTGGTCTTGTTGAATCTCATGAGGTTGGCACTGGACCACCTCTCCAGCCTGTCCAGGGCCCTCTGGATGGCATCCTTCCCTCCAGTGGGTCCACCACACCACACAGCTTGGTGCCATCAGCAAACCTGCTGAGGGTGCACTCAATTCCACTGTCCATATTGCCAACAAAAATTTTAAACAGCACTAGTCCCAGTACTGACCCTTGAGGGACGCCACTCATCACTGCTCTCCGTTTGAACTTTGAGCCATTGGCCACAACTCTTTGAGTGTGAGCACCCAACCAATTCATTATCCAGTGAGTGGTCCAACAGTTATCTGAAGGTTATAAAAAACCCTTTGTCCTTTCCTTCCTTGCTGCCTTCTTGCTTTCTTGCCTCCTTTCCTGCCTGCCTTCCTCCTCACCTCCCTTCCTGCCTCTAATCTTCATTATTTGCCAGTATTCAGGGATTTCAGTCACCAGTTCTCCTGATCACCACCAATAACTGCTTACTATTTTTATCTTTGTATCTTCAAAACCTGTTTTTTACATGATGGATTGCAGGCTACTACATCATACTATCAGTATCCCTAAATTGTACTTCAGATATGGAAGACCTCTGCAGAGACATCCACTGCAGAATAATATCCTCAATATTTTGACTATTCACAACTTCCTTAATGCACTTGAGCACTGGAATACAGCACCTGTAGCTTCCAGCCTCAGAGATAAAGTAGTTGGTGCAGATAGGCAAAAGAAGCGTCCCAGGACTAAGCAATTAAAATTAATTTATGAGTTTTAATGGGTAGAAATGGAAGTCGTGGAGACAGGCAACTCATGAGGTGCAGAATAAGTCCCAAAATCTGAGGAAGAAACAACTGAACAGAGGGGGGCATTAATACCAACAAGGTTAAGAATGACATAGCAAACATACCCAGGCCTTCATGATGTATCCTGCTCTCACATCATATTTTTAATCTGTTAACTTACATCTATCTAAAATGTATTTTAATAGCATAACATTCAACTTGTCAGAAACTTTTGTGCCACTGTAGTACTAATAATTAAGCAAAGAAATATGAATCAAAAAATTTCCAACATGAGTGCAAACTATTGGTAAAAAAGGTGTAATTGTTACATTTAGGAGGGGAAATGTCACTCTCTTCTGGTGAGTCTGTCTTAAGCAGAAGTCATCCTGCCACACTCAGTTTAAGCATAGAAACTGATGCTCTCCAAATGCTCCTCTGCACATGGAGTGGTTTTATTAAGCGACTGTGCAATGCATGCAGTGTTTCCATCAAAAGTATTTATAAGCTTTGTTATTGCAGACCTGGCTGAAAAGCACCAAATACACTCCAACTCTGATGAAAAGGCAATACATGTATATTCACAGCTAAAGCAATTCTACAAGTATTTTCACAGGTATGGCTTTAGGTGATGAAACAATCTTTACCACTCAAGAAAAGTATGAAATCTTGGAGCTCACATTCATGCAAATGTAAAACCTGTTCTATGAGAAACACTATGAGTTGCTCTCATGAGCTTGCATTTAAACACAGCTATTGTAAATTCCTCAAAAAAAAAAACAACACAGTTTTGAAGAAACAGAAAAAAAAATTCACCTTTCTCAAACATTATGCCAAATAACTCTGCATTGAAAGGATCAATGCATTAATCTAGCACATGTTAGGCAACTATATTAGATACCTTGGTATATATTTCTTTGAAATTTTCAGATATAAACATATGAGTGACTTTAACACTGAGAGACTAGGTAAAACTGCAAAAGTATAACAATAAAAAATAAATCCTAAACAATTCATAAAAATAGCAATAAGAAGCCAACAAGATTTTTCTTGTAACAAGGAGTGTGCTACAGACCACCCAATCAGGATGACGAGGCTGATCAAATACTCTTTAAGCAATTGAAGGATATTTCAAGATTGCCTGCCCTGATTCTCTTGGGTGACTTCAAACTCCCAGATATTTGCTGGGATCTTAACACAGCAGTGAGGAGGCAGTCTAGAAGGTTTGTAAAGTGTATTGAGGACTGGTTTGTGTTGCAATTGGTCAATGAACCTACGGGGGTGAGGCTTTTCTTGATAAGGTAGACCTGGTGGGTGATGTGGTTGTTGGTGGCTGTCTGGCAGGCAGTGATCATGAAATTATTAAGGTTTTAATTAATAGTGGATCAAAAAGAGGGTTCAACAAAACATCTAGACTGGATTTTTTCAGGGCAGATTTCAGTTTATTTAAGGAATTGATTAGGAAAGTTCCTTGGGAGGCAGGAATTGTCAGGCTGTGCAGGAAAAAAATGAGGGAGGCTAAAGCCCAACTCAAACTTGGCTGGCTACCACTCTTAAGGATAATATGAAGACTTTTTGTAAATCTATTAGTGAAAAAAAGAGGAGTAGTAATGACCTCCACTCCTTGCTGGACAGGCAGGGAAAATTAGTAACTAGAGATAAGGATAAGGCAGAGTTACTTAATGCCTCCTTTGCCTGTCTTCAACAACAGGGTAGACTGTCTTCAGGATGACTACTTACCTAAACTGGAAGATGGGGATAAGGCACAGTGTAGTTCCCCTGTTACCCAAGAGGTACTAGGTAGAGAACTCCTGGTCCGTTTGGATCCCTACAGGTCCATGGGACCGGATGGGTTCACATCAGAGTGATGAGAGACCTAGCAGATGAGCTTGCTAAACAGCTGTCCATAATTTATCAGAAGTCTCCGGTGGATCACAGGTAAGGTCCTGGATGATTGGAAGTTGGTGAATGTGACCCCCATTTACAAGAAGGGTCAAAAGGATGATCCAGGTTACTATAGACCTGTTAGCCTCACCTCAGGTCTTGGCAAATTTATGGAACAATAAGCGCTGAGTGCTATCACACAACAACTGTGTGATGGCCAAGAGATTAAGCCCAATCAACATGGGTTTAGGTGGGGTAGGTCTTGACTGACTAACCTGATCAAGTGACTCAACAAGTTGATGAGAGGAAGGCTGTGGATGTGGTTTACCTAGATTTCAGTAAGGCATTTGACATGATCTCCCATGATATACTCCTAGCTAAGATGGCAGCAAGGGGCTTTGACAGGAAGATACTGAGCTGGGTCAGGAACTGGTGGGATGAACGAGCCCAGAGAGTGGTAGTTAATTGTGCTGCATCTAGTTGGCAACCCGTTAATACTGGTGTCCCCCAAGGGTCAATGTTAGGTTTGGTCCTATTCAACATCTTAATTGATGATACTGATGATGGGTTGGAGTCCATCGTGAGCCAATTTGCGAATGGCACCAAACTTTGAGCCTGTGTTGATTTGTTGGAGGGTAGTAGGGCCCTGCAGAGGGACTTGGACAGACTGGAGAGATGGGCAGACTCTAATAGGATGTGTTTTAACAAGTCCAAGTGTCAGGTTGTGCATTCTGGTTATAGCAACCAGAGGAAGAATTATAGGCGGGGAATGGAGATCTTGGAGAGTACTCAGGTAGAAAGAGACTTGGGGATATTGGTGGACAGTAAACTTAGCCTGAGCCAGCAATGTGCCCAGGCGGCCAAGAGGGCTAATGGCATCCTGGCCTGTATTGGGAATGGTGTGGCCAGCAGTGAGAGGGAGGTTATCCTCCCCCTGTATTCTGCACTGGTTAGACCGCACCTGGAGTATTGTGTTCAGTTCTGGGCCCCTCAGCTTAGGAAGAATGTTGAGGTGCTGGAACGAGTCCATAGAAGAGCAACTAGAATGGTAAAGAGCCTGGAAGGTAAGCCTTACGAGGAGAGGTTGATGGAGCTGGGTCTATTTAGCTTGGAAAAGAAAAGGCGCAAGAGTGACCTTATCACTCTCTATAGCTACCTAAAAGGTGGTTATAGTCAGGCGGGGGTCGGTGTTTTCTCCCTGGACACTGGAGACAGGACAAGGGGTCATAGTCTTAAACACCATCTCAGGAGGTTTAGACTTGACATTAGGAAAAGGTTTTTCACTGAAAGACTGATCAGATTTTGGAACGGGCTGCCCACGGAGTGGGTCATTGTCTCTGGAGGTGTTTAAGGTTAGGCTGGATGAAGTGCTGAGTGGCATGATCAGATGTCATCTATGTCAGATGTTTAGTGTTACTTGGTTGGTTTTAGGTTGGACTGGATGATCTTTAAGGTCTTTTCCAGCCTCATCATTACTGTGATACTGTGGTGTCATGAGAAATCCTGAACCAGACTAATATGGCTGTAACTCCTGTATGTATTCACCCTGCATATAATTTGTGCCTTTCTTTATGAGATATGACAGAATCACAGGGGGGTTGAGGTTGGAAGGGACCTCTGGCTTCTGCTTAAAGAGAGTTGCCTGTAACAGGCTACCTAGTTTGTATGCAGATGTCTTTTGAATATATCCAAAAATGGCAGTTCCACCACCTATTTGGGAAATATGTGCCAAGACTCATTCATTCTCACTGTTAAAAAGAGTTTTTTAATGTTCAGAGGGAACATCCCATGCTTCAGCTTATATCTAATACTATCTTCTGCTCCTGTCTCTGGCCAGCACAGAAAAGAGCATGGCTCCAAAGTCTTTGCAACCCTACCTTCAGATGTGTATATGAATCACAGGATCAGAGAATTGAGACTGGAAAAATCTTCTGAGATCATCAAGTCCAGCTTATGACTTAATATTACCACATCAGCTAGACCATGGCAATAAGTGTCACGTGCCATGTCCAGTCTTTTCTTAAATGCCTCGATGGATGGGGATTCCACCACCTCCCTGGGAAGTCCATTCCAGCATCTAATCACCATCTCCATGAGGAAGTTTCCTAACATCCAACCTAAACCTCCCCTGGTGCATCTTCAAGCCATAACCTCTTGTCTTATCACTAGTTACCTGGAGAAGAGTCCAGCTCCCACCTGTCTACAACTTAGCCTCAGGTAGTTATAGAGAGTGATAATGTCCCACCTGAGTATCCTCTTCTCTAGGCTCAATAACACAAGCGCCTTCAGACCCTCCTTATAAGACTTTTCCTCTAGTCCCTTTCCCAGCCTTGTTACTCTTGTCTGGACCCACTCCAGCAATTCAGTATCTTTCTTGAAGCAAAGAACCCAGAACTGCACACAGTACTCAAGCTGAGGCCTCACCAGTGCCCAGTAAAGAGGGAGAATTATGTCCCTAGTCCTGCTGGCCCCAATAACTCTGATACAAGCCAGGATGCCATTGACCTTTTGTGCCACCTGGGCACAATGCTGGCTTGTTTTTAGCTGGTTGTCAACCAGTACTCTCAGGTCCTTCTCTGCCAGGCCGTTCTCCAGCCACTTATCATCCAGTTTGTATTGCTGCATGGAGTTATCGTGGCCAAAATGTAGGATAACACTTGATCTTTTTAACATCCCATTGACCTCAGCCCATTGACCCAGTCTGTCCAGATATCCTGCAGCATCTTCCTCTCCAAATAGATCAATACTGTCCTTGAACTTGGTCTCATCCACAAATTTACTAAGGGTCAATTTGATCCCTTCATTCAGGGCATCAATACAGATGTTGAATCACAGAATCATAGAATCATTAGGGATTGGGAGAAACCTTGAAAGATCACCTAGTCCAATCCCCTGGCTACAGCATGATCACCATGACCAAGTCACACAGGAACAGATTGAGGTGGGTCTTGAACATCTGCAGAAAAGGAGACTCTAGAGTTCCCCTGGGCAGCCTGCTCNTAGAGTTCCCCTGGGCAGCCTGCTCCAAAG
>VZRI01009895.1:0-124132 GCA_013397515.1 Upupa epops
CCTGGCCAAGCACTGAGGTCAGGTTGACATGCCTGTAGTTCCCCAGATCCTCCTTCCNGTTGCCTTGTACCTGCCGCTCAATAGAACTCAGGATGATCTGCTTCATAACCTGGCCAAGCACTGAGGTCAGGTTGACATGCCTGTAGTTCCCCAGATCCTCCTTCCGGCCCTTCTTATGGATGGGCACCACACTGGCCAATCTCCAGTCATCTGGCCCCTCCCCAGTTATCCAGAACTGGTAAGAAATCTTGGAGAGCAGCCTAGGTAGCTCTTGTGCCAACTCCTTAAGCACCTTGGGATGAATCCCATGTCTTTTATATAGAAGTCTGTGATTGAAAAATCTGAAGTCCTACCTGTAATACCAGTCTCAAAGCCATGAGTTCACCTGGAGGTTCTTTTTGCTCATATCATTTGTGATGGCCACTGAAGGGGTAGAGAAGGCAATAACTTGTGCTCCTGATCCCTTAAGCAGCCACCCCAGGGCTCTAAGTTCTCTTTTAATTAATTTTGGGCTTCTCCTCATGATATGAACCTCATAATTTTTCATATCTGCAGCAATTTTTCATTTTAATAGGTCAAATCCATTGAAGTATTTCTTGATAGTGTTTTCTGTACTAATGGCTATTAATATAATAATGAGCTTGAAAACAAAGAATTCCATAGTTCTGATTGTCAGAGCAATCTCCTTAAATATGATGGTCATTATTATTATAGAAATACTGTGAGTGTCACACCTAAAATAGAAGTTTACAGAGATCACACATCTTCGTGTAGAAAATACAGTGTTTGGAGGCATCTAAAAGGAGCTAATAGTGCCTGAAGACGTGGTGTGATCTTTTGTGATTCCTGATCCATCAAACTGGAAACCGTGGGGAATGGCGGTAAATGGCAGGGCAGAACAAATGGTCCCCTCTGGGTATTGTGACATGTGGGATGAAACCCAAACATAGTCTGTCCACAAATGTCTGTGCTCCAGTGTGGGCAAAAACGTCATGGGCTGGTGAGCATTTACCTACTCCAGAATATTTTTGGTGTGTGAATCTACTAATGTCAGTGAAAGTGTAACTTTCTGTGACGCCATGCGATGGAGCCACCACAACACTACCGGATAAAAAACAGTGCAGGGCTTGGTGTGTGTAAGTGTGAGACTTGCTTTGGCTTCTCCCTTTGGGCATATCTCCATTTTCCTGCAGTTTCCCACCAGAAACGTGGGTTATTTTTTTTTTCCCATACTTGGTAATGTATTTGCTGTTGCATTTTTGTAGCCTCTGTCAGCATAAACAAAAATAGGAAACACTCGTTCTCCCGTTCAGCTTTGAATAACATGTTATTCCACCCGAGCTCTTTCTTTGTCATGAAAAATAAGCATTCCTTGGAAAATTACTTCCAGCAGAGAGCCTTGTCTGATGGGGATCTTCTGGCTACCTCGTTAGCTTGATTTTTAGATAGCAACAACTTTTAATAACTCTTTGAGATAGTAAATAGATTGTTAGGGGAAAAAATGTTTTTATTTTTCCTTGTGGTAATATCTTTTGTCTGAAGAATACATTTACCCTGAACAGTTATCTTTGAACCACTTCCCCCACTTGTTGATAAAGGATTATGAGGTTTTTGTCCCTTTGTCCCTGATTTGTATCTTCTAATTAGCTTGGATAATTTGTTATAATTGAGGTCTTAGATAATTATTGCCTCCTATTTTTAAATAGCTTTTTCTTGTTTGTACTGACTAAATTTGGCTTCAGTTTTCACTGTCTGAAGTTCTTTTATTTCTAAAAGTAGTAGGTTTTTTTTTTCAGACAACCTGTAAAATATTGTCTAGAAAATATTTATAGAGATGCTTTAATTGCTCCTTAACAGTGTTAATAAAAGCAGACTCATACCACTGAGTGACTGACCTATGTGCCAGTACTTGCACAAAATTGACAAGAATGCAAAATATGCAAGGAAGGAAACTCGAATTGTAACAAGAAAGTGTTGAAGATAAAGCATGAAGTCAATCAACTTCTGTAGTTTAAGGGTTTTTCTTTCAAACATCAGTTCTCCTTACACCCTTGTCTTTGTTGCTCCTAAGGCTCTTTTTAGCTTGAAGTTAGTGAAACTAGTGCTGGCCAAGGAACTTTGATGTATTCTCCTTATGCAAATTTAGAAAGTGACGACAGAATAACTTGGTGCTTGATCAGGGTGCAGGAACATACCCAGAATACAAATAAACACTTGTGCTTGCCAGGATGCCATCACTAAATGCTCAAAGGACCTTTTCTAAGGTGACAATTGGTATGGAATCAACTCATAATTCTTGTGCCATTCAGTTATTGTTTGTGACTGGCTCCACACCTGAGGCTTATCTCAAGTATGTTTTTGACATCTCATGCCAACAGACCTGTTTCTTTTCCATCCATCCTTAGGGAACCTTTCCACAAGCTCTTGGTTCAAGGTATTATCAAGAATCAGACATTCAGACTACCAGTGACAGGGCAGTGTTTGAAGAAGGAGGAAGTTGATCTCACTGGTAAGAGAGGCTGCATGGGGAAGTCAATGTTGGTGTCTCCAGAAAGTCACATAGTGCTCTGATGTACATGTTTTGGTGCTGGGGAAAAAAATGAATCCTTGTAATATTTAAACCTGAGCAACTTCAGTGGGCTTAGGTTTCATAGACACTGCTGAGAGCACAGTCCAGCTCCTTTTAACAGGCAAAGCTACTTACATGTGTCTCCCTTAAACACTACTCTTGAATAACCTTGCTTTCCCTGTCATTCTTCTGTTTATAAATCCTCCAGATGGGAGAGGGAAATCTGTGACATGATCCCATGGGAGCATTGCCCTATGACTTAAAATATTAAAGTAGTTAAAACTTGGGAAGAAGTAAGATGTTTGGAAATCAAAAAAAACCCCAAACCCTAAAAATAGTTGTTTCTTGTTAGGGACAAAATTATTTGCTGTTAAAAACTAGCAAAATTTAATACTTTGTGTCTTAATATTTAGGAGCAGAACCAGTTCACCGAAAAACTGGTGAGAAACTCCATGTTGCCTGGGAAAAAATGAGCAAATCAAAGCACAACGGGGTAGATCCAGAAGAATTAGTGAAGGAATACGGCATTGACACCCTGCGGCTTTACATGCTCTTTGCTGCTCCTCCAGAGCAAGATATTTTGTGGGATGCTAAAAGTAAGTCACGCTGTAGGTTGTTCCGGTTTCATCTTGGGTTTTTTTTTCTACTGCCTTATTTTTTCCAGTTTTAAGTGGTATTTTCTTCTGCAAACTTGGACTTCATTCCTTCATTTTTGTGTTAGCTGTGAGCAATTAACTGTAAATTGGTCTTTTGAGATTATTTTTGTTACGAGCTGCTCTTTAAATTGTATCAGGTTACAGATAAATGATCATTTATTTACACATGTTCAGTGTAATCCTAGCTATGACATACTTCTTGGAGGAATTTCATTAGAAGATAATCAGAGTTCCTAGTAACAAATATTTGTACACACATGGCATTTTTATGAACTTATTTCATGAATAAGTTGAGGTTTACCTTCCTACACACTTATTTACAGCCATCATGCCAGATATCATACTGACAGCTGTTAATTCATTTTATCTGCTGTGGTTCATCCATTTACATTAAAGTCTTACCCTTTTGTTGCACAAGGCTTTAATAAAACATCCTGTGCTTCATTTAAAAAGGGATATTACTTTGTGTTAACTTCCTGCTACTTGGTCCAGCCAGCACTAAGCATTATTTCAATGGGTGTCTGCCACCCTTTACATTCATAAGTCTTCATTTACATGTTACTGCACTGTTGTGTGTCCTGGAGGACTGGAGAACTTGTTTGTTTCGACTTTTGGTCACCATCTAATCACAGTGTATGAGAAAGTCCCGTAAAAAACCCAACCACTTTGGATCCAGCATCCCTAACAGCATCCAGATACATCATTCTTCCTAATTCAGGGATGCATAGTCTTTTCACAGTATTTTTCCACCTTGGATGTGGAACAATTAAATGAACATGAGAGTTGTGGGTACAAAATCCTTTCTGCTTTTCTTTGAAGTTTTACATTTGTTCACTGCAACTTGAATTTCTCTGCGTTCTGTCATTCATCCCAGGTGATGCTATGCCAGGTGTTCAGCGATGGCAGACACGCCTCTGGGCACTGGTAACCAAATTGATTGAAGCAAGGACTTCGGGAATTGTGCCCCAGCCTGAGCTTCTGAGTAAGAAGGAGAAGGCTGAAGCCAGAAAGATCTGGGAGCAGAAAAATCTGGTGATTTCTGAGGTCAAAATAAACACTTTCCTAAATCCAAAATGACCAAATAAGCTTCTGTTAAAACTTGACTTATAGAGTGAAAACCATATTCTCCACGAGTAGCTCATAACTAAGTGACTTATTCTCTGTATAAGTAATTTACCTGCAGATTCTATGGCACGGAATGTGAGAGGAAAGAGAATGAGATCTGGATCAACGAAGTATTTTCTGTTGTGTGAGAAATTCTCACTTAGAGGATGAAATTTTCATCATTTCCTTCAACATTTAATCCTCTAAAATGAAGATTTACAGCATTAAAATAGTATCAGTCTGGATTTCAGGCAACTCCATTGCAGTAGCAAAGCTCTAGGTGAGCTATGCAGGTTATCCCTGACAAAGCTTTTGATCTCTTTGCTTCACCACCTCATCAGCACGCCTGTTTCATACAGGATGAAAAAATTGTTGGTGAAAATGTATTGCTGTATCCTGAAAAAAAACATGAAATAGCTGCTCATCTCTTTGTATGTGCTGTTTCATGCTGTGAATGGTGCCAATTCAGTTATCCAGGACTCAGGAGGAAACAAGAAATACCTCAAAAATGAGATTAAAATATTTTTGTACAGATAAAAACTTTTTCCTGACTTAAGCCCTGTGGTGAGGGACCTTCTGGATTTTTTAACAGACTTTAGAAATCCTGCTGTCCCTGGCTGAGTTTTTGCCAGCACAGCTGGAGGTACAAGTCTGAAGACCCATCATAGGGGCAAAGGTATTTTATTAAAGGAAACAGAGGGTGGTTACTAATACACTGGCATGGATTGGAGCTTCTAACCTCCTGGAAATGAGAAGAAGCCAGCCAAGGGAATGTTTAGATAGTTATTCTCCCATGCATACACACCATGTTCACAAAATTATTTTCATGTTGCACAAACTAAAATTGCTTATCAAGAATTTTATGGTTTAAAAACCCAGTGTTACACATCTTTTTAAGTCATGAGTGACAGACCTTTTCTTCTTGTGCCAGGTGACAGAGTACTTCACTAAGGATCATCTATTCAATGCAGCCATTTCTCGACTGATGAGCCTCACTAACGTTCTCCATGTAAGTACAGGGTGTTAACAAAGGGGGGTTTTCTCCCAGACCCTCTTCCCATAAGTCATTACACAAGCAGGGGCTGCCTTTACTACAGACCCATCTTTCCATAAGTTATTTACTGTTAGAAATATTGCTATGAAATAGGTAGTTGGGTAGCACAGTACATTACATAATCACCAGTGATTCTAATTGATCCATCCCTAATTAGACTACTTTCCCCTCACAATTCAGAATATTAACAACTTTTCTTCCATTCTGTCTTTCCTCTTAGCAAGCTTCCCAGCCTCTTATTCTCCACAGTACAGAATTTGAAGATGCTTTGGCTTCTCTCTGCATTATGGTTGCACCAATGGCTCCGCATATTGCATCGGAGATGTGGAAAGGTATTTTTAAAGATAAACTTTATGGTGATGTTCCAAGAAAAATGTTTGCAAAAACACTTTTAGTAACTTGCATCTTGCAGTTGCATCTACGTTTTTGCTTTCTGTCATCATTCCTAAACAGTTTTGAAACTTGTGGTATTCCCAGATCTCTCTGCTTTTAGTTTCCTTCCCCTTGCACATGAGGGTGGATTTCTTGAGACTGGGCAGAGAAAGGGAGAAGGAAGAAAATCTCAAGACCAGTCTTCAGTGAGGAATTAATGTATCAGCTACTCCTGTGTGTGGACACTAGCTTTAAGAGCTGATTGTGGTAGTAGAAACAACCCTTTCTGGGATACAAATGTTTTCTTTCAGGAGTTCAGGCAAAGAGAACCATGTCAGAGGGCTGTATACTAAAAAAAAGTACAGCAGCATGCAAAAAAAATCTTGTTCTTGCAGAATTCTCTAGGGGCTGTGGGGTGTTTTGCCATAACTAATGATGCTTCTGATGCAATATGCAACTGTTAAGTATAATTAAATTCAGGTGGTTTGAAGGTACAGTAATTATACAGTGATTATTCTTCTGCAGCTGAAGAATGATTCTCCTGTGGGATTTAGTTTTGTGTGTGTGCATCAGGTAGGAATGAAGAGTTTGGTTTCTAAGCTGGTTGAAGAGCTCACGTCAGCATTGGCAGACAATATTTCCGGTCTGAGTAAAAGAAAAGCTGCTTGAGAAGTGCCTCACCTCCTTGCTGAACAACCTTATCCTTGTGCCTGATTTTGAGCATGAAGGAGTTTTCTCCTGCTCAGAGGAGCAAGACTTTTCAGTATTTTGGTGTGTCCACCTCATGGTCTTGACTGAGCAAGTAATATGCTGGCTTATCACTTCATCACATGAAAAGCAAGTGGAGCCCTGCTCTACTGGAAGAATTCATCCGGCTGATATCTTGGCAGTTCATGAACACTAACAGGATGAGGAAATCTGTTTCCTTCCTGAAACCTTGTATCTGAGGAATATACAGATACCATTTGAGATGGTTTTATTTCTTTGTTTTATTTTTTTACAGTTTGTTTCTAGTTGTATTTTTGCTGTCCCAACAGCAAAATTAGATTTTTAATTAGATTTTTATTAGAGGTGGCACATGAAAGATCTGTACTGATGATAAACAATTGAAACAATTACTGGAATTTGCAGTGGCATCATTGTCTCTGCAACATCTTAAGTGTCACTGCAACAGCTGCTTGGCAAGGATTTCTGGTTGAGTTCAGTCCTTGCTCAAGACAGCTTCTGTAAAGAACAGAGCTGAGTGAAAGGAAATTGATTTTAATTGAAAAACTAATTGAGTTTAGAAAACCCCTTACATAAATCCAAGAAGGAACATGATTTGGAATTAATTATTTTTATTTCAAGAGTAAAGACCCAAAGTGAAGGATAGTGACACTCTACAAACAGGAAGGTAGCGTTTTCAGAAGGTTGAAAGGATTCATGTGGAGTTTGCTGGGCCACATGCACATTCTGGAATCAGCTTTTAGTAATCTGGGCTTTACACAACCCACCTTCAGTCACTAAGAAACAAATAAAATACATCCTCTAGTAGTGTAATGAGTTCAGTGTGCATTTTCCCGACTTTACCCAGTTTTCTACTATTATGCAGTAGTATAATGGGTTTTCTCAAATAGACATTAAATAGTAAAAAAGTGTATCAGGAACAGCGTCATGGTGAGTCCTGCCTTTGAGGGTGTGGAAGTAAGTGAGGAACTGATCCAAAATAATTTTTGTCTAGTGCTTTTTCTGCAGGGCCAGATCACCTCATGGTTTGGGCATCTTGCTGATTCACAATTGCTTCAACATCTTCCTTCTTAAATCTCTTTAAAATGAAAATCTTTTGTTCTCCCTTGCTGAATAACACCATAGGGGAAGTGTTATGCTTATGGAATGCTCATAAAACATCACTGTGAGCTGAAACATTGTTAGACTTGCCCTGTGAGCTCATTCTGTCATTTACAGAAATGCCACTTTTGTTATTATATTTTAGTGTATATTTCATAATGGTTATGTTTTATGTACTTTATAGCTAACCTAATGTGAGCAAAGGCAGGAAGCCAGAAAGGCAGTGTAACAAAAATCTTCAGCTTGGTTTCCTCTCCAGCTCTGTTGTTTGAAACCACTTCTGTTGACTTTTGCACTTTCTGTGTTCGAATGGATGAGCTCATTTTATAGCAAGAAAATGCACTGAAAGATGGACATTGTGCTTAAGTCACACTTGTTCTGCTCTAAAATACATGTTGATTTTTTTATGTAGTAGGTTTGATAGCACTGAGAACCTCCACTAGGATTAAGTCTGACCCTGCTTTTGCTTTCATAGAAGTTCTTGTACCAGAAAGTGTTTTCTGATTAGTTTGAAGAATCCACTTCAACAAAGAAATAAGGAGTGTCCAGAACGCACACTTCTGCTATAAGGCATGTGATCAGCTAGGAAGAAATGAGCTCAGTTGGAGGTTCAAAAAACAAAAAAGGAAGTATCTAGCAGCTGTGGTCTTCAAATGTGATAATGAATCATCAGTGCAAAGGAGTTTTTCTGTCCCAAACTCTCAACTTCTGCCCAGCTAGTTGCTGAGTGACTGTTGCAAGAGAAAAAAAAATTATACACAGAGCCAGAACTGTTTAAGCGAGGTTTTTTATGCTTGTGATGAAGTTTCCCTAAAATAGATTAACTTGCATCTTGCAGTTCTGAATGAAGTGTATGCTTAAATAAGTTTTAGTGTCTGTTTGTACACAGAGGATGTATTTCATTCTCAAAGCCAAGGGATTTTAAAATCACCATGGTGATTTAAATATCACCATTGATACCTACCATGTTTGACAGCATCTTGTGAAGTGAAAGCTTTTTATTTTGTCCTGCAGCTGGAGTAAACAGCAATGTAAATCCCATGCAGCAGCTTTTGTTCAGCTAAAGAAAGGCAGCTTCAGAGTGAATTGAATCCTATTCTCCGGTTGCTTACCCAGATCAGGAACTATCTTGGGGTGGGCAAAGCCTATTCCATGAAAGAACATCTAGCCTTTTGGCAGTTTTCTAAAATAAAATCAAAGGACAAAACATTTCAGAATGTGCATAAGGAAGAGAGCAAACTGTGCCAGGTACTTTTATATAGCACTTTTAATGTATGGGAAAATACATGAGAAAATCTTGCTAGTATCTTGATTTGCAAATTTAGAAACTACACAGCATATTACCAATGGGAGAATATTAAGCCATAATTGTTTAGTATTTTGATTAGTAAGATTTCGTCAAACTGGTCATTTTATATTTTAAAAACACAGTATTTTGATGGACATCTAAAAGTCGAGCTCAGCTGATGTTGCAGAATTCCAATTTAAATGAATAAACAGTGATCTTCCGTGCTTTTGTCAAATACGGAGTGCTGATCCAAATGAAAATGGGCCCACATCAGTATCCCTATGTGTGGTCCAATGCCATCTATTGAAAATGGTCATCTATATTATGTGCCATGTGCTGATCCAGACAAGGTTATTTCCTCATAAGGCATGTGTTTTGAAAGTCAACTTGATTCTGATCTTATTGACCAAACAAATTCCACACATTGGATGTTCTTGTTGTTGCATTGTTCAGTCTCTGTCTGGTTTCATGTTCCAGGTTTGGCACATGTGCAGAATAAGCTATGTACTGCTTATCGGTGGGATGCTGATGTGCTGCATCAGTCCTGGCCCCAAGTAGACTCGGAGTACCTTCAGCCATCAGACGTTGTGGAGATGTCAGTTCTGGTAAAAGCATTTGCATTGATTTTCAGCGGTGTCCAACTAGTAATGTAGGACTGTACAAAAATGCCTGCTCAGGTGATGTGTGCTGGGGTACCTGTAGTGCTGTGGTAGTCTGTGCTGGGTTGGGTTGCTGTCATTTTTGCCAAGTGATGTTTCCCATTTGCCTTGGTTGGCTTTCTTCCACTGGGTGTTTTGAGGAGAGAAGGGATTGGCTGGATTTAGGGGAAATCATGTTGCTGTAGATTTCCCTAATCAGAGTATCTTTGCAACTAATTCCCTGGCAGACCTCTTGCACAGAGATTTTGTCAGATATCTCAGTGCACTTAAACAGAATGAGAAACGCTTCTAAAATACAAGTTTGTGTAACATTGCAAAGACATCTGTAGGAGAGGCCACAGACTATGTATTTTTGAAGGAAATTTTCAGTTGGCATGGTCTCACGAACCAAGGACTCAAGTGCCAGCGGGGATTAGTATGAGACAGCCTAATACTCACTGTGATTTTATTGCTTTTTTAAAAAAAAATCATAATTATAGGATTTTATATATATGTGTGTGTGTCCACAAAAGCGTTGACTTTGCTTGAGCTTATAACTAGCCTTTACCTTCAAGCACAACCAGCAAACATCTTGCATTCCAGCATTCAGTTTGTAAGGAAGTCATGAGTGAGAAATTGTGTATTCTACTTCTTCTTCTAACTTCTTTGCCATTATGATTAAAGCAAACGTGTTACTAAATATATCTTTAAAATTAAACTGTCAGTGATACAGGGATGACTCTAAATCTGGGGTTTTTTTAAGACTGGTATTTTCCTGCTGATGTTATCAACAAAAAAAAAGTTAATTTTGCTTTAAACAACCATTATGAAAATAATTTTTATTCAGTTTCCTGGTTGGCGTTGTCAAAGCTACAGTCTTCAGTGGAAGGTTTGGCATAAGACAAAAAGCAGTCTTTGGTTTCCAGCTGTGTACTCATGGAAGAACAGGAGAAAGCAAGTGACCGAGAGACCAAGCTCCTGTTCTTAGCTGAAGATAATTCTTAAAACTCATGCCTGGCTTTTTGCTGTAAGAGTGAGACGGCAGTGAAATGCGTGTAATCCCTGGATGTGTTTTAAAATCATGTACATCTGGAGCTTGAGCACATGGTTTATTGGTGGTCTTTGAATAGTTGGGCTAATGTTTGGACTCTCTTTTCTTGAAGATCTTTTTTGAGGTAAACAATTCTATGAGTCTGTTGTTAAATGAAATGTATGTATTTGAAGGTTCTGTGAATACTGTAGATTTTTGTATGTCTGCAAAAATAAACTGCCCTCGTTACATCAAGAGC
This sequence comes from Upupa epops, assembly GCA_013397515.1. Taxonomy (NCBI): domain Eukaryota; kingdom Metazoa; phylum Chordata; class Aves; order Bucerotiformes; family Upupidae; genus Upupa; species Upupa epops. Next base: position 10,798 of record VZRI01009895.1, read on the forward strand.
TGCCCAGCATGGGGAGGAACTGATCCCAAAGCAGCAGGATCTCTTCACAAGGCCACACAATCACCCTGTTCTTCTCTAGACATTAAACTGCCTCAAGCTGCTAGGGCTTTGCCGGCTTGAGACATCGTGGTTTTAGTTCTCTTGAGACAAAATACTTCATTATTTCCTGTCTCTGCTGGAGTTAGGCCTTTCCGTATTTAACCCGGAGCAGCCAAAAGCAACCAACTCTCTGCCTACGTGGCTGATAGAGTCTAGACTGCCTACAGAGCAGACAGTTCAACTCGCTGCATCTTCTTCTCTAAATGTTATTGCAAAGTTTCACATTTTTAATAGTGATGTGTATCACCACTGCTGTGAGAAGCCTGATCTGAACACACTGTGTGTTGCAGCCTGGGAACACGTTTCTGGCTGACTTTGCTTGCATTTTCTTTGTGGTGCAGAACTATGAGCAGGTATTGAAAAAAAGAAATGCTGGTTTACTTTTCCTTGCCTTGGTGCATGAGGAAAACCTGCAAGTGTTGTCCAGATTATTATTTTCCTTTTTACTTCTCAGAAGATGATTATGCATCAATGGTAAAACAATATTTGAAGTAGAAATTCCTCTCTGCAGCCTTCAGGTGCTTATTTTTTAGTCGTCTGCAATTTCATTTTGTCTTCAGAATCCCTCCAGTTCCAAAATAGTCTAAAATGTCCTAACGGGCCCATGTCCTAGCAGTGAGTGAACAAACTTTCTTTATAGTCTTACTAAAATTGATATGCTTGGATTTTTACCATTTTTCTTGTACCTGTGGAATGTGTTTCTCCTCCAGAGTGCCCGATTGAAAAGAACTACTTGTGTTTCTTTTCCACAAAACTTGAAAAATGAATCCTTCTGTGTTTTGTCAAAGGATTTACTTTGCCAGCCTTTTACGGGCCCATGTGGGACTAGTTAAACGCCTCACTGCGTTATCCACACACTGTAATGTTGAGTCAAAACCCCAAAATGACTCATCCCAGCTGCATTTAAGAATTTATCAGCCAAGATCTGCAGTATCTGCAGCAGATTTTGATGTAATTTGGTTGAACTGCATTTAAAATGTCCCAATTATTTCATTTGCTGCAGTGTAGGATTGAGATTCTCTTCATTAATCCACTGCAAGTCCTCTGCATAAATCCAAAATCTTTAATAATAATTTTGCTACACTCCAGAAGCCTGAGAAAAGAAATCGCCTCATGAATTTCCATTTAGTATCATGAGCTAAAGCACCATCCTCTTATGATAGATGAATGGGAGGTGTGTAGAATTTTATCCTCTAGAAAGTGCGGTGGTAGAGAAAAGAGTTAGATCCCTGCATAGCAAGATGGGTTGGGTTCAGGAAATGAAATTGTGTGAATCAGTCTAACTTCTGGGTTTTTTTTCTTGTTTTCATGTTATTTCCCTTTCAGATCAATAACAAAGCCTGTGGCAAACTCCTTGTGCCCCAGCAAGCAGCCCGAAGTTGTGAAAAAGTCCATGAGCTAGTCCTTCAAAGTGAGCTTGGGGCAAAGCATCTCCAGGGAAGAACCATTAAAAAGGCTTTTTTGTCTCCCCGAACTGCCCTTATCAACTTCTTGGTGCAAGAATAGCAAAGGCTGTGCTGCGCTGCAAGAAGGAACTAGAATCTTTCGAGGTGAAAGCAGTTTAAACTGTTTAGGTTCTTTTAAATCTCATGTAATGGTGAGGAAGAAATGCTGTTAAAACCAGCTTGCTGCTGAACCTTCATTTCTGTGTGGAGAAACAAACAGAATTAAAATTTCTTACCAAGTCATGGTAAAGTGCTCTTTGTCTGTGATCTGGAAGATGAGAAGGAAGCACAGAAAAACACAATGATTGTAACAGAATGTATGTTTTAATGTTTTATTGTTGGCCGCAGAACATGTGGAGGGTCGACTTGGCTAAATTCAGGGGTGTAACTATGATTCCAGGACTGAACAACTGCTCTGGGTATGTGTTACATCAAATGTGAGGTCTTTGCTCCTGATGTCTCATGTTTGTGCACCCAGATATTAACTAACAGCCTAACTCATGAGAAATCACTGTTGCAGAGTGTTAATTTACAAAAGGATTTCTTTAGCATTGGCTAATGGCCTTGGGCACAGCAGGTAGCCAGATGCATTTTACAGATATTTCAGGGCCCATCCAAGAAGAAAAATCAGATGACTTAGCCAAGCCCTCCCCTAGCCAGGATCCTCCTTCCTTGCTGGCATATTTGTTTTGGTTTCTATGTGAGAGGTTCAACCCTAGCAAAATGCTGAATGGAAGTTTCTTCCTATGCACAACCTGTTGTGGAGACTTTTAGGGGATTCAAGAAAGTGATGAGTTGGCTGATGGCAACGCAGCAAAGAGCATGATTTGTGCCTCTGCTCCTAGTTCTTGTAGCACCTGCATCATAAAACTTGAATTGAGGCTCTCTCTGTGGGGTTTGTAAAGTGGGAGTAGTTGTTGCTTCTCTAAAGCTCAGACTCCCGTAAAACATGAAGCCATTTTTATGTCTTTCAACCCATTTTACTTGTACACTGTGCCACCATTCCACCCACATGGAAATGTTTATTGTATTTAGGAAACGCCTGGAAAAGGGTTTCCAGACAGACAATTACAGGATTCATTGTGCAAGACTCTCTCTTTTCTTTAACAGCCCTCAGCAGTTCAGAATGCATCCAGGCAAACACAGAGGTGAGTACTAACCTTCCAATCCACACTCAGATTAAAAGGAAAGTTGTAAAACTGTTTTTGTTTTAAGCATTTTTGGTGCCAAAGCTGCAGCTGAGGAGCAGAGATGCTCAGACAGCAGACTTGGCTTAACATGTCTCTGCTTCTGCAGCAAAACTCCTCCCAGACCACACTCATGTGGATTTTCTCCATCAGTCTTTTGACACAAGAAATGGAGTATTTCTAATGAAGATGCAGTCTCTGCAGTTTTTAAGGCTCTCAAAATCTCAGGCACAAAGGAATGCATTCAGACATTCAGACACAGGCCTTCAGTTGGAGTTAAAATAATTTGAATTCCAGTGTCTGCCTGACATATATGTTGTTGTAAATTCATAAAACTCCAGGAGCCCCTAAAATAGGGCTGTGAAAGAGATCCTTTAAAATTTGTAGCTCAGCACAGTCCTGCTTTTATTTTATTTTTTTTCTATCCAAAAGTTTAACACACCCCGTGGAACCATTTTACCAGCTTTGGGGGTGGGGGAAAGGTGACATGTTTGGTATAAATAAGAAACTTCTACAGTGTTTGAGTCTGAAGGAAGCCCAGGAAGCCTAAACAATGACTACAGTCAGCATAGGGCTGAGCAGCCACAGCCCACAGCATCACTTCGTCTTTGCTCTTGCTGGGGGATGTTAGTCGTCAATGTCACAAAGTGAGGAAGTCTTTTCTAATAGCTGCTCACATCTCTTTTAGGGTTGACCTGCTCCAAGGCACAACTGCCATTTATCTTTTGATAGTTGTGACTCAAAAGATTCATTCTGTGCCTGCATGGGACCGATGGGGCATTTGCTAAACCCAGGACAAACTACTCCAAGAGATAAACCTATGATGTGGAAGGGGCATTTTCCACATCTTGATACTCAAGGTAACAGAAGACTAGTTGTAACACTGCTCCAATCTGTATCAGATATCTCTCTTAAGTGATACAAAATTTGGCACACATTCGGCCCCTGACTGACATGATGTGGATGTGCTTCCTTGCAGCAAAGCAATAGGGGTTTTTCCATTCATTAATGTTAATGCTGAGGTTACCAGCTCAGGCAGTTCTCCAGGTTATCCCACCTACGCTGTGGGTAAAATCACTGTACGAGGGTGTATTTTTCCATGCCCCTCACCAAACATGGAGATTTGGCACAAAATAAACTCTTTGTGCTCTCGGTGGCTTACTGGATTACATCCAGAATGCATTTTCTGGTTAACGATGGGGTTTGCTGATTTGACCTTATAAGTTTGGCTTGTTCCTTGTGGAGGGAGAAATTGCACAGATAGGACAGCCCACACAGTCTCCATATATCTCCTCCTTCAGAGCAAAGCCCCACAGAAAGCTAGTGCTTTTCTTTCATCTTCTTAATATAGACATAATTTTTTGCTGGATGCTTTTCCTGCTTCTTTATTTATTCAGGTCCATGATTTTGTATCAAAGGACTGCTGTAAGAGAGGTGCTCAATGTGATGGCAGGTCTGTCACCAGAGTCCTAGTGGTGGACACACTTCTTGCCCTTCTGATCTCTATCAGCACAGGTCATGTCTGCTTTGGACTTACTCTGTTTTTTGTGCAGATGGGGTTTATGTGTCAAAGAAGCAGCATGAAGCTGTTCACACTACGTCACAGGCAACTTTTACCATGTCCCATCTGCCAGAGCATCCAGCAGATGAACTGGAATGTTATTTCTGTACTGGAGGAGACAGGATCAGAGCAGCCCAGATGATAAGAAAACTTGCCTGACATGTGGAAGAAAAATGAGTTGTTGGGTTTTTTCCCTCTCCTTAATGTAACAACTTTCTGGGACTACGAAGCATTCTGCAATTTCCTAGCCCTGCTGTGCCAGGTAACCCAAGTCCCACACAATCTCCATGTCCATGTCTTAGGGCACTTGAAGAAAGCCTTGGGTTGGACAAGCTAAGCTCTAGTTTTAGCCTTGAAGAGCTGCAAACCAGCTTCATGTTCTGTAGAAATTTACCTCTAGTTTTATAGGTAGTCAGAATTTGAGCCATTTTTCCTTGATTTATAAGTTGTTATGTCTCTGGATTTGGGAGTGTATTTGTCTGGCTGTTGTAGAGAGATGTCCTGACGGCCCTTGTTCCATCTGCCAGTTGTTAGGTTGAGCATGAGAGACTGGGAGCTTGGACAAGGTCAAGCAGATGTTTGTATTTGTCAGGCAAATATGGCCCAAACCTGTGAGAGACGTTGATTACAAGAATCTCATTAAAAATACTCCCTGGTATTGAACATCCAGGACATTTCCTTATATGTTCATCCGCCTGCACTACGCCAGGCTGCTAGATTGCAAGGGAAACATGTACAATGGGTTGGATAATCATGTGTAACAAGTTGAATATTCACATTCTTTCTGCTTCCGTTTGTGGCACTCAGCCTGGGACATTTGGGGCGTGCAGAGCTCTTTTATTTGAAGAGCCTGGTCTTCTTCAGTGTAACTCTAAGCAGAACATCCATGTTTACATACTCACGTTCACATCTAAGACTCTGAACTACTGTACCTACCAGTAACTTTTTTTTAACATATGCCAAGGCTGAGCGTAAACAGTCCAAAGTTCTCCCTGTCAACCTGCCTCCCATTGCCAGGAGAGAGGCATGAGCTGCTTTCTAACAGCTCTATTTGGTGCTAACACTGTGAAGTGAAATACAGTCTTACTACAGCTGTACATGACCCAAGGTCCACATCAGGAATAATAAACACAGAAAAGAGAGTGATTTAATAAAGGAACCTGGCACTGCACTGGCAACAGCAGCCTGGGTTTGTTTCTGAAGGAGATTCAGAGAATTGGCTTAACAGGGAAGTGTTTTCTGCTACAAAGGGAACCCAATTGTCTTTAAATACAGCAATGTAATTAGCAAATTATACTAATTACTGCAGAACAAAACTATGACTGAGCATGGCCAGGCAGGCTGAGCCAAGAAACTATTGTGAAAAAAAATCCCTGATGGAAGCAGCTTTTAGAAACAAATATTTTTCTGAAGTACGTCTCCATCCCTGGAGATCCACATGGCTGGATGCAGTAGCAAGGGTGTAATAAAAACATCTACTTCCTGATTTTCCCATGTGAAAGAGTGCATGAAAACAGCTGGTGGTCAGAGAAGCTGATCCTAGGGCATGCATAGAAGAATGGGGTGGATGACTGACTGCATCGGCCAAGCCCAAGTCCATGGAGCCAGGCTTGTGATGGATGACAGCAGGATGTCGTCTGACCCACCAAGGACTTTCAGCCCAGGGTTGCTAAAGGCTACATCTGTTGGTTGAACAGGTCATGGTGCTGTTTCTGTTAATGAGCTGATAAAGAGGCAAGGAAACAGAGTTGGGAAAATCTCCAGGCGAGTTCTTGTCTTGATAAAAAGGCTCTTTCTTAGTAGAAAATTGAGAATAAAACCAATTCTGGATTCTTTCAAGCAGGGGTAGAGAAACGACCAAAGCTGCCTGCATTGGTTTTTGCAGCCATCAAGATAAAGTGCTTGGCTCCACAGAGTGATGGCAAAAAGAGAGGTAGGTGTCCACCAGTGCTAGGAACACCTGGAGGAACTGAAGAGAGGAAGACTTTCAGTCATAGAATCATAGAATCACTAGGGATTGCAAGGGACCTTGAAAGATCACGTGGTCCAATCCCCGTGCCACAGCAGGATCACCTAGACCAAGTCACAGAACATCACAGAACACAACATTACAGATTGGAAGGGACCTCAGAAAAACATCCAGTCCAATCCCCCTGCCACAGCAGGATCACCCAGACCAGGTCCAGGCGGGTTTCAAATGTCTTCAGAGAAAGAGACTCCACAAACCACTCGGGCAGCCCCCTCAAGTGCCCCATCACTCTCCCTGGGAAAAAGTTGTAGAATCACAGAATCAGTCAGGGTTTGAAGGGACCACAGGATCATCCAGATCCAACCCCCCTGCCATGGGCAGGGACACCCCACCCTAGAGCAGGCTGGCCAGAGCCTCACCCAACCCGGCCTTAAACACCTCCAGGGATGGGGCCCCAACCACCTCCCTGGGCAACCCATTCCTGACTCTCCCCACTCTCCCGCTGAAGAACTTCCTCTTCAAGTCAAGTCTAAATCTACCCATCTCTAGCTTTGCTCCATTCTCCCTAGTCCTGTTGCTACCCGAGACTTTAAAAAGCCCCTCCTCAGCTTTTTTGTGGCCCGCTTCAGATACTGGAAGGCCACAATAAGGTCACCTTGGAGCCTCCTCTTCTCCAGACTGAACAGCCCCAACTATCTCAGTCTGGCCTCATAGAGGTGCTCCAGCCCTCCTGTGGCCGTGCTCTGTCATTGTGGCCCTCCTCTGGACATGCTCCAGCACATCTGGGTTGGGTCTCACCAGAGCAGAGTAGAGTGGGAAAATCACATCCCTTGACCTGCTGGCCACACTTCTCCTGATGCAGCCCAGGATCTGGTTTGCCTTCTGGGCTGCAAGTGCACACTGCTGGCTCATGTTGAGCTTTTCATCCACAAGCGCCCCCAAGTCCCTCTCCTCAGGGCTACTCTGAAGCCAGTCACTGCCCAGCCTGTATCTGTGCTCAGTATTGCATCGCCCCAGATGCAGGACCTTACACTTGGTCTTGTAAAACCCTTTGAGGTTGGCTTGCGCCCACCCCCTAGCCTGTCCAGGACCCTCTGGATGGCATCCCTACCCTGCAGTGTGTCTGCCGCACCACACAGCTTGGTGTCGTCAGCAAACTTGCTGAGGGTGCACTCATGTCCCTGAGGGACTCCGCTTGTCACTGGCTTCCACTTGGACATGGACCCATTGACAGCCACTCTTTGAGTGTGGCCATCAAGCCAGCTCTTTACCCATCTAGTGGTCCACCCATCAAACCCATGTTCCACCAGCTTGGAGACCAGAATATGGTGCAGGACAGTGTCAAAGGCTTTGCTCAGGTCCAGGTAAATGACATCAGACACTTGCCCATCATCCCTTAATGTTGTAACCCGTTCATAGAACACCACCGGGTTTGTCAAGCAGGATTTGCCCTTGGTGAAGCCATGCTGACCTCTTTACCATTCTCCTGTATCTGTTGTGCCTGCAGGAGGATCTGCTCCATGATGGGAGCAGATGAGCACAGAGGTGAGACTGACTGGCCTGTAGTTCCCTGGCTCCTCCTTCCTACCCTTTTTGAAAATTGGAGTTGTTTCCCCTTTTCCACTCAGTGGGGACTTCACCAGACTGCCATGACTTTTGGAATATAATAGAGGGGTTTAGCAACCTCATCTGCCAGTTCTCTCAGTACCCGTGGGTTTATCCCGTCAGGTCCCACGGATTTGAACACTTTTAGGTTCTTCAGGTGATCACGAACCTGATCTTCACTTATGATGGGCAGTTCTTCCTTCTGGTCCCTGCCATTATCTTCCATGACTCCAGCAGTGTGGCTGGAAGCCTTTGCAGTGAAGACTGAGGTAAAGAACCTCAGCCTTTTCCATGTCACTTGTGACCACATCACCTGTTTCCTTTCTGAGGGGGCCCACACCTTCCCTAGTTTTCTTTTTACCATTAATATACCTGTAGAAATTCTTGATGTTCCCTTTGACGTCCCTGGCTAGGCTCAACTCAAACTGTGTCTTGGCTTTCCTAATCAGATCTCTAGCTGTTCAGGCAGCTTCCTTATATACTCCCCACTCTAGCTGTCTTCCCTTCCACACCATGTAATGTTCCTTTTTGGGTGGCAGCACATCCAGGATCTCCTTGCTCAGCCAGGCAGGCATCCTAGCATTCTTCCCTAAACAAGACAAAGGGTTTCTCTGGCCCGGATCAGAGTTTGCACCCAGCTCTGGCCTTTCTCAGGGAAACCAAGTTCCCGCAGACTTTTCTGTCTTCCTATGCTGCTTTTTGGAATCTTGGTGATTGACCATAGCTCCATTCACCTCTTCAAAGTGTGTCTTGCTAGACAGCCCTTCTTTGCCTCTTGTTACCCACCTGTGGTCAGGACCTGTCATACGGAATTATAGAACATTTTGGGTTGAAAGGGATCTTCAGAATCCATAAACTCTAGCAGATTGCTCAGCCTTATCCAGCCTGACCTGGAATGGTTTCAGGGATGGGGCTTTTACCACCAAACTGATGCTGCCAGGTGTCATCATTTAAGGAGTAGGACCCAGTTTAAAGTGGTCCTAGTCTTAATTAAATACTCATGGTGTAATTTCCTGCAGATGTCATGTCCCATACTGCAACAGAAGCAAAACCTGCAAGTCAGGACCAATTTCTGACCCTAGGCTCTCTTCGTTCTTCCCTCCACTATCCAATTATGACGCTACAGCTGTGTGTGTTCTCCTGGTTCAGATCAATTGCCTAATTATTGAAAAATCTTCAGAAAGCTGGAGAAACACTGTTCATGATTTCTCCATGTAGTTCAGATTCAGGCATACCATGGCAATACTGGGAGAGTGCAAGAACCAAACCAGGCTCCATCCTGGAAACTCTTCTGCCATATACACTGTTCATTCTGTTTATATTCCAGCACTGGAGCCTTTTTGTTCTTACTAACCCACTCACCCCTCCCTTAGAGGACAGATTTTTGGCACAGTGGAGCAGCCTGTTGTCCAAGCTCCTGCCTGGGACAGTGGTGGTGCCAGGGCTTAATGCTGGCCACGTTGGTTCCTCATGCTTGTTTGGTTGCACATGGCCATTTTTTCTGGAGAGAGACATAGCTCTAAACCTCCTAATAGTCCCTTTTCATCAGCATCACAGCTGACACTGGGGAACTTGCCGTAGGGCTGATATTCCTCAAATCTCTGCTCCTGGGCTATAAGCTGTTACCATTATTTTATGTGAGCAAACATGACATGTAAGCCCTGCCATGGGAACAAAACCATTACATGAGCAATGGTGGGGTTTTTATCTTCCAGAGGCACAGTTTAGAATAAATTAATTCAAATGTAGATTTTCATCCTATGCTATGACAGCAAGCACCAACCCCTTCATTTCCTAACAGGTGTGGACTGTAAAACTCCCTGGAACTATAAAACTGTGGGGCCACATCTAATCGCAGCAGAAGGGGCTGTAGGTCTTGGTATGATTCCATCATGCAAAGTTCAAGCCAATGATTTGCTCATTCAGGAATAACCACAAAATAATAACGGCAAGGGCAGAACTTCAGAGGTCTTTTGCAAATGCAAAGGCTCTGGTTCCCCTGTGAAGGAGCTCGATGACAAAACATCTGCACACGTGTGTGGAGCCTGGAAGGAGGCCAATGTGTGCTTCCCCATCCTGGGGGCTTAGACAGCCTCTTCCACATGGCTGGTGCAAGCATTGTTCTACGGACAGCTGGGATTTTCCTTCAGCATAGGAAGGAAACGGGATGTGTGGAGCAGCAACATCCAGGATGGATGGTTGTCCAAGGGGCTGCTTCCTCTTGCCCCTGTGTGTCCAGCTGGAGAATCACTTACAGGTGTTAGATAAGAGGAAAGAAAAGAAAGGGTATGAGTGACCTTTAAAAGAAAGTCATGATCTGAGGAAAGACACAGGGTCTTCCTTGTTTTGGTTGTTGGAAGCTGAAAACAGAGATTTCTGTTCTGAAATATGTTTCCCTCTCCTCTGTTTCATCAAGAATAAAAAATTACTTCTAATTGTATTATTTTCATGACTAATATTTTAATTTTTATTCCTAACATTTTTGTTGTTACTTTTATTTTTATTTTGTTTACAGCTGTGTTTCTATTTTTACAGTTCTACATTTTATTTCTATTATTTTAACTTTGATTTTTTTGTTTTTCCGTGTAATCTGCAGGGCTGCTTTTATTTTCTTAACTTTATCTCTTCTTTCTTGCTCAAGCTGCAGCTGCCCTTTGCAACCAACCAGGGGCTCCTTTAAGCCTCGCTCGTTTACTCCTCCCTCCTCACCTGCACCCCCTGTATTTCCTACTACAGGACTTTCAAGCGGAGCGGCGAGTGCGTGGTCACGAGGAGGCGGGGGGGGGGCGGCTTTGGGCGNCGTGGGCAGTTCCCGTCGCGCGGCGGGAAGAGGAGGAGGAGAAGGAGGAGGAAGAGGAGGAGGAGGAAGGCGGGAGCGGAGTGACCCCGCTAAACCGAGACGGGATGGCCAAGTACGATGACCTGGGGCTGGAGGCCACCAAGTTCATCGAGGACCTGAACCTGTACGAGGCCTCCAAGGATGGGCTCTTCCGCGTCGACAAAGGTGCCGGCAACAACCCAGAGTTCGAGGAGACCAGGAGAGTCTTTGCCACCAAAATGGCCAAGATCCACCTTCAGCAGCAGCAGCAGCAGCAGCAGGAGATGCTGATGGCCACCCTTAACGGAGGAGCTGCCTTCAACCCAATACTTGCACATGGTGCCAAACCGCCTCTGGGTGCTGAGGGATTGCGCACCAGGAGTGATGGAGGAGGGGGTTTTGGCCAGGCCAGTCGGCGCAGCTGGGGAGCGGGGGGCTCCCGGCATGGTGAGCAGCAGCCTGGTCCTGCCAGTGATGCAAGGCAGGAGAACAGTGGTGAGAGCAGGCGAGGTGGACTCGACCCAACGCCAGCTGGGCAGAGGTCCTCATCCTTCTCACATACCCAGACTTCCCCAGCAAACACAGAAGAGCAAGCACCAGGAGTCCAGCTGCAGCCACGATCTTCTTCTTTCTCATCCTCCTCACCACATCCTGCTCGGGGAGTATCAGTCCCTGCTGAGCCCAGGGCTGGAGGAGATGGTAACCAGTCATGGTACCAGGGCATCCCACTGTCCTTCCCCACCAGCTCCACACCCGCCATGCCAGCTGTGGACTACCAGCATGCCACTGCCTACCCCAGCCCAGCCAGCCACTTTGTAGCCCATGGTCAAACTCACCGGCCCAATGGCCCTGAGTCGAGCTCATCACACCTGGCCTCAGATGGTCCGCAGCCACGTTTCCCAGAGGGTGTAAGCGACCAATGGAAGGACACTGGGCACCCAGTGGAGGGCTTCAGCACAGCCAAGGTGAAGCTGCCCTGTCAGACCCTCGTTCCACAGCCAGAGCAAGGACCATCAGCAGCCGAACTGAAGCTGGAGGCCCTGACCCAGCGCCTGGAGCAGGAGATGGATGCTCGGCCGAAGGCTGATTACTTTGGTAAGGGAGCAGCAGCCTCGCTGGCAAGGAGAGGGTTCATGGTGAGACATTACCACAGGCTTGCATTTTCAGCTGCTTGGGCCTTTTAAAATGTTATTTAGCTTCTATTTTTCTCAGGAACTGGAGGTTCACCCTCATGCTTCTGTCTTAATCCTATCCCTTACATTTTAGAGTAAAGGTAGTTTGGCAGCTTTGGGGGAAGGATAGCGCTGAGAAGCAGCTAGAGCAGAATCTTTGGAAATGGGAAGGGTTGGTGATTTTGCAAAATCACCAGGATTTCCCTGCACCCCAAGGTGCTGTGAAAGGATCGCTGTGTCCTGAGGACTACAGAAGACTGGGCAGGAGGAACATTCCTCCCTTTACACATACTCCAGACTCCTGTGAGGTTATCGCTGGTGCCCCAAAAAGAGTATTACCTGTCCTGCTGGATTAAACTGATTTACTACCAGAATAGCAGAAGGCTGGGGGCAAATTGAGTATTTCCTTCCTCTGCCACAACACTTTGCAATGAGATAATTCAGATCTTGGGAGAAGGAAACTCAAAGTTGCTGGGGAGTCTGAAAATTCTGGTTAATTCAACAAACAAGGTCTAGTTTGTGAGTTTGCATTATGGTTTTCGACCCACGCTCACAGGAGCAGAAGCAGGGACAGATGAGCCTCTTCAGTCTGGTGCGTGAATGGTTTGTGCCTTGGTACACGCAGGACTGGCCACGGGCTTCATGCCAAGCTGGATGTAGCTGGAGGGATCACCAAGTGCTCGGCTGCACATTGCATAAGGACATGTGTTTCTTGGCGTTGCCTGGTGGTACGGGCTGTACTGGGATTGTTTATCTTAGGAGCTGAGATGGGACACAGTGGTGTGGCAGGGCAGATGCTTCTTGGTGCAGCCACAGGAAATTGGTGTGTCCACTTGCTGGGCCTGGAGGGGTTGTCCTGGCAGTGCTTTTTGGTGCTTTCCATCCTGTGCAGGCGGTGCGTCCTTTGAATGAGGTGTTAGACAGAGATCTCTCCAGCATGATACAAGGAAACCAGCTGGGTCAAACTTTATACAAAACCTTTGCAAAAAGTGCAATCGTGGCAGAGGAGCAAGGGAAGTTTAGTGGAGGCTCAGCTCCATGTGGGAAAACTCAGCAGATGTGCTGTGTCCTCACAAATGGGTGAGGACTTGGATATTTCAATCCTGGGGCTCCTCTCACCTTGTTTTTTCACTTTATTTTCATTTTTTCAGTGCTACCTTCCTTCCTTTGGAGGAATAAAAAGATAGGCTTGTCTTCTGACTTGCTCTGCTATGCCCAAGCTATGCTATTACCTCAAGCTGGTAAACCGCAGGGCAGAAAGCAAATACTTCCCTGCAACAGCAATAAAAAGAATCAACTGCTTGTTTTGTTGCAGACTTTCCCCCAGTGAAGAGTTTGCTGTGCGTCAGAGCCAGGAAATGAAACCGGGGCTGAAGTGCAGCTGGCAAATGTCTTTTATCTAAACTCCTCTCACTGGGGTGCTGCTTTTGTACAATAGGATTGACTTTTAAGATGGATCTGTGTGTCTTATAGGTAATCCTTAGGTCTGTCTCAGTCTAGACCAGGTATTTACCATGAACAGTTCATCCTGATCACAGCAAAGTAGCTGCATTATCCTTCTGTACGTGGAAAGGAGCATTTGGGAATGAAAACCTCAGGAGAGACACGCTCAGGCTAGGTGTAACAGAGATGGGGTGCTCTGCCAAGGAGCAGCAGACACAGCCTGGCTGTCTGTCAGCCCCTGCTTGCTGTACAAGCAGTGCTGTGTGTTCCCAGGCTGTGTAATAAGTGCAAGGAGAGAAGCAAACAAAGCCAAGAATACTTTTTTTGCTTTTTGTTGAAGTAGTGGCCTGTGCATGTGCAGCAGGGCCTGCAAGTGTCTCTGGAGGAATTCAGGCTCCCCAGGAGGGCTTTCGAAGTGCTGCTTTGATTTATGAGCACTGACAGAAAGGACTCAGGGAGTCTCAGGTGTCACCCAGGTCCTAAGCTTGGGAAATCCTGAAATTCCTCTCTGGAGAAGCTGGTTCCTATGCAGCCAAGAAGGGGCCCCTTGTCTCTAAAAGCTTGCTCAACGTTGTAGTCATGCTTTTTGGTGTTAAGTTTCTAGGGAACATGCAGGAGTGTGGAGATGCCTGAATCCCACTGGAGTTCTTCTGGAGGCACCAGTCTTCATCTCCAGTGGGTAAACAAGACAATTAGACAGGAGTCACTTGAGTTGGAGCTCCTCTGCTGGACAGATGTTTTGGGGACTCTGAAGAGCTGTACCAGATGAATTTGCAGGTGCACAACCAAACCAGGTGTATGCCTGCCTTGTCTGAAGTGCCTTGCAGGGGAGAGACCTGGCTGAGGAATGTCAGGGGCTGGAACGGTGAGCAGACCATGTGGTACCACTCAGTGCTCTAGTTCCACAGGCACGGATTGGTGCTTTTAGAGGTGTCATCTGTAGCATTGTGGGTTTACCAGTGCTTAGATGAAAATCTCCATCTGATGAAAACTATCTATACCCTTACCAAGAGCCTTTTTTAAAAAAACAGTTTTGAGAAAAGATTTTTTTGTTACAGATATTTCTAAGGTGCTGGGTTCTGGCTTCTGTAATGTTTAAAGCAGAGCTGATAAGCCACAGGTATTTTAGGATGCCCCCGAGCATCTTGTTTTGCAGAAAAACACCTGGATGCTTCCCAGCAGTTGGGCAGAGAAGATCGCTCACTGAAATTGGCAGAGTTCCTTAGCTGAATTGCTGAACCCTGGGGAGACCTGGAAGCTCAGCACTCTTGCACAAGAGTCATCTGGGCCAGCAACACTCTTTTCGTGTCTTGTGCATAGTGAAATTAGCATTTTACTACCTCTAGAACCTCAATTCCTTTAAAACTTCACCAAACCCTGCTGGTCGTTGTGTATCAGGATGAAGCAGCAGCAATAGGAGTGATTTCAGTTCAAGTAGATAAGTCCTGATTCAAATGAAGATCCTTCTGAGGTTTGTTTTATGTGTGGGCAGTAATAACAGTGGCATTGTTTCTTCTGGGAAGGAGCAGAGCATCCTTTGCCTGCACCCAGGAGAACACCACAGCTGGAAGGAGTTGCCTAGCTGTAGCAGAGAGGACAGAAAGGCAGATCCTGGAATAAGGAAAGCTGTAAGGATTCCAGCATGGGGACTCATGGGTGTGTTGCAGATTGGAAAAGCTTATCTCCCTGCATGGAACCAAGCAAGCAAGAGTTTGACTGGGATTCAGCTCTTCAAGATTATGCCAGCACATGCTTCTCCTCCCTTACTTTTGGGAGCTCAGCGGGGTTTGCAGGGTGAGGAAAAATTGTCGAAAACAAAAGAAACAGGAAGGTGTAGAGGCAGAGTGGTGATACCCAGTCAGCCAAGATACTCGGGCCGTGGGGACTGAAAGGATTAAGGAGCCTCCTTCATGTGTTATGACAGGGTGAAGCCTTTTGAAGGGGCTCTGAGAGCTTCTTCCAGATGTAACTGGGGTTTCTTCAGCAGAAATACAACTTCTTGTAAGAAAGAGGCAAAACTCGGTTACATGAGATGGAGGAGAGTCCAGCTGATCATGGTAATGTGGCTTGTGTGGTGTAAGTGGAAGGGGTAGGACTGGCTTAATCCTCCAGATACTGTTTCTAGATTAGCAATGTACACAGACCCATACCACCAGAATCATCCTGCTGCTGGGACCACATGGATGTGGCAAGGAGATCTTGCCCCATTATCATGTTTGGCACTCCAAAATTAGTGACACTCTTAGCAAACTCAACCAGGAGCATGTGTAGTAGGAAAGCTTGGCTGTCCTGAGTGCTGCTGAGAAGACAGATGTTCCTGGAAAACGCTGCAACTGTGGCTCTTGGTCTGTACATAGATGGTGTCTGGCATGGGGGAGTAAATCATAGACACCCATCCCAGAAACTGCTGTGGTCCAGTATGGTGTGGGTTGGATTTTAACAAATGGTACATAGTGAGTAGCTGAGTTCCTGCTGTCAAGCATGAAACAGCAACACTTTGAGAAAAAAAAAATCTCTAAAGGCTTTGAATCAGGTGGTAACTGGAAATGCACTTGAAGCAAACTTTGAAGCAGGGGCTTGAACTTCGTGGAGTGGTGATTTCAGGCTCCTAGAGATCCACATCAGATCTCTCTGCTCCTGTGACCTGGGGCTGTTCCTGGTGACAGCCTTCTCATGGTTTGCAGTGCCCAGATGGAGCACGAAGAGTGCTGGAAAGTGGCTTGCAGGGGATGTTTTTGGTGCAGGCTCTGCCCCAAAGGTCTCTTTGTTCGGGTACTCAGCTGCGGTGCGGGCAGTCGCTTGCCGCGTGATGTGAAAGGGAACAGAGATGTCTTTGTTGGTCGGGGCTTGGCTGCCCCGCCAGCAGAAATTGAGCCCAAATCAGCAATTTTCATCCCTTTCCAAAGCAGCTCCGGCTGCTGTCCTGACAGTGCATTTGAGTGTGAGTTGACGGGCGCTGCACTTGCGCAGGTTTCAGGTTTGTCATCCTAGTAGCAAAGGAGAAAGAAGCCTTTAATTTCTCCTTAATAACATTGTCCGTGCTTGAAAGTCTCAATTTCAGAGGGTTTTCTGCTCAGATTGGTGCTTGATTTGCACACGTGGCCGAGCTCTGGCTTGAGCTGTGTCAGCAGCAGGTATAATGGGATCATTGTAGCAGTATGGAGCAAACAGAAACCCCAAAGTGAAAAGGAAATAATCAATAAAAAGCACCTTTTTTTTTTCCTCCTTTCAGGCCAGGCATGCTAAGAGTCAGAGATGAAGGCTCAATCATGTTGTATAAAATTGTTCAGACTGTTAGAGTTGGTAGCAGCAGGAAAATCTGGGTGTGAGGTGCAGCTTGGACTTGCACTTGGGACAGCTTATAGCTTTGGGTGGGTTTTAAGTGGTTTTAAATGTATTTAAAGGTTGTGGAAAAGGAAGGAGAGGCCAGCCATGGCTGTTGTTGTGCAGTTTATTTTCTGCAAATGCCTTTCACCATGGAGGTTTAAAGACCATAGTGATCACTGTTAACAGCATCTCTTGGGGCAGGTGATGCTGATATCACCTACAGCTTGTGGCTTAAGTGAACTGTTTTGTCCTGAGCTGCTGAGCCACAGGTCTTACTTCTCACCTCTGTCTCACTCTTTCTCTTTCAGGCACCTGCGTGAAGTGCAGCAAGGGGGTGTACGGAGCAAACCAGGCTTGCCAGGCCATGGGCAACCTTTACCACGATGGTTGCTTCACCTGCGGAGCTTGCAGTGAGTATCCCCAGCTGTGGAGCAAGCTCCTTGGTTTTAACATGGTGTAAAGGGAGGGAAAGAGATGGAGTTTATGGAATTATCTAGTAGCTAGAGTCTGCTACAGCTGTGTGTTTTGGTGGTCACAGTTGAACTTGTGATCTTGGAGTTCTCTTCCAACCTCAGTGATTCTATAATTCTATGGTGGCAATGGCTGTTTGGTTTTTAATGGATTCTTGGAGGATGTGTGGATAAGATGGTTTGCATTGCGCTGTCTGTCTGCCTTTTGGGAAGGGGATGGTTGTTTTTATTTCACTGTCTCTCAGTTACAGCCATGTTTTCTTATTTCTAAGAGCAGTTTTTCAACATGGTAGTAGTGAATGTGTCTTAGCCAACATCTTTTTTTGTTTTCTGTGCACCCCAGGGAGAGCCACCAGGTTGTCACTGTGTTGAGGGTGCGGGCAGGAAGTGAATGTATCTGCCCAGGGGAATGGTGGAGTCCCTGTGTCTGGAGGGGCTTAAAGCCATGGAGGTGTGGGACATGGGTTAGTGGGGACCTGGCAATGCTCTGGCAACACTTGAACTCTGAGCTTAGACCTTTTCCAACCCAAATGATTCCATGATTCTGTGAGTGTCCACAGCCAGAGATGTCTTTTCAGATGGAGTTGATGTGTTGAGAATTGTTGACCCCTGTCTAGAACTTGCTGGAGCCTGCAGCACTCTGCAGTGTCTGAATATCCCTAAGTGACTTTTTGAGGAGGTCTGTGATGGAGCAGTGTCAGGAACAGGCCAGACAGTGGCTGTAAGAGTAGTTTTCTTCTTCTGTTATGTTTACTTTCAAGGCTAGCATCATATTTTTAGAAATATGGAGGCAGAAATAATAATAATAAACCTGGTGCTTTTGCATGTATGAGTTTGGGGTTTCTGGATGAGTCTTAAGGTTTTTCTGCTGCTTTGTATTTAGAATTGTAAACTCATCATGACTGCACATGTTTTATTTGGAGCTGTAAAGCGGGAATAAATATAGAAAGATGTGTTATGCTCTTTAATAATAGCTGAACCTTGAGCCCTGATCATTTCCCAGCTGTCCCACACCAGCTGCCTGTCCTCACCTATGTTTTCCGTTGAGCGCTGTCATGTGACTGAACATAGGAAAAGTAAAAGAAAAAGCGGTGGTTGCATGTGGTGGCAGCTTCCTAAAGGCTCAGGAAGCAGCAGCTCACTCTTTTGTGTTCTCCTATGAATTAATTCAGTATCTTCTGTGGAAAGGATTCCTGGCCGGGGCTTTGCTGCAGGGACTTCTCACCCTCTGTGGCCAAGTAGCCTCTGAGTTGCCCCCGCATGCAAAGCTTCCTCATTGCTTAATCCAGCAGCGGGACTGAGCTGGCTTAAAATTGTGCAAATTTCTACTGTACAACTGGTGCTTTAGAAAGAAACACTTCTGATCCTCCTTTCAGACTGGATTTCACCAGCTTCATCTCAAGATACTTGTGATTGCAGAGGTATTGGTAATTACATCTGTTTCTCTTTGAATAAAAAAATAGCTTAATCCCCTTTCCAGTGAGGTGCCTTAGTGAGGGCTGAAAGAGTCAGTGTGCTGCATATTTGGAAAAGTTTGTAGCTGAAAAGTAAGTTGCACTTTTAAGGTCAAGTGGAGTTCATCTTGGACACCGTCCAGCACCGTCATTGAGAAGTCAAGGTTGCTTATGATTCCAGCATTCCACCACAGCAGAAATCTTTAGGTCTGAATATGTCCAATAAATAAAATAGACAGAATTACCTATTGTATTGTCCTACCAGATATTTATATCTGCTGTACTGTTGTTTTCAATTTCTAACTGTGCTCATTGTTGGATTTGCGTCCGAATGTGTGGCAGATTCCCAGATACAGAAAACTGAGAGGGCCTATGTAGGGAGGGTGTGGGGTGATACCAAGTTTCTGACACCTTCTGTTTCCTGATGCATTTACTTCAAAGATAAAACAGCAGAACAGTTTGTTTAGCAGAACTACACGTATGCTACAGGGAAGGAACAAAAATAAACAACTGTTTTATCTGAGCCACTGGCATGTAATGCAGAATATTTGGTTTAGAGGTCAAAACAGCAGATTTAGAATGATTGCTTTGGCATAAACCTCTCCTTTATCTTCTTGTTTGTTCCAGGGCAGAGACACAAACAGGGCAGCTCTTTGCAGAGGAAAAAAACTCCAGGCCCTTTCTGCAGGGTTAGTAATAAATTATATTTGCTTTACAGGAGGGACATGAAAGTAGGTTACAGAAAAAAAAAAAGCCCTCAAAACTCATTGAGCGATTTCCTGTGAGCTCAAGTTGTCTGTTTCTGTCTTGGGGTTTTTGGTTTTTGTCCACTTTGTTGGACAAACTGTTGTAGTTTCCAAATGGTTTGTTGCTCATTAACCATTTAAATGAGATCACTCGTTTATAGCTCCTCACAACACAAAGGGTGTGGTTGATTTATCATGTAGTGAGTGAGGAGACCTTATAAATGATCTTTAACTACATTGCTGCAACTTTTTGTGGTCTTTTGAGCTTTTTCTCCAGGGTTCATCTAGGCTGGTGTCCAGCTGCTGCAGAAAAACAGACCTTTTTAGCTTTGCTCATGGTGTAATTTAGAGTGTAAGGGTCTTGTACTTGAGCCACTTGGTCCTCAGAGGAAATATGAAAGCTAAAAAAGTCTAAGGGAAGTGTCAGGGATGCCTGACAAAGAAATCAAGTAGGCAGGAAGGAAATCCAAATGAAAGAAACCCATTGCAAGGTGTGTTGACAGAAGGTTCAGTGTGGAACTACAGCAGAAGAGCCAAAATGAGGAGCAGGCTTTGGCCTCTCACTGCAAAGAGTAACCTGGAAAATCATGAAAACCGTGAGAACCTTGCATGCTTGCCAGCCTATAGGATCCAACCTTTGAGACATCCTCAATACTGTGCTGAAGGGACTGTCTTTGTCTGGGTGTCCCACTGCAGTAGATGTCTGGAAAGGTGCAACTGTTGAGCTCACTCTGGTTTTGAGTTGATTCTATGTGTATCAGTGTGGGGTGTGAGTCTGGAATCGAAGAGATGATGTGAAAACCCGCTGTGGAATGTATTTCCAGTCTTTCTGGTCTTATTATTTTGTAATGTCATCTTCAAAGAATTGGGCTTCGTTGAGAACAGACATAGGATCAATTGCACTGTGAGGATTTCGGGGAGTTCCTCTTAAAGTCTTAATGGTATCTATGAGTAATTTTCTGAGTGGTGGCTCAGTGACCACTGGGGCTTCTTCCACACCCAAAGTGTAAAGCCTGCTCTTTTGCGTAAGTTCTTTTCTGTGTGGTTTTTATGCAGAGCCACACTCAGCAAGGACACAGAGATTGTCTCCCCCTCCCCCCTTGCTGCTGTGGCTTACTGGGGTTTCAGAGTCTTCTCTCAGAAGAGCTGTTTCTGCCTTCACCTCTGGTTATGTTGCCATCAGAGGCTGCTGCTGCCCTTTGCTGACATGGGCTTCTGGCTCTAGGGCAGCAGATCTTTTTCTCGTAAGTTAAGGTGGTTTTGCTGCCTCAGGTGTGTGGTTAGAGCATAGAGGTTGTGTTTTGCAGTCTTACAGAGCTGGTGTAGCTGATAGCATTGGACATGGTCATGGAACTGCTGTGTCCCAGTGCAGTTTCTTCTGAGAGATATCCTGTTCTCCTGCCCAGGATTTCACCAGGACCAGCTGTTTGTTTTAGCACAAAGGAATGTGACTATGCTAGAAGTATTCTGAAACTGGTGTTGAAATGGCCTCGAGATCATCCTGAAGGGCCCAGAGCAGAACAGATTAGACAGGCAGGTTAGAACCGGGCAAAGCATAACAGCAAAGGAACATTGAGGAAAATCCATCCCTGGTGTTTGCAAGGAGAGACTGAGAGCAGAGAAGGAAGAAACTGTCTGTCTGTACCTCTCAGAGCACAGGTACCCAAGTGCTCCTGGTTTTGGCAAATTTCCTTTTATACTTCAAGTTGTGGAGAGGCGCCAAAAATAGCCAAATGGCCACCTCTTCCCTAAGGAAGTAATGAAATCACGCCTTTCTTTTCTTAAGGGACTCTTGGAGTCAGCACCTCTTCTACACGGTCTCATCAGCCAAATTACAAATCCTTTATTAAGAGGTTTTTCTCTCTACTGAGTGACTTGCAGCAGAAGCCCAGACACAGTGCGCATGCTGTGGCACCTACTTTGAATGTCTGTTGCCATCAATCTTGACCTGCTGATTCATGGGGTTAAAAATAGAGCAGGTGCGGAACGGCTTTTTTTTTTTTTTTGTCACCGCAGAGTAATGATGTGGTGGCAGCGATCCAGACCTTGTCCCTGCTGCTGGGCTGCTTACAGCCAAGGAAGCGGCTCCTCATTGGGTGGCTTCATGAGGATGATGTTCCTCACTGCTGTCAGCTTGTCTTTAAGGGGAGCATGCAGGTAAAGTCACGTGGACACCTGTGTGTTGCGCTAAACTGGAGCTCCAAGTAATACAGATGTCTCCAGCAGGGATTAGAGGAAGGTGGGATGATGTTTGGGACAGCATGTTCCTGGCATATGCTTGGTCTGTTCCTAGCATGTTCCTGACCTGCTGCACAAGCAAACTGGTACTTGTTCCTCACTGCCACATTCTGTCTTGCTGGCTGAAACCCGGGCAAGGCGCTATGAGCTGCTGGGGAAATGTTGGTCTGACTGAACTCACTAGCAAAACTAGAGCTTCATTGGAGCACTCGTGTTCCTAAGGAGTAGCAGTTGTTCCCAGCCTCGCAGTGCCCTCTGGTGTACTTATGATATAGTAAAGATTGTAAGTTATCGAAGTGATTTTATTCAGCTTCCTCCTTCTCTTAAAGCCCTGCAGCCAGCATGTGTGGTCATTGAAGGCCACCAGGTAGGTGCATGCTGTAAATTACCAAGATGTCACCTCCGGACAAGTCCTATGTGTCATCCCAGCAGCCACATCACTTTGTTAATGATACTTGCCACATGCAGCAAGCAATGTCAAGAACAGTCAGGTATTGCTGTGGTTTATCTGACAGCTGCTGCTTGAAAGCACCTTCTAGCAGTACAGACTGGATGTTACATTTAGAGGAGCGATGTCAAGTCTAGAGCACTGGCTGCATGTTCTTCGTCCTCTCCTGGTATGGTGTTCAGCATGAGTCAGAGTATCCCTTTCAATGAGGATGTCCTTGTTGTTCACTTTTTGCTCATGTTTTCTGATGACCTTTCTCTTCTCTCTGGTTTCTTTTCCCCAGGTCGAAAACTGAGAGGAAAAGCCTTTTACTTTGTCAATGGCAAGGTGTTCTGTGAAGAAGATTTCCTGGTAAGCACATAGCCCCGGCCTTGTGTTGTGCATGGCTCTTCTCCTCCACCAGTTACTCATGGGGGCTGCCCATACGTGGCGCTGGAAGCAGCTGTGTATGAGGCTTTGGATTTGCAGTGCAAAGTCCTTACTCGAAAACATAATCTCTTGTGATGTCTCTGTGGAGGCAGGAGCTACAGGAGAATGAATGAATTTACCTTTCCAATGTCCTTGGGTACTTTACTGGGTATCTTCTTGATGCTCTCAAGTGCAAACAGATTTCACTAAGACTTGAAAGAGCCCTATTTGCTTACTGCTTGGAGAAGTCTAGTGGTTTCTGTTGGAGAGAAGTGAGTGCTTTGCTGTCATCAGTATGTTCAACACAGCCTGAAAGTGGAAAGATTGGTTAAATGCATGTGAAATATTTCATTTTTCCAGTCTGTGGACAGGACTGGAACCATAGGTGACGTGTTGTGCCTGATGTGCATGTTGTGAATGTGACAGGCATTTGCTGACCCTTGGGTATCAGCAAAGCAACAAAGAAGTTGCTCTACACAAACCCTGTTACTGTAAGAGAGAGCTGAGATGATAGCACTGACACTGGAGAAGCTCTAGGAGACCCATAATGGTGCAAGCAAAGAAAGAATTGGGCTTGGGCTTTCTAAGCCTCTATGTTAGGGTATTGTCAGAGGAGTATGTGATAGAGACACAACAGGTAGTTCTTGACATGTAGCTTCCGGTGGTCAAATAAGCACATGAGTCTCGAGTAAATGCCCTATTTGCATGTGCATTTATACTTAACACAATTAAATAAAATTAAAGTTAGGACTTGGGAATTACAGGAACTCATAATCCCAGGTTTTCTGGGGACCCATCCACAGGCTGAGATAGCAGTGGAAAGTGTAGCTTGTGTAAGGAGTGGACAAAGGCCACTCTACCAGCACAATAGGCTGTTGTTTATGCTCTGCTGGCCCTGTGAAATGTTAAGCCAATTCTCTTTTTGTCCTTGTAGTATTCTGGTTTCCAGCAGTCAGCTGACAGGTGTTTCATTTGTGGTCACTTGATAATGGACATGGTAAGTGAGATTTGCTTTTGAAGGAACAAAAAATCCTACTGCTTGTGAGGAAAAACACATCAAAAGCAAAACTTTTAGAACCTGGTAGCATCTGTTGGCATCCAGCGCTCTGCCTGCAGGGAGAGTGATAGGGGAAAGAAAATCCATCCCCTGATTTTTGCAGAGAAGTAAAGCTGGGATTCAGCTGGCTGAATCAGAGGACACAGATTTGTGCTTGTGTCGCTGCTGATGCAAAACTACTCCTGAGGCAAAGAAATTCTGTCTGGGGTTAGGATTAGGAAAACTTTTATGTTCAGAAGTCAGATCACATGGCTGATGGGCCATGGTGGAAACTGCTGTCCCAGGAGAATTGCAGCCCTCAAGTTCCATAGTCTGTGTTAATTAGAGAACCAGGCTAGTGAGTACAAAGCTCTGAGATACCTAAAGAATTATGGAAACCTAGCAAGAGCATTTCTTTCAGCCTCTCAAAGAGACTACAAAGGTGTATTGCCTTTTGTCATCCTGCTAAGTACCCTGTATTGCCTTCAGAAATCTTTTTCTTCCCTTTAAAATCTGTCACTTTAACCCTTTGTAATGCTAAATACCTTGACTAAGTCGTTAAATTATTTTCCTGCCTATGCCAATAATTCATTTCTCTGGAATCAGGAGATAATGTTTCCAGCTTCCCTTTCCATCTCTGTTAACTCATTTTTCATGGGATGCTTGAAAAAAAAGACAACTGCTGACAACTGTGCAGCACTGTCTGGAATAAATAAATCTGTGTTTCGTTTTTCACCTTTACTGGCTGGTCACATGTCTTTTCCTGTTTCTTGGGTTGTCACAGATCCTGCAGGCTCTAGGGAAATCCTATCACCCAGGCTGCTTCCGATGTGTGGTATGCAATGAGTGTCTGGATGGGGTGCCATTCACTGTGGACTGTGAAAACAAAATCTACTGCGTCAGAGATTACCACAAGTAAGGACAAAAGAAGCAGCAGAGATGCTCCAGTCCATTTCTTGTGTTGTAAGATCTGAAGGAACTGGAAAGTCCCATTTTCTCTTGAGCTTTCTCACCCTGGAGCTGCCATTTCTTTTGATCAATAACTTAATTTCCATTTTCTCATTGCTCTTCCAGAGTTCTAGCTCCGAAGTGTGCAGCATGCGGACTTCCCATTCTCCCCTCTGAGGTGAGAATCTTTGTTCCATCGTGCTGCTGGGTTTCTGCTCAGGAGACCTTTCTTTCATGTCAATAGATGCTGGTAGTACTCATGAAGGACCTCCATGTGAACTTCTCTGACCCTGTTGTGTCCTTTGTTATTTCTTCCCTCGCAGGGGTCGGATGAGACCATTCGTGTTGTGTCCATGGACAAAGACTACCATGTGGAGTGTTATCACTGTGAGGTAGGTCAGAGTTTTTTGGGTGATGACCACAGTAGTTACCACTGTCCAGGTGGAAGTAACTCCCCTCTTTCAATAGCAGGAGAAGAGCAATTCAGACCGTGCTTTGTGCAACCCTTTCTGTCAGTGGCTGAGAAAATTCCAGTTTGAGAGCAAAATATTTTGCAACAGTGTGTTCTAGCTGGGTCTCTAAAATAAGGAGCAGAGTTAATCTTCACTTCTAAACTTGTCAATTTCTTTGCTAATGAGGCAAACTTGGTGAGGTTCTGTTGCTGCCTTTTGGAAGTATTTGGCTCCAGATCACCTTGGTGTATCTGATTTCCAAGTCAGATTGTTTATTGCTGAGGTGATGGTGTGAATTACCTGCTGTCTCGTGGGAAATGAATTGGGGCTGGAGAAAGGATGCAGCTGCACAGAAAGTCAGGGTTTCCCTTCACATGTCTGTGCTGTGAATTGAAACACTAATAACTCATAATGCAGTGCAGAGCACACAACAGGCTGGTTTCATGTCAGTGCAACTGCAGCTTGTGTAACGTGAGGAGGTGAATCCTACTCCAGAGTGTAAGGAGACACGAGCATATGCAAAATACATGTTTGTGCCTCACCACAAGATAAAACTTAATGAAACTTCTTAACAGAAGTATGTGCGAGGCTGCCCCTCAAAGCACCCATTTCAAGTCTCATGGCATGTGTTGGGCTCCCTGGGAGGGAGCTGATGGCTGGGTTTCATTTGTCTTTGTCACAAAATCATTGGAAGATGAACACGCACTAATAATTTGCATGGGGTCTCTTTGCAGGACTGTGGCATGGAGCTGAACGATGAAGACGGGCACCGCTGTTACCCACTAGATGAACATTTGCTCTGTCATTCCTGTCATCTGAAACACATAGAGAATGGCACAACGCCAGCAGCTGCCTACCAGCACCAATTCTAGCTGGCGTGGCCGAATTGGGAAAGGCCACCTTTACTTGGTTTCCTGTGCGTGTTTTTTGCTGGTCAAGGAAAAGATGAGAGATGGTTTTTTTTCTGAGTTCCTAGGATCTGGGAGCTTGTGAGTTACAGCTCTATCAAACCGCATCTACTTGACGGAGAACTTGGCACATTACCTAAACTGACTGGTTTATGTTTCTGTGCCTTTTTCCACTGTCTGGAGATTCCTCTTGGATCATTTTGGAAGATTATTGGGTGAAAGCAGTTTGCTGTCATGCCTGTGAACCCGGATGGTGCCACGCACAGTTAAAAAGTATCTGTCCCACCAGTCTGCTGTTTCCTCAGATTCCTTGAAGAGCATCAAACTGTAAATAGAGCATTTTTAAGACTGTCTTTTTATGAATTCTTTAAGAAAAGAAGGGGGTCTGTGCAAAGTGGCTCATTCAGACCTTCTAGTTAATTCCCTGAGCTGTCGAGTCTAAAAGCACCAACTCTCAGAGCATTAGGCAGCGGGAGGTGACATCCCCTTTCAAGCAGAACCAAAAAATGGAAGAAACTCAGCTAAGCTGCCATGATGGCTTGGGGTCTGAGCTCAGGAACATTGTCAGAGCCATAATTACAGATCATATTTGGAAAGGGAAGGAGTTCAGGATGCTGAAAGTAGGGACATGGGGGAAATCCAACCTTGTTCCTGCTTGCAGAGCTCACTGTTGAACAAGGTTCTCCATGCACAGACACTTGTCTGAGTTTTCCAGTTTGTCCCTACAACTTGGCTCCCAGCCTGGCCACTCCTTTTCGTGGTGTTTACCCAGAATAAAGCCATTTTGTAATGGTGCTTATTCAGGAGCTCTGGCAACAAACTGGAGATGGCTCTGAAGGCTTCAATATGCAGGATTAGGAGATCAGCTCCACAGCCTGTACTCAGATGAGTATGTTGGTATAAACAGATTTACTCCCAGGAATAACAATAACTTACTTGAGCAAGGGGTCAGAGAGCTCAGCCCCTTACTTTCTGTTCTGCTGAGAAAGCAGAAAGGCAAACTGTTTCTCTCTTTGACTTCCTCCTGATTTATAGCCAGAGGAATCTACTTCTCAGTAGGTGTTACCTGTGTGATGGTCTGTAGGTACCAAAGCTGAGCAGCCTCTCTGGTACAGATCCAAAGCAAAGCCTCATTTAAAGCCTCAGATGCAGTCAGGGGTGTCTCAGCTCCCCTTTCCAACATACCGTGGGGAAAACCAGCTAAACCCTCATGTACCAATGATAAAGACGTAAATTACTGGGGAGGATGGGAGAACCTTCTCAATGATCTCTTTAGTGAGGAATTGACCATGAATTAGTTGAGTATGGTGCTGGGACTCACCACAGGAGCACATGCCAAGAACCTGCTATGGTTCACCCAAACCTTATTTGCATCAGTGTAAATGTAGCCCAGATAGGTGCTTGAACTTTACTCTTTGTGGCCAGACCACTGCATGGTACACAAGGCTGGGTGGCTGCAAGCTGCCTGAGCTAATAAACATCTCCATTGGGAGTTCGGATGCAGCTTGGCTTTGTGGTGATGTTTCTCTGGGGCACACGCAGCCCCTCAGTGACAGGATCCCTTTGTTTGGATGGGAAATGACACTAAATGTAGGCAGGATGGATCCTGGGGCACTCTCATCGACCTGTGTCCTGCAGAAGAGTCAGGCATGTGGCAGGGGGTTCAAGGTGGCATCTTAGGACTGTCTGATTGGGCTGAAGGGGGAGATGGTGCCAGATGATGGCCCTAGTAAATAGGAAGAAGGAGACAGAGTCCAGCAGTGTTGACAGGGGAGCAAGTGAGAGTGTGAGTGAGAGCTTTATTGTGTGTGTGTGTGTGCAGCCGCTATTTAAGCAAGTTTCTTATCTGTAGAGTATACACTTCATCTCATTACTGGCTGGTACAGCAATAATAGGCTGACAAGACAGATGGCACCTGGTAATTGGTCTGGGTCTATCAACAGGCCCTGTTGTGGTCAGCTGGTAGTATAACTTTTAAAGGAGTCTGAGGCAGATCATGATATTTATGGCTGGGGTATGCCCAGCAGCCGCATCATCCCTGCCTGAGCCTCCTATATCAATAATTTGGATAGTCCTGGGTGGGTGGCTCGCCTCCCTGAGCTTCATTTGGCAGTGAGATACCAAAGTGGCTTCTGAAAGCACCAGCCTTGGTCATCTGTTGCTCTGAGGGACCAGTTACTACATGACTTGTGGTTTTGCTAGCAAAAGTCTTTGGAAAGGTGTGAAAACACTGTTGGGACTGATATTTTTTTTAACATGCAGTTTAAAGCCCTGTGTCATTCTTGCACACCCCAAAATAATGCAGGAAAGAAGGGAAGCAGGAGAAGGACAATTTTCTTTCATGGAAAGAAAACCTTGAGCAGTCTTGTAAGATCCTCCTTTGCATCACCAGGAAGTTTGGCCTTGGCTCCACACAGGTTCTTGTTACTTCCATCAGCCATCTCTTATCCCTCAGTGCTGGGAAAACAGAGGCTGCCCTACTTTTGGGTTTGAGATCCCATATAAATTATTAAGCACCAGCACTCTACGGTATAAGGAGCTAGAAACAACGAAGTGAAGCTGTTGAAAATGGAAAACCTGTCAGGTTCTGCATATCTCCTGGCCTATTCCCACTGGGTTTCGCTATCAATGTGAACCTTGTCTTTTTATTCAGGAAGATTCTGTGAAAAGTGAGATCTGAATTCTTTTCATGGCATGCTCTGATACCTAGTTTTAGGGTGAGCTGGTGTGGGTCTGGCTGGCTGTTCCAAATAAAGGGTTAACTCTGGCTGCCAAAAGGGAGATACCTTGGTGTGCTGTCTTGTATTGAGTTATAGCACCGGGCAAGTGTAATTGGCATCCCTGCGTGTGGCTGTTCACATCTGTTTCTGGGCGCTGCTCTGAACTCCCCCTCTTGAAGCCTTGAATGTCTTCCCTGTTTTGTGCTTCCCTGAACATTTAACACTTTGTTGTTTTACCAAAACTACCGAAGGTTGGTGTGTGTGCGTAGGTCAGGGCAGGGTGGTTTTGTTATGAATGAGACACTTCTGAGGATGAATTTACCAAGTATTTGTAGATGTATTTTGAGCAGCTTCTGTACCGGAGCCTAAGGACAAGCTGGCCCAGGCTTCATTGCTTAGGAAACATCTCTGGGGTCAGTTGCAGTGGAGAGGGAAGGATTATAGCCAGAAAATCATCCCTTTGTCCTAATCTTTGGATGCCAAATGCCTGCAGTGCTGGGAGGGTGTTTGCCTCTCCCTTCACACAGCGTTTGTGTATTGTTTCCTGATTTTGTGTCCTGCTGTGAGCCTGGACAGATTCTGGAGTTCCTCATCCATCCTTGTCCTAAGAAGCAAAATTAAGCTTTTCTGAACACTAAAAATACTCACCTGGCTTTCTTCCAGGGTGGCCAGAAGCTCAAAAATATCAGTAGCCCACGTAGACAAGATGAGAGATGGGTACAGAGCCCTCAAAGGCAGGTGCCAGGGTGCCCTTGGTTCCCAGCCATCCCTGTCTAGCAGGTTTGTAGTGCACAGCCAGACAAGACCCGAGGACAGCCCACCCAGGCTGTGACTTTGGTAGCAGGAAACAAACGCAGAGCCTGGCCAGTGATACTGAACAACAATAGTTCTGGTTTTTATTATTTGGTGGAGGAGAGAGTATTTCAGGGTTTGTGCTGGTGTGACTGACCTTGGCCACCTATGAACACAGACATCTTCTTGTGTGCTGTTAGATATTTATGAAAAATGAAGGCTGGCAACTCGGGGTGGGGGATGAAGCTGCTGGCCTAGTGTGATTTCAGTGATTAAAGACATTATCCTAAAATACTGCCTGGCATTGTGTCTCCTGAAATGGTGGTGAATTGTTATCACCCAGAGATCCTGGGTGAGGAGCTGGAGAGGGATGTGCTACAGGGGGAAGCAAGCTCTGGTCTCAGCATGGCAGTCTCCTCTGAGCATTGGGTTTTTCTTCAACACCTTTGGAGATAATTCCTGTGGTTCTGGAAGGTGGGTGGCCCTGTGGTACTCTCATATAGATGGTGGTGGCCATGATGGCTCATTCCTGAAGAGGAGTTACTGGCTAAAATGAATAAATAAGAGTAACTGTGGTTACACTTTAGGGTTTCAGCCCCTGAAGTTGAGAAGCTGGGATGATAGCCAGGGGACAGGAGCAGAGGGTTATTGAGCAGACCTGCTCTATGACAAACCCTCAGGCCCATGGTATAAAACAGGTGCCCCGGTGGGCACTAGCCATCTTCCACATCCGTTGCTGAAAGGGTGTTAATGAATGGAGGGGGAGGCTACCATGATCTCCTATCACATCACCTAGCCCTGGGGCACTTTGAGGACTCCCACGGTGGGGATGTGTGGGTAGCTGGGTGAGTCTGCGCAAGGCTCGACATTGCCCTAGAGCTGGAAACCGGATAGAAAAAATACGAAGGGTGCAGGGGAAAAAAAATGTAAAAATGAGCGACCGAGCCAGCCAGGAGTCGAACCTAGAATCTTCTGATCCGTAGTCAGACGCGTTATCCATTGCGCCACTGGCCCGCTCGTATAAGCACGACCCTCAACATTCATTTCAAAATAGAGGCCACCCGAGGGCGTCATCGCCTGACTTCGTCAATCCCTCCCTTGTGGGCGAGATTAGGGCGCGGTAGCTCAGCCAATGGCTGGAACGAGCGTCTCCACGCAGTTCCGCCCCTTCGCAGGCGGTCCTGAGGTGGTTTGTCCCGCGCGGTGTCCCGTCCTCAGGCGGTGACGAGGTGGCGACGGCCGGGCAGGGCTGGTCCCAGAGAGTGGCGGCGGGAGTGGAACTCGGGGGACAAACTGGGATAACGCAGGGGGACGAATGGAGACGGCGGCGGCAGCGGCGGCCTACGGCAGTCTGAAGCTGTGAGTGACCCGCGGAAGCATGGGCGCCACCCGATGAGCACGGAGGGCCTGGCCTGAGGGAGGAATGGAGAAGGACTTTGGCCGCAGGTCCGGGGCCGTGTGGCAGCACAGGCTCCGGTGTGGCGTTGCAGGTGTCTGTGTGTTTTCCTTCGTGAATATCCAGGAGGGCCGGGTCTGCGCCGGCCAGTGGAGAAAAGGCCCCTGGGGCCGCTGGAAACGCCCTTTGGGCCGCTGAGGTGCCGGATCCGCGGAGCCTCCCCAGACCCCCCGAGCCGTAGGCGGCTCCTGTAGAAACTCCAGACCCGGCGCCAAGGTCGATGTAGACTTGCCTGCAAGACGCTCCTTAAACATATTTACCCTCGTTTATAGCTCAGGGTCGGGTTTTTGTGGTGTGGCTTTAATGCTCGTCAATGAGTTTTTGAAGTTTGGGTCCACCCTCGAACTTCTCAAATAAAATTTTCTGACGTTCTGTTTTCATTAAAACAAAAGGGTTTAGGGGCAGGTGTAGCCCTTGTATTTCGTATATGCCAGATATTTGCTTGGTGCCTTTTCTACAGCAAAAATAAGTTGCATAACCAGAGTGACGTGAAGTGCAGAAGTGTTTCCATTGCAGCCCATGGCAGTGGCCGGTTCCAACTCCTGAACAAATTACCTTGAGCTGTTTGAAGCCAATAGTGAAATGCCCTTGTGTGTCCTAAAGCCTGCTTCCAGGCTTCCAACCTGTAAATATTAGTTGGAGACAATAATTGAATTACTGATGCTGTTTTGTCTGATAGTGATTCCTTTAAGCCTTGAATTAACTGTACTTAGAGCTCTGTTAAATTTTGTTTGACAGTTGTGTTTTGGAGCCTTTCCTGGAGACCTGTATAAACAATTGTCATAATACTGTTACGTGTTGAAAAACTACTGGGCTGCCTCCCTTATTTTGATTAGGGACTTGTGTAAGGGTGCACAGACACTGGAGATAAGTGTTATGGCAGAGTAATGTCATCACAGATGGTTGACAGACTTGCTTGTCTGCCAGAAAGGCACTTCTTTTTTTCTTTTCCACTTGCCATCTAAACAGATTTTGTCTTTCCTTAAGCTGAATTTGTGATCTTTTTGCCTGCAGAGGAGGAAAGGTGATTTATACGAGCTGCAGTAGTGCGTGGTCATTCTTAGTGAGGGGATTTTTAGTAAATGCACTTTCTTGGATGCAGTCTAGTGAAGAAGTCTCTCATTTAATTTTAAGTAAAAGTAAGCTTTGCTTGTTTTTAGAACCAGACTCTCAGCTGTGGTTGATGGTGAATCTTTTTTATAAAGCTGAAAACAGTATTGGTTTGCATTCTGAATAACAGGCTTTTTCCTAAGGTAGGTAACGATGGCAGACTTTCTCCTAAGTATTCATTGTAAGATAAAGAGCCATTACTTGGGTGATGAGTCAAGCCTACTTTGTTGGTGAGGTCAAAGGGAAATGTTCTTTGGATAAATACAGCTGGGACTGTTAACCTAAAAAGTGCTATCCATAGTATTGTGTCATCTCTGTCTCTTCTCTGGTTAGCTAACTTCCTCCTGTAGCCTCAGGTATAAGTGATAAAATGCAAAGAGCTGTTGCAGGTACCAAGCTAGGGGATGGTGGTGAAGCTACTGATCCAGTTAATAAAACTGATTGGTGAAGCTGTGTGCAGACCAGAGAGAATTGTCTGTGTTCAGGTGCTCTTCAAGCCACATTTTTTTGTCTCTGTGCTTGGGCGAAGACTTCACTGTCTGATAGCTTTCACGGTGTCCCAGGGGTCTGTGGCACTAGCAGTGTTTCAGGTTTAACTGCTCCAGCCCACACTCATGCCCACATGTTTTGAGAAAGTGCAAAAGGAGACAGGAAAGGAGGAGGTACTGTGCTTGAACATGGAGCCTTTCCTCTCTGCATTTAGGGGAAGGTCTGAAAGTGTGTCTTGTCTCTTGTTTGTATAAATTCTTTTCTGAGTGTGCATAATACTTTGAGAAAAACAGCTATACATCAGGGATTTGGTTTTTTTTTGTTTTAAAATTCTATTTCTGTTGGGAAATATGCTTCAATCCTGGGATTATGCTCCGTTTCTTTTCCTTGCAACAACTACTGCTCCATGGGACATGCTCCAGTTCCTTGGGCTGTTCCTGCCTCAGGAGCAGTATTTATTGTGGATGGATAATTAGCATACCCTGTTCACCTAGAAAAGCTGGAATCTCTGGAGTGTTGAAACCGTCAGTGTGTCAGTGCTGTCACTTAACCCACCATTGGGACCCTTTGTGTGTACAGAGATCTTTCCTGCATCCTACTGCAGCCCACTTCAGTGTCTTGAGCCCAGCAAATGCGCAGGCTGTGCTTTTAGCTTCCTGCATTAGGCTGATGTTAAGTATTTATGGTGAAGTAATCAATTTCTAAAGCAAAGCTGTGGCTGGTGGGGCCTGGAAGGTTTAAGTGGTATCGAGTGAAGGACTATCTTTAGTTTCCATTAGAGCATACGGGTCTTCTTCCATGATGTATCTGAACATAGAAGTATTCTTATCTGTGAGATCAACCTAATTAAAACTGGGATGTGAGCCTGTGTCATCTTCATGATGCACAGTACTGCTTTGAAATGTAACTAATGAGGTGAAACTTCACAACAGATACAGTTAAATGAGACAGCTTTAATTTTTATTTGTGACTGAAGTTGACTTTGTACCAGTGTAAGCAAGCTGTGCTTTGGGTGGGTGTTTTTGTTTTTATATTTCTCTTATGTTGGGAATCAACACTTTTTCTCTCCCCTCGACTTTGTCTTGTAAGAATAAAACCCACGTTGCTTTATCTCTTAGCACCCAGTTTTGGAGGGAGACTTTCAGAATGAGAACCAAATCACCTACATTTGAAAGTTGAATTTAGTGGTTGCAGTCCTTCGGTACCTTTTCTCAGGTACCATGAGTCATACTATGTCAGGTATTTCCTGACATAGTAACCTGGAGAAATAGTCTGTGGTAATGATGGTCTGTTTGGTGGATGTTTTGGATGGTTGTGACAATGTAGCTGAGGGCAGGGCAGGTTCCAGTGTCAAATGCAAAGGTTATATGAAAGCAGAGTATGGTCTATTGTGTGGAAACTGGTTTCCAAAGTGATGATTTCTTTATTTTTAATATAATAGTGGCACTTGGACTTTAATCATATTTCATAAAAAGACTGGAATTAATCTGTCTACAGATGCCTAATCCATATGAATATTCCTCCTTGCAGCGTTTAATATCTCCCTCTTACATCAGGAAAATAAGTGTGTGTGTTGCCTGTGTGAGCTTGTGACTGGCGAAGGTCACCTAGAGGAGAACGGAGCTGCTGGCCTAACACCAGTTATATGGCAGTTTGTAAATCAGCATTTGGGCTGAAAACTTCAGTTGTTTTAGAAAACTTCCAACTCTTTACACAAACAGAGCAAAGGCTGAGCAAATGAACTTTCTGTTCAAAATTTGGAAGATTACTAATTCCCCCCTTCTCTTGTAGCAAGGATTTAACATTAATTTTCTCTTTTTTCCTTAACTTGTGGATGATGAGGGTGAAAGACTTACTGTTCTTCAGGGAGAAATTATTATTATTGAGTGAAGTAAATTGAAAATGTGATTACTAAAATCCTACACCTGTAAGTGTTCTCGCAGTTTGAAAACAGGCTTCCCTCCATTGCTGGAGAGACTGTATAGAATCTCCATCCTTGAGGAGAGTCAAAACATACCCTAAGAAATAGGGTTTAACTTTCAAGTTGAATAAGCTTTGAAGTAGAAGCCTTTAGTGGGTGAGAGATGGGTTGTTAGACATGTTAAAAAGAGATCTCTAAGACCTTCTCCTCCTTTCAGAGGGTTCTTCTGATCTAAATCAGGATTCTAATTAAGCTTTCACAAAGATTAAAAAAAGAAACAAACCCAAAAGATGTGAAGAAATGCAAGATCTATTTAGGGAGAAGCAGCCTAAAAATATCTATCCTGTAGAATAAAGGTTCATGCCTAACTTCCAGTAATAAGCATGAAACAAGCTCAGGATTTTGCAACAACTGATTGATTTGCTGTTTGTTATTTTTGCGTTGCCACAGTAATTGGCTATTGGAAGGGAGAAATTTGGATTTTGCAGCTGAAACAAGGTTTAAAATGGCTTGGGGTGGTGAAGAATAAACAACCCCCAAGTATGTGTGGCTTAGTAAATAGACTTTTCCCCACATCTATTCCCTTAAAGGCACATAACACCAGAAAAGTTCTACGTGGAAGCTTGTGATGATGGAGCAGATGACGTTCTTGCTATCGACAGGGTTTCCACAGAAGTCACTCTTACAGGTACAGGCTTCTTCATCTTTTTTGGCTGTCGTGCTCTAAACACTCCTATATTTCCAGAACTTTAAACTGACACCAGAAGAATTGGCTTTATCTTCTATTACTGTTTTAAAACACTGTTTTGCATTCTGTTATTTGTTTGAAATTAGTTTTGGCTGTGGGTTTGGTGTTGTGGATAACCAGAGTGATGGGTAACCTGGTTTTGGTAAATCTGCCCATCAGAACAGTAAAAATGGACTCATAAGCAGGCTGCAAGTCAAAGATCTTGAGCACTAGACTTCTGCAGCTTTTGCTGAATTCATAGAATCATAGAATTGTTCAGGCTGGAAAAGACCTTTATAGATCACAGAATCAACCATTAAACCACCTTTCCCAAGGCTAGACCCTAAGCATCACATCCGCATGACTTATAAACACACCCAGGGATGGTGATTCAACCCCCTTCCCTGGACAGCCTTTTCTAATGCCTGGTGACCCTTTCCTAACGCCTGGTGACTCTTTCCATGAAGAAGTTTTTCCCAGTGTCCAACCTAAACTTCCTGTGGCACTGCATACTAAAACCTGAATTTTTATAAATCCTCTAGAAACAGTAGCAGCAAAAAAACCCCCAACCTACACTGGAACTTATTGTGTTGAAAGAAAAATGGAAATTGAGCATTGTCTTTTTCTGTTCTCCAGGCTCTGGGAAAACGTTGTGGGTGCTTGGGTTGTTTTTTTAAGCATCTCTAATATAGAATCATCAGGCATCAGAAGGGACCTCGAGAGATCATCTTGTCCAATCTTGCTGCCACAGCAGAACACCCCAACCAGGTCCAGGCAGGTTTAAAACGTTTCCAGAAAAGGAGACTCACAAACACCCCAGGCAGCCCCCTCCAGCACCCCATCACCCTCCCTGGGAAGAAGTTATAGAATCGGTCAGGGTTGGAAAGGACCACAGGATCATCCAGTTCCAACCCCCATGCCATGGGCAGAGATACCCCACCCTAGAGCAGGCTGTCCAGAGCCTCACCCAACCTGGCCTTAAACACCTCCAGGGATGGGGCCCCAACCACCTCCCTGGGCAACCCATTCCTGGTTCTCACCACTCTCATGGTGAAGAACTTCCTCCTCGCATTAAGCCTAAATCTGCCCATCTCCAGCTTTGCTCCATTCCCCCTAGTCCTGTCACCACCAGAGATCCTAAAAAGCCTGAAGAGCCTCAACTCTCTCAGTCTGGCCTCATAGGAGAGGTGCTCCCTCTCATTATCCTCCTTGTGGCCCTCCTCTGGACATGCTCCAGCACGTCCACATCCTTCTTGTAATAAGGGCTCCAGAACTGAATGCAGTACTCCAGGTGGGGTCTCACCAGAGTGGAGTAGAGAGGGAGAATCACCTCTCTTGACCTGCTGGCCACACTTCTCCTGATGCAGCCCAGGATCTGGTTTGCCTTCTGGGCCGCAAGTGCACACTGCTGGCTCATGTTGAGCTTTTTGTCCACAAGCACCCCCAAGTCCCTCTCCTCAGGGCTACTCTGAAGCCAGTCACTGCCCAGCCTGTTATGGGTTAAATCCCATAAGATTGGTTTGTGCCCACCCCTCCAGCCTGTTCAGGTTCCTCTGGATGGTATCCCTACCCTGTGGTTTGTCTGCTGCACCACACATCTTGGTGTCGTTAGCAAACTTGCTGAGGGTGCACTCAATGCCTCTGTCCATGTCACCAACAAAGATGTTGAACAAGACTGGTCCCAGGACTGATCCCTGAGGGCCTCTGCTTGTCACTAGCCTCCACTTGGACATGGACCCATTGACAGCCACTCTTTGAGTGTGGCCATCGAGCCACTTCTCTACCCACCTAGTGGTCCACCCATCAAACCCATGTTCCACCAGCTTGCAGACCAGAATGTGATGTGGGACAAAGGCTTTGCTCAGGTCCAGGTAAATGACATCAGTTGCTCGCCCCCATCCATTAATATTGTGACCTGTTCATAGAAGGCCACCAGGTTTGTCAGGCTTGATTTGTCTTTGGTGAAGCCATGTTGATTGTACCCATTCACCTTTTTACTCTTCTGTCTCAGTAGTGCCTGCAGGATGATCTTCTCCATGATCTTGCTGAGCACAGAGATGAAACTAACTGGCCTGTAGTTCACTGGTTCTTCCTTTCTACCCTTTTTGAAAACAGGAGTTATGTTTCCCCTTTTCCAGTCAGTGGGGACTTAACCAGACTGCCATGACTTTTGGAAGGGATTTAGCCACCTCATCTGCCAATTCTGTCAGTACCCGTGGGTTTATCCCATCAGGTCTTGTGGACTTGAACACTTTCAGGTTCTTCAGTTGATCAGGAACGTGATTTTCAGTTATGATGGGTGGTTCCCTTATGTTATTCTAGAGATGTGAATAGATGAAAGTTTTATGTGCTAAGACGTCTGTTTGATGTTTGGACACCTTCTGGTATGACATTTTGAATACTGTGGTGGTTTTGCAGAGATAGACCAAAAAGTAAACTAGGTATTTGAAACCGGAGATAGTTTGAGGCTTGTGAAAAGCCATGAGAAGTGGAAGGCACAAACCTTTAGTGTTTGTCCTTGATGGCCTCAAACTAAAAGCATCTGGAAGCTAGCAGGACAGCACGTTATTGAGGAGTCTCCTTGCTGTGCTGAGTGTGGAAGAGCTTGAATTTATTCAGTCAGATGGCTGTTTTATTAAAAATGAGAAATTGGGTTGGATTTAACCAAGAAGCAATGGCAAACATAGTTGAAGAGTTTTGAGATACAGTCATGAAAGGAGCGGTCTGAAATCACTACGTTTTTTCTTTTCAGTTAAGAAAGATGTTCCCCCTTCAGCTGTTACAAGACCAATATATGGCATTTTGGGAACAATCCGGTTGGTGGCAGGTAAGGAGAACACAGCTGTGCTGTTTGAAAATACTGGTAAAAATATTTTGCTGAAGGATTTGCAAGAACCAATAATCTTTGTTTATCATCAGTTTATGTTAAATATGGAATAAAGGTTCAGTGTAGCAAAGTATCAGTAACCTGACAGGTGCTCAACTTTCTGTGCCGATATTCTGAAGAACTGTGGGTCTTGCAAGAGTAAGAGTCATGTAGGCACGTGATAGTCCTGACTGAGCTGCCCTAAGGGGAAATTTTCACATGATAAAGGTTTAATACTGGCTTGACAGTATCACAGTAATGATGAGGCTGGAAAAGACCATAAAGATCATCCAGTCCAATCGAAAACCAACCAAGTAAACCTAACGTCTAATATCTAGATTATGCCACTCAGCACTTCATCCAGACTAACCTTGAACACCACAAGGTGACTCAACCACCTCCATGGGCAGCCCATTCCAAAATCAGATCACTCTTTCAGTGAAAAACCTTTTCCTAACGTCAAGTCTAAACCTCCCGCGATGGAGCTTAAGACTGTGACCCCTTGTCCTGTCTCCAGTGTCCAGGGAAAAAAAACCGAACCCCGCCTGACCATAATCACCTTTTAGGTAGTTATAGACAGCAATAAGGTCACCCCTGAGCCTCCTCTTTTCCAGGCTAAACAGATCCAGCTCCATCAGCCTCTCATCGTAGGGCTTACCTTCCAGCCCCTTTGCCATTCTAGTTGCTCTTCTCTGGACTCATTCCAGCACCTCGACATCCTTCCTAAACTGAGGGGCCCAGAATTGAATACAGTACTCCAGATACAGTCTAACCAGTGCTGAATACAGGGGGAGGATAACCTTCCTCGCTCTGCTGGCCACACCATTCTTGATGCAGGCTAGGATGCCATTAGCCCTCTTGGCTGCCTGGGCACATTGCTGACTCATGCTAAGTTTTCTGTCTACTAGTACCCCCAAGTCCCTTTCTACCTGAGAACTCTCTAAGAGCTCCATTCCCAGCCTATAGTTCTGCCTGGGGTTGTTAATCTTGTTGTTAATCCATTAATTTGGTAGAATATTATCTAAAATACAGAAGCATTGAAGCTTTTAATATGTGCATCCTTTTTTGTTTTAAAACTTGGCTCTTTCTGCTTTACAGGCACGTACCTTATTGTCATAACAAAGAAGAAAAAAGTAGGTGAGATTTTTGGTCATGTAATCTGGAAAGCCACAGACTTTGACATACTCTCCTACAAAAAGACCATGCTGCACTTAACTGATATTCAGGTAGGTGGATTGATTGGGGGAACTGGGGGGAGTTTTACCTGATTTCAATGTAACCAGTGGAGCTGTAAAGGAATCTGGTGCTCTCTTGGGAGAGATTAATTAAAACTTGAACTGGAACGGCTATTGGGGTAATCTTAACATTAGCTTATATCCTTTATTTTGCTTTGCCCTTGTGCCTCATTTTCTGAAGCAGTGGTTTTTAGGGAAACCAGTGGCTTCTTTTTTCTTTGCAAGTTGCTACTACAAGTTTAATATCAGTAGCTGTTTACCTTACAGGAACGTCATGCTCTGCTTTCCACTGTTGTTACAGTGTGCTGGCTCTGAGTGCACTGGTGTCAAATTTGCAGACTCATGGTTTCCTTCTTGTGTGGTAATATCTGGATGATGTCCTGTGGTGTTAGAACACCAGCAAAATTCATGTAGTGATTTCAAAAACTAGTGGTAGCTTACAAGAATAAGGTATTTCCATGGCAATAGATGAGAACTCTTTTTTTTTTTCTCATCACAACAGTTGCAGGACAATAAAGTATTTTTATCAATGCTTAATCATATCTTGAGTGTGGATGGATTTTACTTCTCAACAACGTATGACCTAACGCATACTCTGCAACGGTTAGCCAACACAAGCCCAGAGTTCCAGGAAATGAGCCTTCTAGAGAGGGTAAGGATTTCATTTTGCTTAGTGTCTGTGCCTCAGATATTGTCAGTCAGAAATACTTTCTGTGGACTGCTTCGAATAGATACAAAACAAATGGATAAAAATAAGTGGCACGTGATTTCATATTCTCTTCCATGCTAATGCAGAACAGAACTGTAGGTGTATGGCTGTTGGCCTTGGGATGTTATATGTTCTCTGGCTGTGCTTGTTCCTTAAATTTGAAGCAGGAGTTTTAAGACAGTGGTTTTGTCTTGAAGACCACAAAATCACACAGACAAATGAATGTGAGCTTGAAACTCACTTGTGCTTCCCAAGTTCCAGAATCCTTAGTCTGGTAACTCACTATGCTGCACTGAAGTACCCAAGCCATGCAGGTCAGCAGTGTGTCTCCTCATTTTGCCAGAGAGGTGGCAGTGAAGTCTCTAAGGTGGGGAGCAGCACACTTTTTCTAAGATTAATTTTAAAAAGAGCAATCCAAAACTCAGTTTAGAATTGGACTGTTTTAGATTACAAAATGCTGCTCTGGCACTACTCTTGACATGGAGAGCAGTTGCTGACATGAGAGGCTTGGTTGGTCTTAAAGTTGTGGCGCTTCAGAATTTTGTTTGAAAGGCAAAGCACAGTAAAAGCAGCTTCACCCAAATTCCGATGTTACATGGTGAAAACAATTTTAATGTCATTTCACGCTCAGGCGATTACAGCTCAGCAACGGCATGTTGGCAGTTTCATGCATCTCCTGTTCACCTCTATAAGAGAACACTGGCCTGGGGTTGGTGTGTTGGTGGTTTAATTTGGTATTTGTTTGTGCTTAGATTTTTTTAAACAGTATTGGTAAAAGGAATCAGCCCCAGTGTAGGGGCCCCAGAGTATTGTATCATGTTCTTTGTGACGTTGAAAACACTGCAAATAGGATTTGAACAGCTCTTCCAAAATTGCAGCTTAGTTGTTAATAGTGTAGTCCCTGAAAGCTCACTGGTTTTCTTATTGCTGCAGGCAGATCCACGGTTTGTGTGGAACGGACATCTTCTTCGGGAATTTGCTGCTCAACCAGAGGTACACACCTTAATTATGCTGCACACTGATGCTTCTCAAGCTTCATGAAGTTCAGCTACTTGCTTATCTTTAGATAGAGGCAAGATTCAGCTTATCACCTGTTTTCCAACACTGTCTAGTGCTTTTCTCCATGAGACCGGTTTAAATTCCATTTGCCTTGTGAATACAGCTGTAGAGTAAGAGCAAGACTGACAGTTTGGAGTC
Source organism: Upupa epops (assembly GCA_013397515.1). NCBI lineage: Eukaryota > Metazoa > Chordata > Aves > Bucerotiformes > Upupidae > Upupa > Upupa epops. Next base: position 51,754 of record VZRI01009895.1, read on the forward strand.
TTTCAGGGTAATTCAAATGAAGAACAGTGTAACCTTTGAGTTCACTTAATCCAGCAGACACAGGTACATGACTCTGAGCTGTAGCACCTCTGTAGCCACTAAGCTTTTTCCTACCAGAGATTTCAAATGTATGTTGAACTTCTGGAATTGCTTGTGCTTAAGCAACCTTTTCTCTCTGTCAGTCCTTTTCATTTATTGAAGTGAGTGACACACTGCTTCCATTTCTGTCTTGGTAACCTGTAGAGAGACACAGCAGCACTGTTCCAAAAGGCTGGACTGTGCACTGCTCAGTGAAGTGAAGGCAGGAATTAGCAGAAGGCTGTCATGCCTAACCTGGAGTCATAGAGCATAGAATCATCGTAGCTGGAAAAGACCTCCAGGAACATCCAAGTTCAGAATATGGCTGGGGATATGGTTTAGACAGGGCTATGCAAATAAAGGAGAGAAAGAGAAGCCAAGAAAACCAGTTGGGCTGGTTAATTTTAACATACAGAGGAGGCAAAACACGTAACAGGAGATAGCTGTTGTGTGAGGGTATTGATTACCGGTGCCTTGCTCTCATATCCCTTTCGGGGTAATGAGATGTGGTATTCCTGAGGGAATGGTAAATTTTCTTGGAAGACCAATGTTTAGTATTTTTACACTTATTGTGTGTGTGTCTGTTTTAGATCCATAGGTTTGCTACACCAGTGATGCACGGATGTATCCTTCTGGTCTTGGGGCTCAATGCGGCAGTTCAACAGCAAAACTATTGTAGCTTGCTCAGACTGAGCTTTAAAAGCAGAACATTCAAGTGAGTTCACGTGTGAGTGGGCTGTTAAACTATTTTAAGGCTCAACACACTGAATTTTACAGGTGTGATTTATGTCCTACAGTGGGATTGAAGGTTAAGGTGAATATGGCAAATGCCGTTACGTCAGCCTTACTACTCTTTGTCTTGCTCTATGGATACATTCACTGAACAGTTATTTCAGGTATAAAATAAGGGAGAACAATCTTGACAGCTGTCAGGCTGGCTTGGTTCTTCCGGCAGGATTGTTATCAGCTGGTGCATCTCCAGTCCTCCTTTCCTGTGGTTTTATTTAATGGAGAACATTGTGGAAGTAGGCAAAAAGGAACTGCCAAAACAACCCAGTCCTTATCCTGCAGGTCCTAGGTGGATTCATAGAGTCACAGAGTACGATTAGGAATTGGCAGACTGTAATTAGCACCTTCCTCTGTCCTATAGAAATGATGAGTGTAAGTTTAATATGTGGTTTGTGCTAATTGTAGTACTAAGCAAACACCTTAGAGAACCCAAGAATTCAAATAAACTGGATTTTGATTGATATAAAATGCTGAGGGTAAGCCCTAAGCAGAGCTGTTACAGTGCCACTAGCAGTGATTTCAATAGCATAAAAGATTCTTCCCCTCTCCTCCATATAAACCTAAATGTATGTTGTTAATCTGTCTGTATTAGTCTTGGATAATTGAAGTTCTGATCACCTAAAATCTAAACTATGTTTAATATTTCCCTTACTGCTCAACAGTGAAAAATGTTTACAAGTTTCTTTGAATGTGGACCCTGGGTGTATATAAAAATACCCTGCCGAATTTTGGGGATTTTTTTCCTTAGTGTTACTCATCAGTCATCACTATGCAGTCTTGTTCTATTAACGGCAAGTGTTTTGACTGGCTGCTGGTTTCCAGAAGAAGCTGTTTCAGGGCTGGAGTTCGCTACTACGTAAGAGGTAAAATAGCAAACTGATTTCTTTTTGAAATGTAACCTATTTCATCAGTAATTTTAAGGCTAATCACATTATAATGACTTGCACTGTTGCTGCTCTGAGTTGGTTCATGCAGTCTATTTCATACACAGGTATCGATTCAGAAGGGCATGCTGCAAATTTTGTGGAAACAGAACAAATTGTGCATTACAAGGGGAGCAAGGCATCATTCGTTCAGGTAAAGCCACTGTGAGGAACTGTCCCACTTAAAATATATGAATCTATGTTTCCAAATACGGGTTCTGTGCAAACTAAACTAGCCTGCTTTATTTTTAAATGGGAAGTGACTTTGTGTAAGTTCTGCTATCTCCATTCTTTTGCAGACCCGTGGATCAATTCCTTTTTTCTGGTCGCAAAGACCAAACCTCAAGTATAAACCAAAGCCACAAATCAGCAAGTCAGTAAATCATGTATGTGAGTGCTTGTTGCGTCTTGGGGTTTTCATGTATTTCTGGGGTTGTATTTGTGTCAAAATTGGTGAAACTTCATTGAGCTTTATTTTTAAAAAGGCAAAAAGCCTTAAGATGAGTTTGAACCCAGAAAACAATCCAGATGGCAATGGTGTGTGTGTGGGGGGGTAGTTTCTCCTTGATTCTTCTTAGCAGCAGGTTGAGTAGCTGCACAATGCTCAACCTCGTGGCATATTTAATTAGGAGAGCTGAACAGGCTGCATTATGAGTAGAAATGTATTAGAACAATAGAGAACATCACACAGTTATAAAACTGCCTCCAGAATATCATCAAAGGGATGATTGTATGGTGCCTTTGTAAATCACAGCTCTTATTACATCTGTCAACACACTTCCTTTCTCTTCCAGATGGATGGCTTCCAAAGGCATTTTGACTCGCAAATAATTAGCTATGGGAAGCAAATGATTGTCAACTTGGTAGGCCTTCATTTGTTCTTCCTGAAAAAGCTGCTGTTCTTTTTAAGCAGGCTTTCAAATAATAATGTCTCTCTCTTTCAATTATTTAATTATATTTTCTTTCTCCCAGGTTAACCAAAAAGGTTCAGAGAAGCCTCTTGAGCAGACGTTTGCAAAAATGGTGAACAGTATGGCAAATGGAATGGTCAGGTATGTGCCATGTGAAACGGGCAGATTGAGAGAGGTTCTTCTCCCCCTCTACTCTGTGCTAGTGAGACCACATCTGGAGTATTGTGTCCAGTTCTGGGCCCCTCAGTTCAAGAAGCACACAGAGCTGCTGGAGCGTGTCCAGCGTAGATCAAAAAAGATGATGAAGGAAGAAGAGCACCTCCCTTATGAAGAACGGCTGAGGGAGCTGGGTCCCCTTTAGCTTTGAGAAGAGGAGGCTGAGGGGTGACCTCATTCATGTCTATAAATATGTGAGGGGTGGGTGTCAGGCTCTTCTCAGTGATCTGGTGATAGGACAAGGGCCGATGGGTGCAAGCTGGAACAGAGGAGGTTCCATATAAATGTCAGAAGGAACTTCTTCCCAGTGAAGGTAATGGAGCATTGGAACAGGCTGCCCAGGACGGTTGTGGAGTCTCCTTCTCTAGAGACTTTCAAGATCCACCTGGATGTGTTCCTGTTTAACTTGGTCTAGATGATTCTGCTGTTGCAGGGGGATTGGACTAGATGATGTAGAGAGAGGGTTAGTAACCAGCTCCCACAAGTACTTATCACTGCCATCTTGACGTTGCCACCAAAAGTGATTAAGACTTGAATCTTCACTGTATGTTTGTTCTTTACACAAACAGTCTTGAAAACTTGGTAAATAGTAACTTCAGGGTTATGAATACTCAAGGGAAGAAACACAGTCCCCTGTAGTTCACAGCAAACATATAAATATGTGGAATCAAACACCACTCATCTAGGGCACTTCTTGCCAGGTATGAATTGTCTGTTAAAATCTTGTTTCAAGTCAGTAGCTGGTTGGGTTTTTTATGACCAGAGCAGGCTAGCTGTTGAAACACAATCTGTCTCAGGGTTTCAGAGAGATCTCCAGAGAATTGCCCTGCATTTCAACACCTATATCTAGTCCAAAGTAAACTGGCATTCCCAATAGAGTTGCTCAGAAGAAAGGGTAGAAGAATCCTGGTGGGGAAAACAAAACGATGAAATCAGATGCATATCACTTTGGTGCTTTCTGAGGAAAAATAGTATAAGCAACCAGCTCTTTCTCATGGAGCTTTCTAAGATTGTCACTGCAGTACAAATGTAATCTGAAAAGATGCTTCTCTCACTGAACAGATACGTAGCATTTGACTTCCATAAAGAATGCAGTCGGATGAGGTGGGATCGACTTCAAATTCTTTTGGATCAGCTAGCAGAACAGCAGGACGAGTTTAGGTAAGGCTTTGCAGTTATTAGTTCTGTACTTGTCAAATATGTTGAGTAGTTAAATCATTCCCATAGTTTCTATTGTCTGGAGTGAAGTAGAGTAAAATAGCTGCAACTTTGTAACGTGTCTCTGATCTCTTGATGATAACACATGCAAGGCTAGAGACCATGTGGTGGGTAGGATATAGAGCCCTTCTTACATCCCAGTAAAACAGATCAGAGAATCATAGTGACCCTGCATTGTGTCAGGAGTTGCCTTTGTACCTTCAGGTAAAACGGTAGACAAAGAAATGTGTGCATGCAGTTGTGTTGGTTTTGCTAGACTGTTTATTTCTGAAAATGTGTGGTTTGTATGCACTGTTATGTGTACTTAGGTGAATTGTATTTGTTAGTTATTTTCTAGTTGACTCCGATGGTAAAATTGTGACTCAGCAGGAAGGAATATTCCGCAGTAACTGCATGGACTGCCTTGATCGGACTAATGTGATCCAGAGCTTGTTGGCACGCCGATCCCTCCAAGCCCAGCTTCAGGTAAATACTGTTATTCTTTAACAGATGGGGAGAGGAGAAGCTTTCTGTTTGGGACAGAAATGTGATTTTAATACTACAGTAAGAGCTGTCTTACTTGAGTTACACTACTGGTTGTTTGAAATGCTTTTGCCAGACTCTAGTTCAATAAGTACAGCTTTTCCTGAAAGCAAATCCTCTTTTCCCCTAGCAAACTCCTAGTGAGTCACAATATGCTTTTTGTTTTAGAGGTTAGGTGTTCTGCATGTTGGACAGAGGATTGAAGAGCAGGCAGACTTTGAGAAAATCTACAAAAACGGTAAGTTGGAGAGCTCAGTCTGTCTTTTTGGCTTTTATTTCCTTTCCCTAAACACAATACAATTTCCTTAATATTTCTTACTGTTTTTCCAATTCACAGCATGGGCTGATAACGCTAATGCTTGTGCCAAACAATATGCTGGAACTGGTGCCTTAAAGACAGATTACACGAGGCAAGTCTGCCTTTCTTGGAAAGGCCTTTGGAGTTTTGGGGCATGTTGGGGATTTTCTCTAAGTCTTTCTAGCAGAGCAAGTTACTCATTTGGGGCTTAGACTGTACTAACTGTGACCTGTCAGACAGATGTGTTCTTTTCTGTGTATGAAGGGAGGAAAGGCTGGTTGGAAATAAATCCAGGAAAATGTGCTTTATGACATGTGTGTATTTGGGATGGAGGCAAGCATAATTGTAGTTTCAACCTTTTATCACAACTCTGTGTGGTCATAATGCAGAGGCAGCACTAGATAAATGTCTGTACGTGCAGATAGATACTAAACATACTACACACGTGAAAAATTTTGAGCTGTAAATCTGAAATTGTCTTCCTGAATTTATAAATCTATTCTAAAAGTATTTTGGAAACTACTTTTTTTTTTTTTGCAGAACTGGGAAGAGAACTCAGTGGGGTTTAATAATGGATGGCTGGAATTCATTGATACGTTACTATAAAAATAACTTTTCTGATGGATTTAGACAAGTAAGTTGGGCCTTTAATTGTGGGAAAATCTGTTAGATACCACTTTGCATTTAAATTTCTGCTCTGTCTTCCAGGATGCAATTGATCTTTTTCTTGGCAATTACTCCGTGGATGAAGTAGAGCCTGCTAGCCCTCTACATGTAAAGAAAGACTGGAAGTTCTTGGCTGTGAGTATGGAGACTTTATTCATGGCTGGAGAAAGGTGCAAAACCTTTTAGTCTCTTGCTTCATACAAAGCAAAGTGGAACGTGTCTATTTGGTACCTAAGCGTCCCTATAATCCAGTTCTGTTCTATGATAACTGCTTATAGGACTAAACCCAGTGTTCCCTTGACAGAAGATGGAGTGTCCTTGAGGTACTGAAAAAAACTGCTGCTTGCATTCTTTTTTTTAAAATTTCACTTCATCAAATGGAGAGGGAAAAATTTCACTAGTCACTACATTTCCTTCTACAGGAGATCTTGTACTTCGTGCAGAAACATAGACTGTAACACAAAAAAGCCCATTTTTGTTTCAACTCCTGTTTGTATTTTGTAAAATGTAACAGGGGAGGTTACAGGTTTCTCGGGTGTCTATTTTTTTTAAACACAGCATCTTTTAATAGGTAGAAGGTGTATAGTAACAATTAACCTGGTTATTGAACACACTTTTCTGAATTTTGGAGTTATCCAAAGTTTTATTGGTACCTGACAATGGGTGAATCAGGAATTAAAGCAGCTTCTCTGCAAAACAAGTTAATCACTTTGCCATGCAGGAAATGAAGGAATATATGTGCCGCTGTATCAAGTGATAATTCTTTTTTCTCTTTCCCCAGCTGCCTATTATTATGGTTGTTGCTTTCTCCATGTGCATTATTTGTTTGCTAATGGCTGGTAAGTCACTATTGAGTTTAACTGCACAACGTTATGCTTGTTTGTCTGTGGAATTCTTATAAATGGTTACCAGAACCTATGCAGTATAAAATTCCTTCTCAGTCCTCCCAAGAGATGCTTGAGCATGGGTCTGGAGACTGAGGGTTCACAATAAATCATTCGTGTGGAAAAATAACAAGGTACTGGAGCAAACAATGTTGTAACTTGTGTAGAAGTGACTTAAAAAGGCAGTTAATGATTCCCAAGTGTAGCTGCTGACAGGGTTTGAAATATTTTGCTGTTGTACTTACAATCCTCCCTCTGGTAGTTAGAGGTAATGAACTAAAATATTGGTCTGACTCTGAGCAGGTGACACATGGACTGAGACCCTGGCCTATGTGCTTTTCTGGGGAAGTGCAAGCTTTGGAACATTCGCCATCATCCTTTACAATGGCAAGGATTTTGTAGATGCACCCAAGCTGGTCCAGAAGGAAAAGATGGACTGAATTTGTGTGTGTGGAAAGCGGCTTGGTACTGAGGATTCCTCAAGCCACACTTGGAGTCTTTACTGACCTGCTTTCCACACTGAACAGTGGTCATCTTCACATCCTTCCTTGGCAGTGTGGAGGTGTGGGGGGAAGAAAATTGTGTCCTTTGGTGGTGGTGGTTGCTTTCAGCTGAGACCTGACTGGACAGTCTGAGTTGCAGTGGTCTTTGGAATGTTGCATTAGAGGAGGCTCTGCTTTTCCTGAGGGCATGTGAAGCGAAAAGCAGCTTTTTTGGTGTCTATAATGCTTTAGTGCAAGAGTTGACTGTGTAAGCTCATTGTCTACCTGGGCTGTTTTTGCTGAAATTTTGGTTGATGGGAGAGAGCTCTGATGCTGGTCAGCTGTCAAAACCCCCAGATGCTGAAGCATTAATAATGGAGTTTCCAGTTGTGGTCTCTGAATGAGTGCAACTTAATACCCATAAAAAGTCCAGGGCTTACAATTGGATTATGTTTGTTGTGATAAAGTCCACATTAAGGAGTCCTCTGTGCGTGTTTGTGTGTGAGTTCTCCTCACTCATTGAATCCTAATGCTCTCTGAGCTTTTTGTCCAGTCTTGCTTATCTTGGACTAATGCAACATTCTACTCATCATTGTTTGGGTGAAAGCACTGTGTACCTGGATGTTCCTGAAGCTGCAGGTGTCTTGCACTGTTTCAATACAACAGCCTCCAGATGATTCACTAGTTAGTGAGCTAAAACACATAAATTTTTCTTTTGAAAGATGTAAATGAAATCTAAGAATGTAAAAATCCTTTGCAGTGTGTAACTGAACCTTCCTTACACTAAGGTCCAAAGTACTCCATGACTTTTAAGGATGGGTCACAACGTGAATGTTGTATTGTTTTGCTAAGTCAGCTGCTTCTGTTCTTAAATTATTTACTGAAGTAATTTCAAAAAAAGATATAACAACCCAAGGAGGAGGAGAAAGCTCTTTGTCTAAACTCCAGGTTTGCACTCAAGAGCAGCAGCTTGCTTTTTATGCATGATACTGTAACACACTCTGTAAAAACAGAAAGAGGATAAAAACAAAGCTACAGACTAATTTGTGCTGGCTAATATTAAATGTGTGTCTTTACATTTAGTGCTTCCAAGCCATATAAAAATAAGAAAACTTTATCAAGGACCAATTCTAAACTTATTTTGTCGCTTATTTTATATGGTTTGCTCCAAACCAGACCTGGAACTTGCTTTGGGTGCTGTGCATTGTTTAATATTTCCTGTAAGTACAGCTGTATATTCAGATGAAGTATAAAATTTAAGTGGGGGGAGAAGGGGGAACATGTAGAATAGTAGGACTAGCACAGTTACCACTCTTTGAAGCCACTGATGCTCCACTGTTCCCTTGTGTGATGACTAAGAAACATGTACAGATGTTTGTTTGTTGGGTTTTTTTGCAACTGTTAAATTGTTCATTTTAACCTTGAATGTTTCTTGAATGGCCTCTCTGGGTTTTGTGTAAACTTAACCTGCTCATAAGCACTAGTCCTTGCAAAGTACCTGTGGACTTCTAGATGCTCTAGTGGAAACACCAGGAGACGGTTAATGGAAAAATCCTCTAAGATTTTTGAAAGGTGAACTCCATTATGGGCACAAAGTACAAGAAATCAACTCGAGAGCTGAAAGTTGATGGTTTTGATGGAGCTGGGATTGGTTGTCCTGCAGCCTAGAACAGTCTTGAGTTTCTGGTACAAAAAGGTCCCTGAGACATATAATAATATTGGGTTTAGAGGTCAGAAGGCACCTGCATTTCAGGGCTTTGCAAAGAGTCTATTTCTAACTTCACAAGTGGTGTACTCGAAAATGACAATAAAATGTTCAACTTTTCTACACCTGCTGCTTGTGATGATGCATTGTTGTGCTTTGGAGTGGGCTGGTCCCAGTTTGTGCCTTGGGAACTCCCCAGCTCTGCGTCAGGGGCTTTTCCTGACCACAGCAATAGGTGAAAATCCAATTTTTCCTCTCCCTTCCTGCAGCCACCCACCAGCTTTCTGGTAATTTAAATTTTTTTTCTGCTGTGGTATGCAGAGGGATTTGGACAGGCTGGAGTGATGGGCTGAGGTTTCACGAGACCAAGTGCCGGGTCACTCACTTTTGTCACAACAACCCTCAGCAGTGCTGCAGGCTGGGGGAAGAGTGGCTGGAGAGCTGCCTGGCAGGAAAGGACGTGGAGGTGCTGGTTGACTGCTGGCTGAACTCGAGCCGGCAATGTGCCCAGATGACCAAGAAGGCAAATAGCATCCTGGCCTGGATCAAGAATAGCGTAACCAGCAGGAGTAGGGAGCTGATCATGTCCCTGTACTCTGCACTTGTGAGACTGCTTCCTGAGTACTGTGTCCAGTTTTGGGTGCCACAATACAAGAAGAACATTTCGGTGCTGGAGTGGGCCCATAGAAGGGCAGTGAATCTGAGGGGTCTGGAAAACAGGCCCTGTGAAGAGTGGCTGAGGGAACTGGGGTTATTTAGTCTAGAGAAGAGGAGGCTGAGAGGAGACTTTGTTGCTCTTTACCTAAAAGGAGGTTGTAGGAGGGGTGGTGCTGGCTTCCCAAATTACTAATGATGAGAGGAAATGGGCTCATACTGTGTCAGGGGAGGTTTAGATTGAGCATTAGGAAGGAATTAATTACTGAGAGAGTGGTTGGGTGCTGTAAGAGGCTGTCCGGGGAGGTGGTAGAGTCACCATCACTGGAGATGAGATTTAAAAAAATAAGTAGATAGAGCAGGGAGATGTTGGTATGAGGCTGGACTTGATCCTGGAGGTCCTTCCTTAGCTTATCACAAAACCACACAAGGGGAGAGGGTTTGGACACACAATAACTTCAACAATTTAATCAATTTATCGATGTTATTGATAAACTGATGGAGCTCTACACAGGTGCAAAATTACCACTATTAAATCTTTGAATCCTGTAATTTTGTAAAAATTCTTTAAAGCTGGTACTGTTTGTTGGGGATGGTTTAGGTATTTTTGGTAGCTCAGGGCAGATTTAAAATTATTGTAAAACCAAGTGATCGTAGGACACAGGTGGTTGATTGCACCGCACACCTATTCGGTTATATCACACGGGGTGTAAACCTAAGTTGCCTGCTTGGGAAAGCTCTTCCACTCCAGTCCCTTCACGCGCAGTACAACCCGCCATGCGCCGTGCAGCCGCTCCTCCCAGCCGCGTTGGGCGCTAGCGCGAGCCATCTAGCGCACTGCAGGGCGGCGCCGCGGCCTGTTGCGAGTGAGGAGGCCTTCACTAGGCCCTTCCCGCTGTCTTTGGGCCTTTCTCGGTGTCCGCTGCGTCCCGCTGTCTCCCGCCCGCGCCTTCTGCCGCCATGAAGCTCGTCAGGTGAGTGAGGGGGCGCGGATGAGTGCGGATGGCAGCAGATGTGGGGTGGATGGCGGCTGACGGGCGGTGGGAGGCCCTCGGACAGCGCCAATGGTGCCGGGGCGGGGCGGCCGGGCCCAGCGCACTGTAACGCCTTGCCGGGCCTGATGCGGCTGTGGGGCTCAGCGGAACCGGCTTTTTGTGGGGAGAACCTGCCCGGATTTGGTCGGAATTATCACTCTAGGCTAATTAACTTCATAAAGTTTCTTTGATGAGAACTCCCAGGCGGCGGACGGGAAGTTGGAAATTCGGTACCCGTAACGGCTGCCTTCGGGTTCCGTAATGGGGTGTTAAACGTGGGGGAGGGAAAGATAATTAATTTGAATTACGTTTTAGGTTTTTAATGAAACTGAGCCATGAGACTGTGACCATTGAACTGAAGAACGGGACGCAGGTACATGGCACCATCACAGGTAACGGACATACAGTGGCCAGCTACAGGGCTGAGCTTTTGCCCTGCATCTTGACGTGTACTTACATTGATTTAATTTTAAACCGTGGGTCTTAATGTGGGATACAAAACTAAAAGGAATCCTGGCGTTAGGAACCTGCTTCCCTGCTGCTGCCAAAGCTCTGGGGTAGAAGTGCGTGGGGTTACTTGCATTGCTTTGTGTCGCTGTACTGAGAGTTGTAGGAAAAGCTTTTAGTTTAGGGACCGTTTGGTTGGATCATGGAATGGTTTGGGTTGGAAGTGACCTCAGGGGTCATCTAGTTCCAACCGTCTGCCATGGGCAGGGACAGCTTACCAGACCAGGTTACTTAGAGCCTTGTTCAGCCTGGTCTTCAATAGCAAGAATGGAGCATCCATGACATCCCTGGGCAACCTGTTCAGTGCCTCAGCACCCTCACAGGGAGGAATTGTTCCCTAAGATCCAATGTAAATCTCCCCTTTTACAGAATCACAGAATTATTGAGGCTGGAAAAGACCTCTAAGAACATCAAGTCCAGCCTATGACCTGACATCACCACAATGTAGACCATGGCGCTAAGTGCCACATCCAGCCTTCTTAAAACACCTCCAGGGATGGGGATGCAGCCACCTCCCTGGGCAGTCCTTTCTATGAGGAAAGGCTTCCTAGCATCCAACCTAATGAGCCCCTGGTGCAGCTTCAGGGCCTGCCCTTTTGTCCTGTTACTAGTTTCCTGGGAGAAGAGCCTGACCCCCACCTGACAACAGCTTCCCTTGAGGTAGTTATAGAGAATGATAACGTTCCCTCTGAGTCTCTTCAACTCCAGCTTCCTCAGCCTCTCCTCATAAGAGCTTCCCTCCAGTCTGTTCACCAGCTATGTTGCTCTCTTCTGGACCTGTGCCAACACCTCAATATCTTTTTTTGAAGTGAGCAGCCCAGAAGTGCACACAGTACTTGGGGTGAGGCCTCATCAGTGCCCAGTACAGGGGGAGACTTATGTCCCTAGTCCTGCTGACCACACTATTCCTGATATAAGCCAGGATGCCATTGGCTTGCTGTGCTACCTGAGCACTGTCCAACTAGTTTTCAACCAGTACTCCCAGATCCTTCTCTGCCAGGCTGCTTTCCGTGCACTCCCAGTCTGACCAGTCTGTAGCGCTGCATGGAGTTATTATGGCCAAAATGTAGGACCCACTTAGCTTCAAACCATTCCCCGTAGTCCTGTTACTGAAGTTCCTTGTAGTAAGAGGGGTGGTGTTCTCCATTGAATCATAGAATTTCAGGTTGAATCATCTGATCCAACAGTTTTAACCTGATCTGGTTCTTAAGAAGGTTTGTGTGTTACTTTAGAAATGCTGGAACGAGTCCAGAGAAGAGCAACTAGAATGGCAAAGGGGCTGGCTGGAAGGTAAGCCCTATGATGAGAGGCTGATGGAGCTGGGTCTGTTTAGCCTGGAAAAGAGGAGGCTCAGGGGTGACCTTATCACCGTTTATAACTACCTAAAAGGTGGTTATGGTCATGCGGGGGTCGGTCTTTTCTCCCTGGACGCTGGAGACAGGATAAAGGGTCACAGTCTTTAAGCTCGATCCGTGAAGGTTTAGACTTGACATTAGGGTAAGGTTTTTTACTGAAAGAGTGATCAGATTCTGGAACAGGCTGCCAACAGAGGTGGTTGGGTCACCGTCTCTCCAGGTGTTCAGAGTTAGTCTGGATGAAGTGCTGAGTGGCATGATCTAGATGTTAGATGTTAGGTTTACTTAGTTGGTTTTCGGTTGGACTGGATGATCTTTAAGGTCTTTTCCAGCCTCATCATTACTGTGATTCTGTATGTGCTGGAACGCACTGATGAAGCAAAGTCTTAACTGAAGCTGGTGAAGGGCCTTGCTTTCTTATTTCCTTCACCCACCCCAGGCTGCCTCTGGAAGCTTTTCTGGTGTTAAAAAAACAAAGCTCAGGCTTGGCAGAGTTGTGTTCCAGGAGGTTGTTTTGCTGTTTTTTTGACCAATAGCATTCTGCTGAGATCTGTCAAAGTCCAGGCCTGGTGTGAAGTGACAGGAGAGTGCCATCAGCTGCAATTAGACTTGAAGGCATTGTCTTGGTACTTGGTTGCTTCATGATCTGTTGCATACAGTGAAGTGGAGGAACCAATGGCTTCTTAAAATCTCAGGTTGTGCCAGGACAGGTTTAAGTTGGCCCTGAGGAAGTTTCTTCCTCATAAGGATTGTCCTGGGCTGGCCCAGTCTGCCCAGGGCAGGCTTGGAGTCCCTGACTGGAGGGGTTGAAAAGCCATGGAGATATGGGCTGAGGGGCATGGTGTGGTAGGAATCTGGCAGGGCTGGAGGAATGGTTGGACTCATGAGCTTAAAGCTCTTTTCCAACCTAAATGATTCTGTCATCCTGCAGTTTGTGAGATGCGACAATCATAGAATCAGGGAAGGGACCTCCAAAGATCATCTAGTCCAAGGATCACCTAGACCAAGTTGCACAGAAACACATCCAGAGAGGTACAAACCAGTTTTTCACTGCCATATATTAATAGCCAAAGCCTTACATGCAAGGTTGTAGCTTCTGTTGTGCCTGTCTGTCTCTCCTACACAAACATTCCTGGCTACATCAAGATGTTGGATATAGTTGATAGTTTCTTAATTCTTTTAGTCCTGGCCAAGGACCATTTGGTACAGTAAGATACTGTTTGGGCAGATTAAACACTCAGGCAGCAAACCAGAGACAATGATTGTTTGACCAGAAGTTTGAGTGCAGCAAATGCTTTGGTGTGGTGGGTGCCCTGCCTTCAAGTTAGCAGATGCTATTAAATTACAGTTTCCATCCTTTTGCTACATTTTTGATCTGTGACAGTTGCTGGTTTGTTTGGGTTTTTTTGTTTGTAGCTGAGATCAGATCCCATTTGAGGCATGTGATTTGCATAGTAGAAACTGTTAAAGAGGTTTGGGGTTTTTTGGTGGTTAATGTTTCTCAAGGCCATCAGTGCAGGTATCTAGCGCAGATGTATTTTTCCCTGTTCAGGATAATATGTAGCACCAATTCAGTACAGCTTTTCCTTGCAGAGTGTGTGACCTCCGTGGCAGTTTGTTTAGCAGCATTTCACTCACTTTCCCACATATCCCACCAGTATGAGATTTGTTTTACCAGAAAATAGAATGATGGTTTAGCAGTTGAGTTTTTTTCTAAAGTAAAGAGGAAATGAGTTATTTTTTCCTCCCCAGAGGTTTGGTTTCCTTGTTTTTAGAGGAGTAAAAAGACATATATGGGGTGGTTTATTTGTTGTTTAAAGGAATTGCTTAACCATTTATCACCAGATCTCTAGGAATGAGGTGTGAAAAAAATTATTAGCAGCATAATTTAAGAGAGACATTTCCTTCAGTTATGGGTTGAATTAATGAGTAGGATAAGTTAATGAACCAGACAACCCTGAATTTTATACTTATAAATAAAACTCAAGTGCATCTGCATGGCTTTTGCTCTTGAGCTGATCAGACCCGTGTTGTTTCAGGGGTGGATGTCAGCATGAACACGCACCTCAAAGCAGTGAAAATGACTCTGAAGAACAGAGAACCTGTGCAGCTGGAGACGCTGAGCATTCGTGGCAATAACATCCGCTACTTCATCCTGCCTGACAGTTTGCCTCTGGATACTTTGCTTGTGGATGTGGAACCCAAAGTCAAGTCCAAGAAAAGAGAAGCAGGTCAGTTTGGTGCTTGTCCTGCCGCCTTGTATGGTGTGCAAAAGAGAAATTATCCCAGAAAGTCTGTTGGTTGTCTCAAGGCAGCAAACAATCAGTGTTATAAAATAAGCAGTGGTAAACGAAGGTTTATTGTGCTTTAAATTAAAGGGAACCTGGGGTTGGCAGAAGAATAGGAGGAGCAGTTGGGTGCTGGGATATCTCTCTTCCACTGGAATGAATAGTAACAAAATACTTGTCCTAAAATGGGTTTTAAAATATGTGCACATGGTTGTTTCTGATGCCTAAGAAAACTAGATCTTAAACAGCAGGAATAGCAAGTTCTGTCTCTTAGCCCTGCATTTGGGAACAACAGACAGCAATTCTACCCCTTTGTTTTCTGTACTGAACCTCCAGACCATTGTCTGTGGAAGATTTCTTAAACTAAACACACAGGAAGAAAATGTGTGAACCTCATAGACTTAGTCATGTCTGATCGTAGGGAGGTGGGAAGTTTTCTGTGCACGATACAAACTGGTTTCATTGGGCGTCTTACTCCATTTCTCTGTTTTGTTTTCACAGTTGCTGGCAGAGGCCGTGGCAGAGGCCGTGGCAGAGGCAGAGGCCGAGGCAGAGGAAGAGGAGGCCCGAGACGGTAACTCCTCAGCATATGGTGGATTCCACAGTTGGGGCGATGTTGGACATGTTAGGTTTTGTACAGCTCTTGTTTATGTTACCATTTTTAATAAACAGAAATGTGAAAGGGTGCTGAGAGCTGCTGTGTGTATGTTCTGAGCAAGGAAACTGCACCAAGTGTTGGGACTGTAACTGCATCCTGGTCTTTTCTGTGTGTCTTTTGCTGAGGGATGCAGGGAGGAAGGAAGATGAAACATTTTTTCTTTCCTACTGTCTCTGTACTTGCATGATACAAATTATATTCGGAGGCCCTGGCAAGATTAAGTCCCCTTGATCATGCATCCTGTGGTTGATGCCAGCCACAAGGCTCCATTTTTCTCGAACCCTGATTTCTGCCCATAAGCTTTTTGCTGGCTCCTGGCTATTCTTCAGGGACAACTTTTCATGCTCTATTAATTTCTTAACATAAGAGGGCAACACCTCCATCCATCCTCCTTCTCCTGTCCCTTCTGAACAGCTTCAGCCCCTTCTTACCCCTTTGAGAAAGGTGTCTTCCATTTGATGCCAGCATACATTCTGATGTTTCCAGTAGAAAAACCTATATATAAACAACTAAACCAGTCAGATACTTTAAAAGGGAGTTTGGCACAAAGAAAAGCTTAGGAATATCACAGTTCCTGTTAAAAGAGGTCAGAGCTGAGACCCGAGCAGGTACCTGCTGTTTCTACCTCTGAGCTGACATTTGTAAATGGTAAAACTTGGTATGGGTAAGAAACCATCATGCATTGGCTGATGTGCCTGTGTTAGAAGTAACAGTGTGACATCTGCTGGGCACTTGCAGAGGTGGACAGCAATGGACTGATTCTTTCAGTCTGTGGGAACTCTGAAAGGTTGTAAGAAATGACAGAAAAGGAGCAAAAAAAAATAATACAAGGAACAAAGAAACCAGCATGGACTATTCATGCAAAAAAAGTACATTTACAAAAGCAACAGCTAGAGGGAGAAGTTTTGTGTTCCCCAGTACTGCTTTAAGACTAATCAATTATGATAAAAATTTGTGGCAAGAGCTGCAGCTATGTCTCATGTTGGCTGCTTGAGGATGCGTGTTCCAATACCTGAGGGATTTTCAGCACACACCCTGTGAACTAACAGTCACCAAAACAGGCACCATCATGATAGGGGAAATGATTTTCTCTGCAGGGTAAGGTACTTCTCTTTCACTCCAGGCATGCTGAAACATTGGATTTACCCAAATGCTAGAAAATCCATTGCATCCCTTGTGGTAGTGGAGCACTTAAGCAAGCAAGCAAATGCACACTGCATTATTTTTTCCTTTGAGTCCCTTTTTTGCAAAGGTCCACTCATGCTATGTGAATCACATGCAAACCAGTCCAAGCCATTTCCCCGGTAATTCTGCCAGTCTTATTGATTATGGAAATTACAGATCAGCAAATGAAGATGAATTCTGCAATGGTGACAACTCAGTTCAAGCAGTAGACGGAGACTAAACACTCTGCCTTGATTCTCAAGAAACCTAAGAGGTAAGAATGAGAGTCCACATGGACATTGAGCACCTAATCACAGAACTCAAGACACGTGAACACCATTTCAATGCTCTACATGCTGGTTGTCTGCTCAGAATTACTGCCCCACAGCTGACTAACCAGCTGTGAGCTTATTTACTACAGATCACTGCTTTGGTTATCAAGCAGAGTAAATCCTAAGTCCTCCAACTGGATCACTTGGCAGGCCTGAGCTCACTGCAAAATGGGGGAGAACGGCACAATTGCTTTTTAATAATTAATGCATAACTACTAGGAACTATCCATTGTTGAAATTCCTAGCTCAAGGGAGTTTTGTAGAACAGCATGCTTCAATTCACACATTAAAGCTAAAATAGTGCATAAAGGAAAATGTTATCAAGAGACAAACATGTAGGATCTTCAGCTCACAGATTCCACATTTCAGACTTGGACTCCTGGGCTATTTGTTCATTTTTAATAGTCACAGTTTTTTAATGAAATAATTCAGAAAACAGGGAGAGAAAAACACTTGCAGCTTAATAACCATGACACTGCTTCAGAGCAATCAGACCCTGCAGCACTTTATTTTCATCTTTACCTATGAGAAGATAGTGCTTCTCTTCCAGCCAGTACAGCCAACTTCTGCCCTACTGGAAGGTAAAGTAACATTTGGATTTATATCAGAACATGTGTGCTGACGCATGTAATTACAAAATGCGCTGTACAGAGGGAATCTGACGCCTTACTAGTGAAGTTGTTCTGTGCTGCAATAATTTATACGCAGTTCACTTTCATACTTGGGCTTCTGTCTGGCAAAACCAGAGCAGACCTGGATCCTGACCCCACATTATTCAACCAAAGGATCAAAGGAATTTGCATAATATGCTCTAGTCCTAATCAATGCTCTTCAAATTATCCAACTTTTGGTACTGAAGGTTTTGAAATACAGACTGTGGAAAAGGAATAAGATCAGTCATCAAGTAATATGCAAGGTAAACAGAATCATAAATGTGCTTTCCAAGGCTCAGGTATGTATCAGTGCTGTCTTCAGACATGTTTATACTCCAGTTACAATATTAGTTAAATACTGTCTTGGGAACTGCCCAACTGCAAGTGAGATCTTAGAAATGAAGGATTTTCTGAAAAAAGTATGTTAGCTGTAGTTCTGTAAAGATACCTAGGGAATGCCCAGACTGCTGTTTTCATCTGAACTTTACACTTTAATTCCCCTAGGTCCTCTTATTGCAGTTCTGGACAGGGCAAATTCCACACCCAACTTACCAGGAACACGTGATTCCCTAGCTCACTGACACTGAGTTCCCAGTCACTGCACAGATGGGACCATAACCGGCAGCACAGTGTGACTCAAGAACCCCAGGTCCCAGTATAGGTTGGGGACTGACCTGTTGGAGAGCAGTGTAGGAGAAAGGGACCTGGGGGTCCTTGTGGACAGCAGGATAATTATGAGCCAGCAATGTGCTCTTGTGGTCAAGAGGGCCAACAGCATCCTGGGGTGCATCAGTAGGGGGATGGTTAGCACATCGAGGGAGGTACTTCTCCTCTACTCTGCACTAGTGAGGCTGCATCTGGAGTATTGTGTCTGGTTCTGGGCCCCTCAGTTCAAGAAGCACACAGGGCTGCTGGAGCGTGTCCAGCGTAGAGCAACAAAGATGATGAAGGAAGTAGACTACCTCCCTGATGATGAAAGGCTGAGGGAGCTGGGTCCCTTGTGATCAGATTTTGAGGCAGTAACGCTGCTAGTATGTTTTGAAGTTTGTTAACATCCTGTTACGAAGAACCCAGCAAAAGATATGGAATGTAAACTGCACACATAATTTTTATTTTTTAAACAAGATTATTTTATGTAGGTCTTCTTTTAAGAAAAAGAATACAGAATTATCTCAAAAAAACAAATTAAGAAGGAAACAATACCAGCATTCTGTGTTGCTTGATTTCACCCTTCCCACTAGGGGGATTACTTATTCTTTGAGTTCTGCAAAATCAATTGCTATTTATTCTACACAAGATTTCTAACTGGTGTATTTCTAATGCTATCATCACATTGTAACCTTGAGGTCCTAGTAAGCCGGGACTGGCAGAGGTGGGGTCTTTGGACACATAGAAGATAAGGCTCAGGGGAGGACCCATGGCAGATTTCTAGTACCTTAAGGGGTCTACCGGAAAGGCAGGGAGTTCAGCGATTGCACAAAGGGTAGCGGTTTTAGAGTGAAAGTGGGTAAATGTAGATTAGCTACGACGAGGAAATTCTTTATTGTGGTGGTAGTAAGGCAGTACAACAGGTTGCCCAGAGAAGCTGTGGATGCCCCCACCCTAGAAACGTTCAAGGCCAGGTTGGAGAGGCTTTGAGCTGCCAGCTCTGGCGGATGGCTCCTGTTTGGGACTCTGAACTTCCGAGCTTCCCAAGCGCCTTCCTGTCCAGCGCTCCGCTACGGGCAAGTCCCGCGGCAACCCCGTGCCGCCCAGTTCCTGCGGGGCGGGTCAGCAGCCTTCGGCCAGTTCCATTCCGGGAACTAGGGGGGTGGAAGAAGGTCTCTCTGTTCCCGGTGCTTCTGCCTGGCAGCCCCGCGGGCACCCCGCGACCGTTCGAGTCGCACGGGTGACAGCACGACCAGCCAAGGCTCTCGGCGGGGCCTGTGGCCAGACCCGGTCTCCTGTTCCTGGCCGAGTGGTTGCGCACGGGCGTGTCCGCGCAGACAGGGCCAGGTGCCAGGCAAAGATGGCGTTTCCTGGGCACCCGGCGCCCGGCGGCGGTTTCTACCAGGGCGGAGTGAGCGGGGGCTGACGGGGCGCGGGGCCTGCGCTCAGGATCGCGTCTGCGAGGCCGGGCTGAGGCGGGGGCGGGGGTGGTGGTGCCCGGGGCAGCGCAGCTGCGGACCTGCCGGCCCCCTCCCCGGCCCTTCGCACCACTGGTGCAGGGGACCGCCGAGGTGGAAGGGACCGCTTCGCTGGGGGGGGAAAAAGTTGTGTGTTGGTTCTATGGCTGTAGAGTATCGGTTCAGCTCGGTGAAACAGAACTTCTGTCATGCCGTTATTTTAATTTAATCAATTTTATGTTAATGGTCCATGCTTAATGCCTTTTCTTCCTAGTACTTCCCATAGAAATCAATCTCGCTCAGCTTTGAAGTGGAAAGGAAAACCTGTAGTGCCTTACTTGTCTTGAGTGCCCCATTCAGTATCTTCATCCATGATATTGACAATGGCACTGAGTGCCCCTTCAGCACGTTTGCTGATGACACCAAGCTGGGTGGTGCTGTCAGTATGCCAGAAGGATGGGAGGCCGTCCAGAGGAACCTGGACAAGATGGAGAGATGGGCCCAGGCCAACCTCATGAGGTTCAACAAAGCCAAGGGCACATGGGCTGGGGCAACCAGCAGTATCAATACAGGAAGGGGCAAGACGTGCTGGAGAGCAGTTCTCTGCAAAAGGTCTTGTGGGTGCTGGTGGATGAAAAGCTGGCCATGAGCCACCACTGTGCAATCACAGCCCAAAAAGCCAACTGCATCCTGTGCTGCATCAAAAGAAATGTGGCCNGCCAGGTGCCAGGCAAAGATGGCGTTTCCTGGGCACCCGGCGCCCGGCGGCGGTTTCTACCAGGGCGGAGTGAGCGGGGGCTGACGGGGCGCGGGGCCTGCGCTCAGGATCGCGTCTGCGAGGCCGGGCTGAGGCGGGGGCGGGGGTGGTGGTGCCCGGGGCAGCGCAGCTGCGGACCTGCCGGCCCCCTCCCCGGCCCTTCGCACCACTGGTGCAGGGGACCGCCGAGGTGGAAGGGACCGCTTCGCTGGGGGGGGGAAAAAGTTNAAGTTGTGTGTTGGTTCTATGGCTGTAGAGTATCGGTTCAGCTCGGTGAAACAGAACTTCTGTCATGCCGTTATTTTAATTTAATCAATTTTATGTTAATGGTCCATGCTTAATGCCTTTTCTTCCTAGTACTTCCCATAGAAATCAATCTCGCTCAGCTTTGAAGTGGAAAGGAAAACCTGTAGTGCCTTACTTGTCTTGAGTGCCCCATTCAGTATCTTCATCCATGATATTGACAATGGCACTGAGTGCCCCTTCAGCACGTTTGCTGATGACACCAAGCTGGGTGGTGCTGTCAGTATGCCAGAAGGATGGGAGGCCGTCCAGAGGAACCTGGACAAGATGGAGAGATGGGCCCAGGCCAACCTCATGAGGTTCAACAAAGCCAAGGGCACATGGGCTGGGGCAACCAGCAGTATCAATACAGGAAGGGGCAAGACGTGCTGGAGAGCAGTTCTCTGCAAAAGGTCTTGTGGGTGCTGGTGGATGAAAAGCTGGCCATGAGCCACCACTGTGCAATCACAGCCCAAAAAGCCAACTGCATCCTGTGCTGCATCAAAAGAAATGTGGCCGGCAGATTGAGAAGAGGTGATTCTGCTTCTCTATTCTGTCCAGCCAAGACCTCTCATGGAGTACCATGTCCAGCTCTGGAGCCCCCAACACAGGAAGGATAAGGACCTGCTTGCTGGAGCATGTGCAGAGGAGGCCACAAAAATGATTGGGGGCTGGTGCATCTCTCTTAAGAGGACAGGCTGAGGGAGCTGGGGTTGTGTGTCCTGAAGAGGGGAAGACTCTAGGGAGACCTTAAGTGACCTTCCAGTACTAGAAAGGGGCCTATAAGAAGGCTGGGGATAGCTGTTCACAAGCATGTATAATGATAGGATGAGGGTTAATGGTTTTAAGCTGGAAAAGGGTAGATTGAGACTGGACATGAAGAAAAAGGTCTTTCATCTCAGGGTGGGAGGTTGCTTAGAGAGGTGGTGGAGGCTTGAAGGGGCTCTGAGCAACCTGGTCTAGTGAGTGATTCATAGATTCATAGAATGGTTCAGGTTGGAAGGAACCTTAAAGATTATCTACTTCCAATGTCCCTGCCATGAACAGGGACACCCCCAACTAGACCAGGTTGAGTAATGTCACTGCTGGTTGCAGGGGGGTTGGTTACCTTTGGAGATCTGTTCCATCCAAATACATTCTATGAGTCTATGGTTCTTATGATTCTCTGCAGTACTGTACTCAAATTCAACCTGGATGCAATGCACTGTGTTTTGTCTAGATCAGTGGATTATTCCTGTGAAATTTTTTTACACTGATCTGCTTAAAATACTATAAATGAATGTATCCACACTAAGATTGGTTCTTTTTTTTCAAGGGGTTTATTTTTTTGTTGGTTTGACTGTTTTTTGCAGAGTGTGTCTAAAACCAGAACTTGATTCTCAAGTACCAGATGCTGCAGTTTCTTAATGGTTAACTGAATCATTGATTTAAAATTATTTTCTTGATTTTTTTAAGTATGGAGGAGCTCCAGGAGGACCAGCATTCCCTGGACAAGCTCAGGATCCTTTGTATGGTTATTTTACAGCTGTAGCAGGGCAGGTAAACTTACCAAATGTTATTTCTTGTATTTACTTTTTTTCTGGGTGACAATTTAAAAATTAGCTTTCGGAAAGAGGAATGCATAACATTGCAGTGAGGAAAGCTTAGTCTGCCTGCAAAGTACAGCTGTGTTCCTGTAGCATAAAGCTGTCTGCACACAGTAAATAGAGTGTGAATAATGCTGTTAGTTTCTATATAGTGTGTGTGGGTGAGTGTGTAAATGCATAGAGAGATGTATATACACATGTGCATGTAAGCACTATATTTCTTATGCAAATATATAAAAGGACGATGTAGTTACATGAAATACAACTGAATTGTGGCTTAGCTCTGAGCTGAGGAATGCCAGAAGCAATGGGGGAAGCATGGGCTGTGGAGGTGGCCTGGCTAAGAGCAGAAAATGTTAATAGGAAAGGTCATTACTTGACCGTAATAGACTCACAAATGGAAAAGCAGTCTTGGGTTGTGCCAATATCTAGGTTTGCTAGAAGTATAGACTGATGGTCCTTTCACAGGAAAGGGCATCACAACTTTGATTTACGCCTTTCTTTTTCCCTTGTCATTCTGCACTGCTTTTTTTCATCTTGTTCCTGTACTTCTGTGGCAGGTATTGCTTTTGTGTGGTTACAGATGTTACCGGAAGTAGGTATTTCTTGGGCTATATTCCAAAGATTACAGGTTAGTTAGGTTTATTGAACTGTATTTCTGCCTCAGTTGGCCACATGTATAGCTATTTACGGCACACTTACAGGCTGTGCTTCTGGATCTCTTAGTCACAGGTAGACATAACCACAACGTGAAAGTTTGAATTCAGCAATATTAGCTGATGCTTAAATTCCCAGACTGTATTTTGGGTTATTTTTGTTCTATGTGTCATTGTTTTGGATTAACATTGCATCTTAACAGCCTATGTATTGCTTCTTTAACATCGCTTATAAAATGATGTAGTGGATGTATTTTTGTTGTAAGGGAGAACACTGGCATGGTCTGTGGTGAGGGTCCAACCTAATTTTGGTGACAGTTTTCCTACCAATTGAGAACGCTGTGCACCCAGATGCCAGGGTGCCATGAATCAGCAGTGACTGATGCTGGAAAAATGAGCAAGTTTCTAGGGTAGAGAGAAAGAGAAGTAACAGCAAATGAGATGCAGTGCTGTGAAGAGCTGGCAGGAGCTGGACTTGAGCAAATCGTAGACCATGCCCAGGCTTCTCAAGTGAGGTGTGTTTACTGGAAGGAGGGGAAGCAGATTGCTGTGGGCAGCATCAAGTTAGCATTTAGTATTACTTAAGTTAGTACTCTTACATCCTTTGTAGAAATCATTCCTTGTTAAAATGAACTGGGTAGCTTTTGAAATACTGTCCTTGGGAAGAGTCTCTTTCAAAGGCTGTGCACAGATAAAAACCCTGTAAGGAGGCAGAAAAAATAGAACAGATAAATTATCAGCTGCTTTTACAGCCATCCCTGCAAGTCTGTGCAAAGCCACATCTGATAGTTTTCCATAAGTACTTGTGGCAGAGTTAGTAAAGTTTCTGGTTAAGTGTTTGTTGCCGCTTGTGTTGATCTGTTGCCTGTATACGGTATAATGTTACTGCTAAGCTTGCTTTAAAGTAGTTGACAACCAAATTCATTAGAGAAGAATGTCATAAGTACTGCTTCGAATCTTCATTCTATTGAGTCTGCCTTTGTAGAAAGCAATAATGCTTATGTTGTTTTTGGGTTTTGCAAAACCTCTATGCCTTGTCTGCTTGAATTCTATTGAAAAAAAAAAAACAACAGCACCATTTTCGTTCTGGTACTCATAATCATAAATCATTCTTTTCTGTTTTCCTGTCTCTTTCACACCTAGGCATATCCTGCCTTTGTTTCAGAAGACACTGAGGCTTTGAAGAGACTTGCTGCTTCATATGCCTGGCTATTTCAGATTATTTCTTTTTCCTGTGAACATGACGTTTTAAATCCATCTGTGTACTTAGACTGATGGAGTAGAACCAGTTTTGGGTTTAGCTGTCATTAATTCCACACAGAACCAAAACAGCTGTTGGTGTTTTTTCAGACTTGGTCAAATATAATTTCTTATATTAACTACACTGTGTCCTACCAGTACTTCATTTCTGAAAGTTACCTGGCCCTGCCATCCCCACCATGCCAGTTAGCACATCTCCTTGCTTTAGAAAAGAAATACTTACTGGATTTGAAAGCATTAGGGAAATGCTGAGACAGATGCATCTGTTTCCAGTAGAAAGCAGCTCTTTTTTTCTGAAACTCTCTGTGAACTGAACTTCATGTTGGATCTATGAGGAGTGTAACCTAGCATTTCTGCTCCCCTTCTGACAGCTCATTGCTTTCCATGAACTGTGAGTTGTTTTCTCTGGCCCTGAGCGGGATGTACTTGGAAGCAAGTAATTTTCCAAGCCATGCACATAGCTATCTGTTCTGAGTTTGCTTTGGTTTTCCTTCAGAGTTCTTTGCTTTTTGCTTTCTTTTTCTGCTTTTCTTTTTTCTTGTACTGTTAACAACTTACTATGCCCCCAGAAAACAAGATGGTTTAGATTTGAAAGTCTTCAGGCTGTCTTGAGAAGAAGCTACTTACTGATCAGGGTTTCAGGTTTCCTGCTGTAGCAGTGAGTTTATATATGTGTAATCTCAAGTGACTACACTACCCACTAAGTGAAAGCTAGTACTGCAAGGAAAGCCATCTTCCTCTTCAGCGTTGTGCACCTTGGTTTCTATAAGGCTGGTTCTCAAGTGGGTGTTACCAACATCTGATACGGGTCTGGAGTTCTTTAGTTTAAAAGATTTAGAGCAAACTTGCCAATCCTCTTCATTTTGTAATGCATCAGTAGATGGAAAAGTGAAAGCATATTGCAAAAATACCAACTAACAAAACATCGTTACAGGTACAGATTATAAAAGGCAGATGGTGGATCATTTGATTTTTGAAAGGATAACTAATTTAATGCCACTGAAGAGGGAATGGGTATTGGGAATAACCAGCCTGGGAGAGGGAATTAAAACAATAGCTGATACATTTTCTGTTATCGAAAGGATGGACAAATAGATGCTGATGAGCTACAGAGATGTCTCACCCAGTCAGGAATTGCAGGAGCCTATAAACGTAAGTTAATGATCTAAGTAAACAAAAAACGCCCACCTGACCATAAAGAATAGTCGTTCTTCTGCCATCTGCTGTCAAACATTTGTAGTTACGCCTTCTGCAGAGTTGGGGCTTTTTACCTGCATGGCGAATGGCCTTTCTTTTCATATGGGCTACTTTAAAAGATAAATACTCTGTATTCGGTTCTTTATGGATTGGACTTCCCTATGCAGCTTTCTTGTTTCTCCACTGCTGAGCTGTGGAGCTAGAGAACACTTTTGTTTACAGTGGACAGCCAGTTCTTAAAAAGCTGTTTTGCTTTATTTGCCTTGATATTGACAACAGAATTTGGTGGCAACCGAGTGTTCCATTTATAAAATTCAAGCTTCTGAAAGCAAAACTGGCTTGCCTGAGTAGTGACTGTGATGAAACAGAAATGACCACTTTGACTGAAACCCAAAACCTCTATGGACTGAGATAAGAACAGATTCATTTTAAATATTAACTTGAACTGCTTCCAGATTGTCTGCTATCAGTTTTTCTAATGAGTAGTACTTCAGAGCTCTTGCTTGGATCAAGCAGGGCATGACTGTGTGCAGTGGGAGCAACGATACAGCGTTTTATACATTGCAACAAATTGCCAGTGCGTAATAGAAAGCTGCTTGCAAATTTACATTTAGACAAAATGGAAAATCCTTAGAAATCATTCTTCTTTCTTGTTATCTAAACAGCTTTCAGCTTTGAGACCTGCAGGCTCATGATCTCCATGCTGGATGTATCCTTCACCACAGAATGTAAGCTGTTCTGCACTGCATAAGCAAAGATGAGAGAGTGACAAAAATGTGGGAAATACTTTGTAATTCTCATTCAGCCCTTATGTGATAAATCCTGTTATTGTCATCACTGGGAAACAAAACTTCATTCTTGCTCCTTTTGCAGCACAGGAAGAAGTAATGAACGTAATAAATCAGGCTCCTGGTGACTGTAGTCTGTGCAGCAAGTGGTATTTCTTTAAGCCAAGGGTACTATTCTCCTCTGAATGTATGAAGAGTCAGATCTGGCAGCACAGGATAGTTTTGTGTGAACCAATTACAGTGCTTTCCAAATTGGACAACACTGTAATCTTTCCTAATCAATTAAGCATTGTCCTATGAAGCCTGAATACAATCTTAAGTACCCTAAATCCTGCTCCTTCAGTGAATCGGGTGTGGGTATCTAATGGGGACATTATATGGCTTTCATCAGTGTGACCTATGGAAGACAGGGTTGTCCTGTGCAAAGCTGGACAACTTAGTCACAACTTTCACTTCAGTGTTCAAATGTGCTGAAGAAATAAAAAAGCAGAACTTAAACTGGAAGGGCTGTTAGCTCACCTTGAACAATCTGCTTAGAATGTGAGACATCTGACACTATTCATAGATTCGAAGAATGGTTCAGGTTGGAAGGGACCTTAAAGATCATGTAGTTCCAACCTCCTGACATGATCAGGGACACACCCTACTAGAGCAGGTTTGCATGTGGAAGGAAGTGTGGGAACTTAAGTCAAATTCACAAAGAGTAAATAGTTTTATCAGGCTTCTTTGAGAAGTGGGGAGAACACTTCCACTGAACTTTGGTTCTGGTCAGGAGTATTGTCTGTGCTGTGGGGTGCTTTAGTTTGTTTTCTAAGAGAGAAATCAGTAACAGTAGAATATTGATAAGATGGACATGCAGGAGAGTAATTAAAAAGAATTACAGATGATAAAAAAATACAATTACCAATTGAGGAGAGGGCTTTTAATTTTATTTTTTAAGTTACATTATCCTTAGCTTTGGAATCAGAGAGATATGTCTGGCACACTGGGATTTAATGAGTTTCAAGAACTCTGGGCTGTCATCAATGGCTGGAAACAGCACTTTATAAGTTTTGACAGTGATGGAAGTGGTACAGTGGATCGTCAAGAACTAGAGAAGGCCTTGGTGAATATGGGTAAGTTGTGAAATGTTTTTAATTCTGGTGCTGAGAGTGTTTCCCATGACCTGAGTAACTGACATAGGATATTTCCCATTAAACATATGTTAACTTACATGTCTTTTCAAAATAGACTTTTTATTTTCACATAGGATTTAGACTGAGCCCACAAGCAGTGACTGTGATCACAAAGCGATACAGCAATCATGGAAAGATCACGTTTGATGATTACATTGCCTGCTGTGTGAAACTGAGAGCTCTCACAGGTATGAGTACTATAGCCTTGTTACTCTCATCCCCATAATATGTTTTTATTTAATAAAATCTAAGCATGTACATTTTTTGAGTTAACAGGCTGCAAACTGGATTTCTTTCAACGGAGTTTACAGGCAGAACTGGAACAATTGCAGATTATGGTGGTTTTTACATCCCCATTGAAAAGTGGACTTAATACTAATGCAGGGTTTATTCCAGAGACTTGGAGAGTCAGGCTGTGAAAACTGAGACACTGTATGTATTTAAGGACTATAAAGGGCTGTAACATAGTAAATACAAAAATTAAGAACGAGAAATTAAGTCTTGGAATGAATTGTGGTGTTCTTCCTGAGTTTTCACACCTGTGCCTCAGGTAATTTTATGAAAGGACTATGCATTTTGAAAAGAAATGATCCTTTAAAAAACCTTGATTAAGTGTAATTCTTTCTTGGTCTCTGTCTTGTTAATGCATTTTTGCAGAATGTTTCAGAAGAAGGGACGCATCTCAGCAGGGTTTTGTGAACTTCCAGTACGATGATGTAAGTGAATTGTAATGAATCAGTTAAAATTACAGGGAGCAGCTAAAGGCAAAATTAAAACTGAAGTCAAGCAGCAATAAGCTGGGTTTGTGCTTGCACTTAACACCACAAATGTTCTGGGTTTTGCTGTGTATGGTCTCAAAAAGGTTTCCCGTGTTTTACAGAGTTCTGTAAGATGTTGTGCATTTTTATCTGGACTTGGTACCATTGTGGTTTCCTTGCTAACATCACTTTCTGTGACTTTTCGGGGGTTCTTGGTCAAAGTTTGGTGGGTGTTTTTTCTCCTGCAGGAGGTGCAGTGGGAAGGGACAAGTCACATTCAGCCAGGTCATGGCTTCTTGGCCACATCTGTGTAGGAAAAGGAGAATGGCCGATTTAAGTATTCCTGTGCTTTTTGGTTGTTATTTTTAGGGAGATGCTGTTTTGGGTAACTCTTTGCTAATTTGCATATTTAGTTTCAAAGATTTGCTTTTCATGGATGGAATTAGTTATGGAAAAGTGTAGTGACAGTGGGTATTGTAGGAGAAAAAGTGGGACCTAGTTCTTTGTAATCTATCTAATAAGTGGTTATTCTTTTTCAGTTCATACAATGTGTTATGAGCATCTAAACCAAAAGGAAGCAAGCCGCTGATGATCGTGGTTAACATTCCTGTTTGTGGTTTGCCTTGCCAAGTCTTTTAATGATTTGTGTATCAGTACTGCAAATGGAATATCTTATGAAGATACCACTTTACACACTTTATATTCATTATAAAAACTAAAAATTAAACTGCTCATGTACTGTTGTCTTCAACTTCCAACCTGTAACTTTTAAAGATGTTTTTATTTTCATCACAGTTTCCTATTTATAGCCCAAGCTGTGCAGATAGTGACTTTTCCTGTAATGTGTTTCTGTTTTTCCTGTGATTCACTAAAACCAATTCCTGGAGTGCAGCTTCCCTTGTTCTGTCTTAAACAGCATCATGTGTAGGACGTAGTACAACAGACATCCTTTTGTCAGTGCCAGCACAGAGGTACATGCTGACAGAGCTTTTGGAGTGACCATTTTATAGAGAACATCAGTCAGTTTAAGGTGCTTATTTTGCCAGCTCACAAGATGAAGGCTGTGACACTGCACTTGGTGTAAGTTGACTTGTTAGAAGTTCTCTTTGCAACAAAATATAGAGGAAACACTTCTAGTAGTGTGCTCTTGTATGGGGGCAGGGGGGGTTTGTTGCAGGAAGATTCTTGGTCTCTTTTATTACCGTACAAAACACTTTTAAATACACAAGAAGGCTGTGTCAGTTTTCATGTTAACTTTGTGACCCCGGGGGGACTAAGGGAATAGTGCATGCTATCTACCGTTATGTTCAGTTGTAAATCTGGAGGAGGGCTGGCTAAGGCTCTTCAAAGTAGCAGTTTCCTGGCTGCTGATGGGCCCGGGCTGCAGAAGGGGACTGAGTGGTTGGTTACCTTCATGTGACGATTTGTTTTTTGCCTTCACTTACTAAGCTCGGTTGCCTTAGTATGCAGGGTTTTTTTTGCTTCTGTGCTTCCAGTTTTTAAACCATCAGAGGCCTGAAACTATTAATGAAAGTACACATCAGGTAATAATGAGTATAATATTCCTGTAGGTAAGAGTAACTTACTACATTATCTGAGACATCAGTGTAAGTTCCACACTCCTGTACCTGAGAACTATTGATGAAATAACATGTGGGAGTAGAATTGTGCCTATAAATAAACGCTTGGTATGAAAAATGTGTTCCACTGATTTTGCATACATGGTGGTGTCTTTTGGGGGGGGGGGGGGTTGGAGAGTTGCTTTTTCAGGAGGTGTAGTGGGTGTCTGGAGCAATTAACTAAAAGGACCAGTAACAAATGCTCAGAAAGTCTCAAGTCTTAGTTTATTTCTCAGACTGAATTGCTCTTTTGGCACCAGCCAGCTGCTGCTCAGCAGGGAACTGCTGCAAGAGCAGCAGTATGAAACAACAGGGGTTTGTTCTGGCATCTTGTAAATAAAAAACAGAGAAGAAAATTGCTCCAGAAAGCAAATTGCTCCAAACCAAGGAACAAATTCTTGCTTACTCAAGAAAGAATTGCCTTTTGTTCTCCATAAGACCAATCATCTCATGTTTCAACATGCACTAAGGGAGTAAATATGGTTGCCAGCAAGTGACTACAGAATTTGCTAAAAAAAAAGCCACCTGAAACCTTTGTGAAAACTGTTTCCCCATGAAGAGGAGAGTCAGTGGTCAACGTGAATACACAAGGTATAGTTAGCTGTAACTTGGAAGGTTGGAGGGCTGCTTCTCCCAGACAATTTCAGAGTCTGTCTAGCCTTGTACTGAAAAACTTCCTAAGCTCTAATCTAAGCTTACTCTCCTTCATTTTAAAACCTTATTTTCCCTTGTCCTATTGCTAAATACCCTAGCGAAAAGTCTCCAGCCTTCCTGTAGGTTCAGTAATGTTCTCATTGGAAAGAAAGAGTTTGCCTTTTCCATAAGACACACTGGGAAGGATGCTTTTACAACACTGAATAGTTTAGATTGCTCTTGACCTTTGTGCTAAGCATTTGGCATCGTTTGGAATGTACTGTTAGTATTGGTTGGTGGGTACCCTCTGAGATGCAAACTTGAGGAACAATAACTTGAGATTAGCCTTGTAAACAGTGAGACCCTAGGACAAAGATTGAAAAGCTCACACAATGATTTTCAGCCTTAGTCTGAAAAACTACATCCGTAATAAAAATAGCGTCTGCATTTTATTATTAGCAGTTAGTCTTTTTTTTTCTACACATGCAGCACGTTTTCTTTTCAAGAGGCTTCTAAAACACAAAGTGCAAAATACAAGGCTGCCTGAGAACAAAATACACACAGAAGTCCTTGTTGTTGAAAGTCACTTTTACTGATGTTACAACATGTTAGTAACGTTGGAAACCACAGGCATTTGTATTAAATACTCCCATAGAAGTAGATACTGTGATGCTGTTATTAAAAGTGAACAGGAATTTAGACCCCAAAATTACAGTGATTGCATTTTATAGAAAGCAACATGAAAGCCAGATTCATTAACTTCAACAGCCCGATGCCTGTAATGTTTATGACAAAAATATCACACTTAAAGCTAGAAAGTTGTACATTGTGATGCTTTGTCTAGGTGTTTGTCAAAACCTTATACGGTATAAGCTTTAAAGGATTTTAACCAGTAAAGACAACAATATGATGTCAGTTGGTTGATTTTGCCAATACTAGACCAGCCCCAGGGGTTAAACACAATTCTTCTTGCCTCTCTCAATGTTTTACCAGTATTGGGCTGGTATGAGTGAAAAAAAAAAAAGCTTTTTATTTTACATCACTGCCCATGTTGAACATATTAGCACAAAATGAAGCTGACAGAGCCAATCGGTATACACCACCCCAAAAGCTTTGCCAAGAGAACTGATCACACTGTTAACAGTGTTTTTTCCAATGGATTAAAAATCCTGTAGTGTTTTGCTATTCTCAAAAAAATATTTTGCATTTATGCAACAATAAAAATAAGTACTGTATTCTATATATAAAACACTACCTATTGCAATACATCTTTACCCTTAAGAAAAATCAGGTTATATGTTCTGTTTGAATATGTTCTGGATTGTATTTCCAAGCATAAAATATGCAGCGTCTCTACACAGGCAGTGAGCAGGAGTCTCTGTGTCAATAATCAAAATAAATGGGCATTTACTGTTATATAGAGCCCTACGATATTGCATGATTAGCTGCTAGCACCACTATACTTACGAGATCAGTCAGGCCTATGTACAGAATGTCTAATGTGGTTGCAAAAATAGATTCTCCATGCTAAAGTTAGAACGTGTAAGGTCTTAAGGCCTCATGTTAAGATTTTATTCAGAGAAATACAGAAACACAAAAACTCAGATTGCTTGTTGTATGCTCTAGTAATTAAAAATAGTGTAAGCCACCTACACTTCTCCCTTAGATAATGCATTTCTTTTTAAACTGCTCTGTGCTTATTTCCCGCAGTTTTCCTCATCTCACTCTGCACTGTATTACATTTACGGCCTGTGTACCCAGTCACAGTCAACAGTTCAAAGCTGGCTCAGCTGACATGATGCAGAAACTGGTGTAGACTGGATTTTAGGGAACTAAAACTGGCTAGCTCAGCCAATTTTGAGGTCAGGTACAAAATTTAATGTGTGGGCACACCATTGTGTTCCGAACTTGTACTGCTTGTTTTGGTGACTTGTTAAGATAGATAGCATATTAATGTTAACTGCGCCTATAGTACTGCTCTAGATAGTTGGGGAATATCAAAATACCATGTGCTGGGTCTATGAGCTACAGACTCCAAAGCTTTAGTTTACATCAGCATCCATCCTGGAGGCACCAGAAGTCTTTCCTGTAACATGAGAAAATTCTAAGGCCAAAGGATCTTTCTTTTTAGTGCAGATCATAGAAACTATTACTTCCTTTCTTACTTCTGGTATAATCACAATTTGAAGAGCCTTGTCTTTATAGCAGCTATGCCTACACAGTCTCACAGCTTCCATTTTTCCTGCTATATCAGCATACTAGTTGCATGCACACAGGAACATTACCCTGCTATGGGCTGACTGCTGTACATACATGTGCAGTTTATCACTATCTAATCCAAATCAAATCCCATATTGCTGATAATGTCTCATGGTTTGGAAGCCCATTATTTAGTGGGTCATCAGCTCAGCAGTTTGATTAGTAATCCATTCTAGGCAAAAAAAGATGGCTTCAGAGACAAAAATTGTGTTCTTTGAAAATGAGGTAAATAAATCACATTGTGGTTGATTACAGTGTCCCAGCAGTCTGCTAATGGAATGGTTTATGTTGGAAGGGACCTTAAAGATCATCTAGTTCCAACCCCCCACCACAAGCAGGGACACCCTTTTAGACCAGGTTGATCAAGACCCCATCCAATCTGACCCTGAACACCTCCAGGTAGGAGGCATCCACAACCTCCCTGGACGACCTGTTCCAGTGTCTCTCCACCCAAAAAGAACAATGATACAGATGCTCAAATAGCTTAGAAAAAGAAATAATTATCTTCAGATTTGAAGCAAGAGAAATAGGACACAGCACAACTTTTAGGGTTACAGGGTTATGAATGAGACTGCCTTCAACAGCGCTATAAGTTGAGAAAGACACAGAAAGGCTGAGCCATCAAACAGTGCTTTCAGTTGAAATGCTTTAACCCTACCCAGCAACACAAAACCATTTGCTCACTTCCCCCTGCAGCACGATGGGGGAAGAAAACTCTTGGCTTGAGATAAGAACAGTTTAACACTTGAAATAAAATAATAATAAAAACAATTTTAAAATTGCAAAGAAAAGCGAAATAACCAAGAGAAAGAAATAAAACCCAGGAAAAACAAGTGATGCAAATGAAAACAGTTGCTCACCACCAATCCATGGATGCCCATCCAGTCACCAAGCAGTGGCCTTTTGGCCAACCTTCACCCTGGTTTTATTGCTGAACATGACATTAGATGGTATGGGATAACCCTTTAGTCACTGGGGTCAGTTGTCTGGGCTGCGTCTCCTCCCAACTTCTTTTCAGCAGGAGTAGATTAGGGATGGAAAGGAACAGGAGCTGCTTGAGTTTGACACTAGAGTGCAGTAATTGTGCTTACAACAGCTAGGTATGAGATTCAATGACAGAGCAGGTCCTATGAGCTAACTTGTTATCCCATATGATTTTGAGGTCTCATTCTCCTTTCATGTTACAGCTTACCCTATTCACTAATAAATTCACTAGTTAATCAGAACATAACCAGAATTTGTTGCCTATGCCTCTAATAGAGGATGTACCTGCTCACAGATCTGGTTTTGAGAAAAACTGTCACTCTGGTGTTGACAAGACCACTCAGTTTAAAACCAGCAACAGGGATCCAGGTAAGATGACTTCAGCACAGTACCTATGGACACAAATCCTTTTGGATTTTAATTCAGGCAATAGCTCTATCTGTTTGTTCACTAGAACAATCAAAATGATCTAATGCATACACCAACTTAGCAGGTTCAACATCTTATAAATCAGAAACTCTTAAATCCTTTGGAAGCAGCTGTCTTTCAAGCCAAGTCACATTTCAAATCAGATAACCAGCAAGTAGTGACTTAATTTCACAAGTTAAGCAAAGACAGGCGGTATAAAATGAGCAACTTCCAATCACAACCATTTCCAGTACACTGCCTGAGTACATTTACCACAAGCCTAAAGTTCTTATGTTAACAAATCCAGAATGAGCAGGTAAATTTTTACTTGTTAAAATATAGCATCATTGTGCAGCACTGTTGCTCAGATACAGTTTTCCAGTCTTCATCAGTTAGTCATACTAATTTTCTTCTGAAGTACACAAAATTGTTCTTCCACATTGAAGCATGTAACGCTAAGTATAGCTCATCCTGCAGGTCCTATGCTTATATGGGCAATTACTATTTTTGAGGATAACTCATGAATTCCCCATTTCAACAGATATCTACAGCATGGCTGACAATAACTGGTTCATTTCTTAGAATAAAAACAGAACAAAAGCATAAGTCTCAAAGAGTCAAAATGACTGAGATATCTTAGTGACAATACAAGCACTCTATTTTAGAACGGATGAGGTATTATGCGGCAATTCATATTGCTGTTGCTAGTGCAACTAACTACAGTGGATAAAAATAAATGCAGTCTTCAAGGTTATTAACCTGGCAGCTTTCCAACACAACTACACTTCAGAAGTAGGAAACCACATAATGTAAGCAAACAGCTTCTCTCATTGACCTCCACTGGCTTTGGAGGCTCACACGGCCCTGGCCAGTTCACGATTTCTGCAAAGACAAGGTCTTCAAGTTACCAATCTGATGCAAAGTTCCCTGCAGAATTTTGCAAAAACCAAAGTCCTACAGTGTTCTCACTCTACACCATCAAAGTGAAAGTCAGTATTTATTTAACTCAAAGTTAGTGCTCATACCTAGACTTGCAGTCACCACATACCTTCAAACATGAAAGTCACACTAAACACATCACTGCATCATCACACGCTACAAATGAATTGTACCAACACAAGAGGGAAGCTAAAAGCATATATTACACTGAAAATACAGTCAGCAGTCATGTGTTCACAAAACAAGAAGCTATGACCATTAGGCAAACAGCCAGTGAGTTATATTCAGTTCTGACAAATTCTTGCGGCTTTTTGATAAGGCCAAATTGAATAGCAAACAATGGTAAACACAGCATATGCACAAAAACCTAACAGGATTATTCGAAGTTACATGCCAGTTTGTATCTAAACAAAATATTGTAAAAGGCACATGATGAACAGTCCATTTACTAAAGACAAGATATTAATATGGGAGGGAAAACCAGCTTCCAGGAGACAAAGTAGCACAACAGCTATCAGGTTGGCATAATGTCCTAAGGTGGGTGAACTCTTTGAGGGTCCTGCTCAAAGTCCAGTGAAATAAGTAAAACACATACTGATTTCAAGTGAATATGGCTCAGTCCCTAACTTCACAAGACACATGCTACCACTCGTCTTTAATCCAGTAACCTATGTTCAAAGTAAATCTTTGCGAAAATTTCTCTTCAGTGATGATGGATATTTACTCTTCACAAAAGTGAAGCAATTACAAGTGACTGGCTTCTTCCAGATGGTCTGTCTGCATCCAATTGTGCTCACTCATATTTGTCTTTCTACAATATACTTACCAGAACTTGTCAACTGTGAAGGAAAATCATCTGCATGTCAAGGCCAATATTTTGTCATAATACAACATACAGCCTAACCATACAATATAGTGCTTCTAAAACTCTTACATACTTCACTTGGTTGATATTTTTAAACAGTTCTTAATTTAATTCTACACATATCTGACTTTACAGAGAGACATAAAAGTTAAAAAAATATATTAAAAAGCTGAAAGCATTGGGTTCTTAGTAAAAGAAATGCATGAAAGAGGTAGAAGATTCAGAAACACCATAGATGTTCCCGTTAAAATAGCATCTAATTGATCTTACAGCTATTGGGCAAGGTATTCAGCTGTGCCACTCACAATCGGGTATTCTCCTCTGCAGTGGTACTACCTGAAGTCAAGAATTAGTGAATTTTGGAAAGCTGTAGAATCATACACTGATTTAATATGGCCCAGTTTCTCACTGACTGAAAATTCCCAATCAAAAGACATTTGTTTTACAACAACCTTTTGAAGTATTAGGTGTAAGATATCAATACATACTTCATACACAAGACTAACATCATCATGGCAAAGGGTTTGTCATCCTTCCCCCTACCTGTTTTTTTTAGGCTAAACTCAGACTCAGTTTAGTGCCCCCTAAAGTTGTCAAAGGGGCTTCAGGAGCAGCAAGTACAGCATTCAAAGGCCGATCCAATAACAAACATAAATTGAAAACCAATGAAACCAGCCACTTGCCCAGCACTATTATTACCCAGCACTGTTAAATTGTTACGCTTCTCACATTGCCATCTAAAACAGTCTGAAGTGCTCTATGAAAAATGCACAGCAGCTCTCATCAGGAGGACTTCACATCACCATATCCTGAATTGGCTACTTGGAAGTATTCCCAAACCTCCACTAAGTTTGGGCTGCACATTACCTAAAGACCGTGTCTTGGCTGTTTGCTAAATCATTCTCGATTACACCTGTGAGAGGATACGCTGGTCATCTCTGCGAATAGCACATTTTGAATGCTTCCTCTTACAGTGATTTAAATGCTGCTGAGCTGGTTTTTGCAGTCTGCCATACAAATGAGATTGCCAAGACAGCATAAGATACTGAAAAGATTGTACAGATTTTGGTCAAACACCAGTTTCTGAAAGACGCGTTTTTACAGTACTGTCTGTATTTCCAAAGTTGTCTGCTCGCAATATTAGTAAATCTGAAGTGTGATGCAGTTAGTCATGACTGTTTCTTTAGGCATTTGGCAAAACACCCTTACATATGACAGCTATTTTTGACAATATCAAATGTTTACATATATACAATCTGTATACTGAGATTATAAACATGGAAGGTAAAAAAACTCCATGTATTTCTTGTTTATTTGATGTTTGTGTCAAATAGTTTTCAAGTTTCCAAACTTGAAATCCTGTTGCAAAGAAAATCCTATTTTTCTTACTCCTGCATGCTAATTTCTACTACAGCATATGGTTTATTCCTTACATGTGGAAAGTAAAGGTTCATGCATACAGCATATAAATTTACATTAGCTGTGCTCTCCAGGAGGTGTGTTCCCAGTTCCACTCTGGTCTGACTCAGGACTGTAGTAAAGCAGGGAAAAACCTCTCTTACATGGGGCCTGGCAAATGGACTGTAGCTGAAATTCCAGGTAAAGGTATCTGTCATCATGCAGAACAGCCATGCCACATCTGGGCTAACTATCCCCTGGTAATTGTTATGATTTCAGTTGTTTGTCAAATCCATAAAATGTTAGTCAACAAAAAAGAAAGAAAGAAAGAGAAGACTGCTTTTTTTCTCTTCCAGATGAGAGAGAACATTCTCACTGTGATCACGAGCATCTTCATCTTTTGAATTGTCTGAAGAACAGATGCATGTGCAACGACTCAGTGCTGCTGAGTTTCTGCAAAATTCAAAGTAAACAGTTCTGATGTCACCCCAGGAAACCAGTGCAGCTAGATGGACGTCTCCCACAGCTGGAGCAGGGAAAAAGGAACACAAAGACACACTGAACATCCAGATAAAACAGGCTGATGCTCAAACAGTGTGAGGAGTTTGGGGAACAGTATCTACCTCACTTGGGACACCAAGGATTGGTCTCCTCCCAGTCTCTGGTGGGTATATGTTTAGACAACAAAGCCAGCAGGCAGTTGCAAGCATTTCAGAATGACTTACACTAGGCATAGTATCTGTCCATGCCTGAGAGTGCAGAGTGTGAAAGCACCTGTCCCCCAGCTGGAAGGACTGCCCCCAGCTGCGTCAACCCCACAGAAAGGGTAAGAGAGGAGAGCCACCCACTGCCTGCTGCAGGGCTGCACATCCTCCTCAGACCGAAGGCTTTCCCAGCCACATTCAATGTGAAATAAGAAAAGTAGTGAAATTGGGGTTTCTGGGCACGTTTAAGAGTGACCTGAAAGGATATCATTAAATAACAGTCATCAAAGCTGCCCTACTGGTGCCAGAGGCTCAGCCTTCAGCAGCTTCTGGAATTAAAGGTATAAAAGAAATGCCACTGCTGCTCTCACTGTTAGTCACAGATCCTGATCTGCCACAATTCCCTCTTCAAAAACTACCAGTAAATCAAGGCACAGATGAAATACGCAGAGAGAGACACACGCACCCTGGCACTTTGCCTGTTGACTTTTTTCTCCTCATCAGGAAGTGGTGGCATTGGGTAAGGGTATTTTCTGCTGGAAGCAATAGACCCAGTGGATGAAGATGGAGACTTTGCTGGAGACAGGGTCCTGAGATGTTGAAACACATGAAATAAATGTTACGTTCTTCAGATCCTAGTGCTGCAACAGCAACTGCCGTTACTCTGAAGCTTGGTTCAGAACCAAGTATATAGCTTATTATTATTTCAGTATGAGTGGGATAAAATTGTTTAATCAGTAGTCTAATAAATTTGTGACACTTTCAGCAACCCTGGAATCAAAAATAAAATGCCCTACTTACTAGAATTGTATTGCATAACAAAATCAATTTCTTAAAGCTGTTTTACATGGTACTGTAATTAATCATTACAAAACTAACAAACCAAATCTGCAATTGAATAAGTACAGAGCTAAAAGACACACGTGACATTATGGAACTTAGATAGGAACAGTGCTATCTAATACAAGATAAATACAAGCTCAACAGCTTCTGCCAGCGACTAAATGGCAATTATCAACATCTTTGCTTATCTTATACATCTTACATTGATACAAACACAGCAAATAAATTATTTTAAAACATATTACTTGACACAAATGCATGCACTTAGAGGCCAAACTGTTAGTTGTGAAATAACAAAGGCATATACAAAGTGCTAATAACAAATTATTAGACATGCAAGCATCATACAGTGCATATTGTTCCAGCCAAAGAAAGAGTCCAATGAGAATATACAAAAATGGACTGATTAGTCAGTAGCAATCAGCATTTCTGTACAAGGTGAATAGAATAAGCAGGAGCAAGTACATGTTTGTATCACATGGAAGGCATTCTTTCCAAGTCAATAAGGCAGCAGCACATTATTGACTGAAATTTTATACCCAAGAAAAAATTTTATGCTTCTCTTTTGAGATTCTGCACTTTTCCCACTTGAGAGGTTCCTATCAGACTCTGGGCAGAATAAAAGGGGAGAAAAACCTCAAAGAAAAAAAATTGAGCTACCCTTGCCTTCTTGTTCTGTTTTGCAGGCTGAGATCGTTTTTCAAAGGAGGCCTCCCACTAGTGTAGGCACATCACCCAGACTCTCCCTGAGCACTACTACCTACTGTCTTCTGAAATTATGCGTCCCTGATGAAGATGGAGGTTTGCTTCTGTTTCTACAGACAGGTCTTCTAAGCCCCTCAAATGTAGCAGGAGTCTATGTGTTGTGCAGTTGTAGACCCCAGTGATGAGCCCCATCACTGATACCACAGAGCCCTAGAAGCCACCTGTGGAAGACACTCCCACATCCATGGCTCTGACTTTGCAGGAGCAGGTCCTTTCATCTAGAGAGGATCACAGACAAGGCAGAGACTCTTTCGTGTCTGGGATTCTTTTGATTCTCTGTTACTAAGATAAACTCATTTTCCTTTAAATAATTGCTTTATTTTGGACTAGTGTATAACTTGTTGTGTCTGTACCTCCCTACAATACCATGTTCTCTCATTTCCCACACAAACAATGATTGATGGTAGCCACGAGCACAAGGCATCAATGGAAATTGTATGGTGAGAGTTCTCCAATCCAGCTCATATGCTCTAACACCTTATGCTGTACCCTCTGAGGTCAAGAACACTTAAAGATTTATGTTGGTATGATTATCCAAACATGGGAGAACACCCCTTCAGCACATGCACTTCAGTCACCTATTAAGATGAACTGGACATACAGGAATGTGTTCAGGAAGAAAATTTCAAAATACACTGCAATATAAATCAAGGCTTTCAAAAGTACAGCATCACAAGTCTGGGCACCAAACTGCATACGCAAGAAAATAAGACCATCTAGGAAAAAGTTCTCACCAGTGCCCTGTTCATTATCCACACAGGCCCTCTCATCTCTGACCATGCTTAGACTGATAAGGATCACTAAAAATTATTAGTGGATTTAGAATAAAAAAAATAAGGAGAAGAGGAAGGGGGGAAGAAAAGGAGAGAGAAGACTTTACTTATTACTAGTAATGTGTTTATTCACGAAGTCTGTCCCACAGCTGCATCAGAATTTAAAATCTTAATGCTTAAAGTCCTAACCTGGAAGCAAGGGACTAGGAGTGTTAGATCTGACTTGGCAAGCCCTAACAGAAAGCTGTTTATATAGGTACCACAGCCAGAAGGAGGCATGCACTATGCAAATAGCTCCCATCCCTTGTGACAAGAACAACATGGACTCCTCCCCACCAGTTATTTTAGGTACTGCATGAGAATTGATGAAAAAAAGCCAGGGACAACTACCTGTCCAGCATCCTAAACAGGTGATCTGGAAGGAGCAATGATGCCCCAAAGATACAGCATTTGAATATTTTCCCTGCACAGAAGGTCTTCTGATCACACTCTGTAACCAAGCCTTTAACCACACAGCTTTGCACCAAAACTCAAACACAACACAGCCATTTCAAAAGATTTTGAAGCCCAGACCTCCAGAGTAACTGCCTACCTTTCCTTTTCAACTCCTCTACATTTTGTCTGATCAACTACCATTTGCACATATAACTGATGTGCACCTTGCTGCTGACCTGCACATGCAAAGCTACAGCCAGGTACATGGAGAATGCAGTTGCACACTTACAGAAATAATCTTGCCCTCCCCTCACAAGGCCTTGCCACTTATTTCTGCTATACAATTATATGCTGGGTTTTGTCATCTTCTGTGCCATATACTAAGACGGTAAAAATGCTAACAGATATACCTTGTGTGATAAGCACAGTTGTTCAGGATGGTTTTGATTACCTTTCACATTATGCTCTGTGATTGTTTATGTGCTGTGTATCCCAGATTTACATATATT
This sequence comes from Upupa epops, assembly GCA_013397515.1. Lineage (NCBI taxonomy): Eukaryota > Metazoa > Chordata > Aves > Bucerotiformes > Upupidae > Upupa > Upupa epops. The sequence continues at coordinate 92,789 of VZRI01009895.1, forward strand.
TTAAATGAGAAAGAGCCAGAGGTGACCTTTCTCATTTACAGGATGAAAGAAAGACAGCATTCAGGGACATTTGCAGGTAATGCTGGGGTTAAAGGTAGGCAAAACTTGGCTTTTACTAGGGTTTTAGTTCTCCTGCTACCAAATCCATTAGCTTTCATGCCAGATGTTGCTTCCAGCTGAAACTCAGACAGGAAACTAGGATTGCACTCTGCCCTGTACAAGTCATGACAGAAATTCTGAGGTTTTGCTACCAATCACAAAGGAAGCCATGCACCTAAACATGCTTCAAGTGCTCTGGTTTCTGACCAAACACAGGATTTAGTGTCCAACCCTTTAACCTGGAAGATGAAATTAAACAACACTGGCAGCAGGAGGACATCCACATAAGCTCTCCTGCAGCCAGGTGCCTGCCTACTCTATCTTGTCACTTAAATAGGGAGACTGTTGGCACAAAAGTCACACAACTTGTGACTTCAACTGTCATTTAAACTGAACTTAGATTGGTGGCCTTGGCCGATCTGAATTGTTTAAAAGCTGTGTTTGATTCTGTTTTGCATACCGAAATAATTTAATGATATCTAGCTAACACTCAACCTGATGAAAGCATTTCAAGCCCAAATGTAGATGCTGCCTGCCTAACCTGACCTTTACTGCCATGGGTTCAACTTTTTGAAGAGCCTAAACTATCCTACATCAGGACGTCAGGATCTTCTAGACACACTGTTGTGACCAAACATATTAACATTTTAAATGCAGTTCCTTTTAAAAAACACAGATGCATACTAGTTTCCTCAGACAGCGCAGCAGCAGTGGCTCAGCTTGTGGAGGCTTGTGCATAGCAGTGCCCCAGAAACAAGTGTTCATATGCTGTTTCTTTGAATTGAACTTCAATTCTTTTCCCTAACCTTTTTCTAACTGTCTGAATTAAATCATCTTGATCCCACTGATGTCAATAGACATTTTAGTCCTTGTCTGCCAACAAGGCCAATATTTCACTTGGTAGATATTTGTTTCCTTTGAACGGCCTAAAGTTGTCTCAGAGAAAGCAGGGAGCTAATGGTTGGTCACAGCTCTGGCCTCAGCTGGATGCTCACAGAGGAAGCCAATGGACTGGTCAGAGTAGCAGAAACAACTATGGTTAATGATTAGCTCAGGAGGAGCTGAAGAGAAATCAAGTAAGACAGCAAAAACACCAAAGCACATTACAAATAGGAGGGAAATGACAGCCTGCTCTCTCCTGCCTTCCATGTACCTTGCCAGTGCTGTTCTGATGTGGGATGGCCATTTTCCTTCTGTGTATGTGTCCTGGGTCTCCACATAAAAAACCTGTTTTCTTTGTAAGCTATTTTTTCTATTTAAACATCTCTCATACAGTCTAAGTTACTGTAAACATTTGCACTGAATGAAATGTAGGTGGCTAAGTGTTTCAGTAGGTGCCTTCCAGTCTGGTTTAATATACAGTTATCTAAAAAAATACCATATTTGGGGATTTTGACAGTTTATTCTCTGATATCACCATCGTTCCCGAGTCTTAAGTTTCGGTGAGGATTCTGAGTAATCCTTAACCATATTTCATAAGGTTGGTCTGTGCAGTGGTCACTGTAACTGACAGTAGCAAAATAATCTGTACCATCACACTGGCAAACAGCACACCTTGCAGCAAATCCAATCTCAGGAAGGTTTCCTGCCTGTGTTTATTTCTAGGGTTATGTAGCTATATTCTGGTACATAAAATTAAAATCTAGCCTATGCTTTGGGAAGGAAAATGCAACTTTTCTTCATAGATCTTATTTCCTCACTAAGGAGAATCCCACAGCTGGGAGCTTTCAGGCACCAGAGACATCAGCTACTAATACTATTATCATTAACAGAAGTAATTACCTAGAAATACTCATCGGATTTGTAGACTACAAAAATATTAATAACTAGGACAAGCAGGTGACAGAGAAATGTTGATTTCTACAAGTTTTTTTAATGTGATGAATTAAATCTTTGTAATGCCTAATATTTCTGTTTTCTCAAAATCTGCACCTTTCCTAGGAGCTGCAGAAAACATTTTTGTTTTATTTTTAATTCTACTTTAACTCTGCCTACAACATATTGTTCCTAAAACTACACAGAGCCAAAGCAAGCAGTTGTTGGTCTCCCTGCAAGTGTTACTTGCAGGCTGTCTTTCTAAGCAAAGACAAATCCAAGACCAGAAAAAAATATTACTGGGCTAGTTATCTGGTGTAAATACCTTATCCTGGGCTATGACTCCTAAAATGTAGTGTCATCTCAGCAGTCTGACTTCAGCCTGACTTCATTTACTTCACAGGCTCAAGACCCAGTCATAATGATATTCAGACACACTGTGAGTAGGAAGAGTGTTTTGCTGATTTACTGATACTAAAACATTGAAACTAAACTAAGAGTATCCATACCAGAATTTAAACCTGTGTTAATGAAACTGGTGCCATATTCATATTCCATCAATGTCTTTGTCCATTTGATCACAGGTCTGCTACAAACACCCTGAAAGATAGCTTATGGTTGGTGATTGATAGCCTTGCCTGATCAAAACAAGTCAAAAAGGTATTTTAGAAAAAGGTTTGCTGGTGCACATAAACCTCATTTCTGGTTTGGAGAAAAAGGTTTGCTGGTGCACATAAACCTCATTTCTGGTTTGGTTTTGCCTAATTTCACCTTCCAGTGACTTTTGGTCTGCTAATTTCAAAGTATTCCCAGAAAGATTTTGCTCCATATGCAGCTACATGGATTTTATGACCAGGGAAGCAACTAAATGCTCCATCAAACTGAACAGCTTGAAGCCCTGCAGTCCTTTCTAAGGTTCTCAGGGCTTAGACATCCCAAGCTCCTGAGCATGCTTTTTGAATGGAGGGCACCAGTAGTGGACCTTGTAAGCCAGTGCCAAAACCACCAATGCACAACTGCTGGACTCAAAAAACACCCTGCCTGAATGTCACCAACAGAGACCTAGATGATACTGGCTGGTTCCACAATCTCCTGTAAGCCTTGAACTCCTGTGTCAAGAATTTTTACTCTTTGTTCAGAACAGAGCTCAGGACTGACAAGCTTAAATTTACCTCATTCTTCCTATTTGTTCACTTGAAAGCCTTTTTTCAACTCACTCTGTGATTTAACAGTTTAAAAAGGTGGCAATTTTATGCACTTCTGCAACTTTAGTCCTAATTTTTTTTAGTTCTAGAAATGACTAAATTCTCACCCAGGTGTTTAATACTGGGAGTAATACTATTGAAATAGAAGGGTTTCATCAGCATTTCATCATAAACTGCATCATGTTTTTTCCCAAAATACACACTGGACATATTTAGTGAATGTTTCTGCCCCTCTGCATTGTTATCAGGTCCATTAATCATTAAGATTCTATTTACTCGTTCTTGCTATCCATCACTGTTTTGGTTAGTTTTCTTTGTGTTTCTATAATTTCTGTTTGGTTTATTTTTTTTTTTAATGTGTGCCAACTTACAACTTCACCAATTGCTTTCATGTATTATAATATTTGTCAGAAAATGTCCATTCTTCTGTGGTAGCTGATTTCTTCAACTGATGCAAAACTCTGTCTCAGTTGTGGGATTGTGTCTTTCTGGAATCTACCAAAATGGTGTCAATCTCTTGATTCATGTACCACAGGGAGGCCAACCTCATACGCTGCTTCTCTTTGACTCGGAATATATCTGACTCGGAATATATCAAATAATGCACACCTGCCTTTCTCAAAAACCAGTGATATTTCTGGTTGACCCCAACAGATTACCTAGTAGTTTGATAAATACTGAGTATATTCTCATATATTTGATTTTCCAATTATGATGTATTCATTATGTCATTATATGCTGAAGGTAAAACACCACTACATTTTGTTCTTTTTTCATTTCGATTTTTGTATGCACTATATAAGACAGTGGGTAAATGTGTAATGAAAATTCTTGCTTCAGTAAATTACATTCTATTGTAAGTTAATACTACTTTATTAGTGATAAATGTGTCTCATGCCCATAAAACACCACTTGGCATAAAATGATGAGAAAGCTACTACAAGCTATAGATGATGGTGGGAATGCATGCACTACACACACCCTTTTCAATGGCTTCATTTCAACATTCAGAAAAAGAACTGTAAATCACACATGAAGCCAAAAACAGACATTGAAATGCAGCAAAAGAAGAGGGGCCCTTTGCACCTACAGTAACTTGTATTGATTTATACAAGGTAGGAGTCCCAAGATATTTGTATATGCTGGAACAGCTCTTAAAAATGATATAGAATTAATTTCCAAAATACCTAAAGTATGGTCCTTCAGTGTTTTTATTCACATCTTCTACCCACTTAGCTACATTATATTCTCTTTTGAACCATGGGTTTAAATACCTGCAGAAAGCAATGGAAGGAACAGAGAAAGCAGAACAAGAATAGAAAATCTGAGAACACACAGCACAAGCTTAGCAAGGATGCCTTCATCCCCAAAATGCAAGTGAATATGGCAAACAAATCAATGTTGGGTGAGGACTAGGCAATGTGTACAACTGCATGAGAAAATCTGACCTACAACACGATTCATTTGTTTGATTAATCTGGAAACTCTTTGGGATGCATTGCTCATTGAGTATCTTAGGGGCAAAATTCACTCCCATGCAGAGGGTGACCACTGAGCTCATGGTTAGAACTTCTCTCATGAGCTCAGAATATGGATGAAGGAGCATTTTGCCTCCAACCTTGCCGTTTGCTTGCAGAAGACACACAATAGCACATGTATAGAATAAATTGCAAGCTAACAGCTTAATGAGCAGAGAAGCTTAGGCTTGGCCTCTTCACAGGAATGAATTTTGGCCTCAGTGTGTTAAAAGGCTTGAATTGTTTGCCACTACAGCAGCAATTTTTTGCACTTATGTGCAAACAACTCTCTGGTTTTTCTTTTGTCATTTAATTTGATAGGACCACAAGAAGCATTGATGGAAGTGGGCTACAGGGTTATATTTTACAGCAGCAATATCTATATCAAAACCGCACTTTTAAAGAAAAAAATCCTGAGCTGTTTACTCAGATTAGATACATGAAAACAATGAATAAAGAATTATATGACATTAGTATTACCAGGGACTTTTATTTTGCAGCTGGTTTCTCTTCATGCCCCACAACAAGGTTAGAAAATTTCTTTCCCCTCTGTTACATTAAGACAAAGAGGCAATATAGAAACAGGAATGCAACTGGCTCGATTTAAAGCCTGTTCTTATTGTATAAGAATCACAATGTTTTAGTAACCATTTGTGATCACCACCTTTTATAAGAGAGAGTAGTGTGCTCTGAAATAGGCAAAAAATTATAACCAAGGAAAAAGGGAAAGAAGATGACTCTAAGTTATTTTCAGTTTTTTGGAGCCAGTTCTTGCCACCCTTGTTTATAAGAGTGACTCCAATAACCTCCCACATGGGAACAGGTCTCACAAGGGATTGCTCAGATGAGTACAAGATGGGCCAGATCATTTCATCCAACCCCTACCACATTTCAAACCATGTTGGCAACAAAAGCAGCAGCACTTATTTTTTTTTGTACTTCTTTTGCTCCTTTTTTGCTCTGGAACTTCTCCTCCCCATCCTGCACAAGCACAGCCACAGCTCTCAGAAAGTATTCACCCTCAGCCACAAGTGCTTCTAAATAGCTTCCTCAGCTTGCTTAGTTATCAGGAGTGCTTTATGCTTTCCAGCTTGGTCTCTTAGAGAAGGAAAATGTCAGAAGCAGTAGTGCAAGAAGAACAAGAACCACAAGTGAAACAACAGCATCACTACGAACTAATCAATTTCTGCTTTAGCTTTATTTGTAGGTGCGACTGTGCACTTTCTTGTACCCTTTTGCAACACTTTAGACTTGCTTTTTTTCATTTGAAAGGGTATTTTGGTAACCATGAAACACTCCCAATCTGGCTTCCTGTATTAGAAGACAAAGTGTAATGTGGTATCAAAGCATGCAGTCTTTGCACAACCATTTTCCAGGGTTTTCTGGGTCAGGTTGTATCACAGACCATCATTCACCACCTCAGTTCATCTGTTACAGAAGGTTTAACTTGAGTTACTGCAGACCACTACACAACAGCATTAGAAAGTTCTCAGGCTGATCTTCCTGGCCACATGTTCATTAGCAATGGGCAGCATCCACATTTTCTTCGAGTGACAAATCCCTCTTTAGCACACAGGTGTCCTTACAGGTAAACCTACTGCTAGACTGACAGCTCAATTTCACTTGTAGCGCAACATGCAACAAGGCAAAAGATCTGGGCTCAAGAGTACTTGTAACTACTCAGACTTGTGAGGAGGAGGATTAGCTAGTGCTTCATCAGCAGGAGCACCTCCAAGCAGTCATTGTGTTTTGTCACAGTGAAACTATTGTATGCTGGGGATGGGACTTTTTATGGCATAAAAAGGCAGCCCAGAATGCAGGGGCAGGTGGAGACTAACCTGTGATCCCGACTCCCTGTTTGGGGGTGGTCAGAACCCCCTGGGCTTATGCCTTGGGTCAGGATTTGGTGGGCGAGAGAAAGCCCAGGCTCAGATGCATGGGTTACCCTGCTGCAAAAAGACAATATATAATAGAAAGTCTAAGCCAAAGATGTTTGTATTAGTTATAACAATCATAGAATCATTAGGGAGCAGAAGGGACCTTGAAAGATCATCTAGTCCAATTCCCCTGCCTCAGCAGGATCACCTAGACCAAGTCGCGGAGGAACATTTTCAGGCAAGTCTTGAGCGTCTCCAGAGAAGGAAGACAAATGCTTATAGGAAAAGTAGTGCAGATTAACAATGGTCAGAATCGCTATTTATCCCATGTTCCCTGGGACCTGTTTTAACACAAGCTCTCAATTAAACTGCCATCTTATTCAGAAAACTCTCATTATCATTTGACAATAATTCTAATTGTTTTAACAGAAAATGTGTTTTATCAGGCCATTTCATCTGCCTGGTTTCTGACAAAGCTGCAGAAGCAATTGGCCTGGTGGCATTCTTTCCATGTGAATGGAACCATCTGCCTTCAGTAAAGAACACAAATTTGCTTCAAAGCATCTAGAAACAATTAAAAACATCCCAAAAGACTTATAGCCAACTCCACTGAGCTGTACCCTTAGCAGAAACCTTGTTCCTGCATCTGTTATGTACAAGGGGTTGCACATCAGTGAACAGTATGTTTTTCAAGAACTGCCCAACGTATTTGCATCCCTCCTGCCAGGGCTGCTTTTGAGGGCAGCAGAGCAGAAACCTTGCGCAATACTTAAGAACTTTTGTTTAAATGATGTACGGCACGGGATGTTTGTGCTTGGCTGTATACAAAAAAAACCTTATGAATAATACTTGCAGTTTCTGCAAATTCATGCATATGTCAAATACCAAGAGGACTAGGACATGTCTGCTTAATAAAAATTTAATTCTGCACCAAGTGTGGCACAAATGAGTCCAACTTCCTAGTGGTTAACTACACTGTCAGTACTTCAAGGGGGCTTATAAGAACAATGAGGACAATCTTTTCAGTAGGGCCTGTTTTGACAGGGCAAAGGTTTTACACTAAAAGAGGGTAGGTTTAGACTGGACATGAGGGAGAAATATTTTACAATTACAGTGGCAATATACTGAAAAATGTAGCCCCAATCCTGGAATCATTTGAGGTCAGGCTGGACTGGGCTCTGAGTAACCTGATCTAGCTCAAGATATTCCTGCTTACTGCAGTGGGCATGGACTAGAGGACTTTTAAAAGTACCTTCTAAACCAAATCATTCTGTGATTCTATACCGAAAGTGTTATCCTTGCCTTTCCATCTCGACAAGTATCCTTCACTGGAATCACAGGGGCCACATAGGTGGACTTTCTAAAAGCTGTCCACCATTTCAGAACAGATTTCTTATTCTTCCGTATTTCCCAGAGAAGGTAAGAAGGTATATTTGTCTGGGGAAAACCTCCATGAGGCATCCTGAAAGCAACTGGCATTGCTTTTTGTTTTCTTAAATGAAGAAATGCAGGCCACAGTTAGATCATTCTCAATGAATGTTCTCTGCTTGCAAAGGAAATCATCGCTATAACCAGAACCTCTATGGACCCCAGGCAGTTCTGCTCCCCACCAAACTGATACAGCATGCAGATCATTCAGAGGGTGCTCCCTCTTCAAGGGCTATCAGGCTTGTAAAGGAGACTAGGACAAGCCATGTGGTCCTATGCAGACCAGGATAGATCCCACGAGGAAAAAGAGCATTTTCCTGCCTGGTACATCTCTCCCAGCAGCATGTATGCACTTCTTTGCCCCTAAGAGCCTGCTACACAGTGCTTGGGAAGTACAAGTCTCCTTCCTCTAACACCAAGGCTGCTGCTGGATTAAGAGAACATAACTAACAGCAAGGAAAGCAGAGAATTAGGTGGAGATTCCAAGGCACCTTTAAAAGAGAAAATAAGGTACAGGAAGAAAGATTTAAAACTCATGCTCTCTTTGTCTACCCACTTATTTAGTGCTCTAAGTTCTTAGAGTAAACGTCTAATATACCAGTTGAGCAACACAGAAGAAGAAACATGCTCATTGGATTTTTTTTGCTTTTACTGAAAACAGTACTTTTCCCATGCAGTTATGTTCACTCTAGGCTAAGAAGAGCTCATCTGGTTTCACTCTTTAAGGATCAATTCGACTCCAGCACACACCTCTGCTGAATGACAGAATAATAATATTAATTTACACTAATGTTAACATTAATGGTAGCATTAATTTAAGCTTTGTTAAAAAATTACTTAACAGATCTTGTTTAAGAAACATAATTGGAAAATTAAGGAAAACCCAGAACACGTTTCTAAAGAACGTACAATCTCATTTGTATTGGCTATTTGCTCAGACTAATATTGCTTTTATCAAACTGTCTCATGCAAGGAGAAAAGAAAACAAGCAAAACAATGTTTTAGTAAGGATTTATCAGTAAAAAAAAAAGCACAGGGGCACGTGATCAATGAATTGCTCCAAGGGACCTAAGGCTAAAATTTCTGTTTCTGCATTGATCATGCAATGTTATAATTGCAATGTGCATCAAACTACTATTTCTGTAACCTGTAACAGAGTCTTCTCCACAAACCTTTCCACGCTTACTCACCTCAAGACTGCACTGTGGCTGGAAAAAAGTTTCAGAACAAACTCAAAATCCCCATCTTGAAGAAAGCCAGGCCCAGAGAGGAGCTAGCAGTATTTAGTTTCAAGCAGGGCTGGTATCAAACCCATTTGCCCATGAAGGTAGAAGAGAAGCAGAGATATGAGAAAAGGGCACTGTTATCACCACCATGGTTAAAGAAGGAGCATTTGCCATGTGGCCTGAATGCTGTGAGAGCAGGCCAAGCCCTGATACGATGCTTCCAGCAGTGCACAAAAGGAGCCTGAACCAGCAGGTTTAAGTATGTAAGAAAGGCTCTTTCTCCATGGGGAGCACTGCATACATGGTATCTTCAGTAAATGCAACCAATAAATCTGTAAGAAAGCAACTCTCAGCTACATTGGAAAGGTGTGGGGTTCACTTGCTTGGTAAGATTCTCACTGACTGCAGGGCTTACTCGACTGACTGTTTTAGGCTTAGAGCAATACTCTTAAAGCTTATCCTCAAAGCAGACAGATACCTCTCCTAAAACCTCCAGTCAAGATACTCTGCACTGGCCCAAGCCAAGGGTGGGGAATTAAGTTATCAGAAATTCAGTATTGAACCAGGACACACTCAGAAATGGCAGTTTACTGTAGATGAAAGCCTGCAGTGATTGTGCAGGCTGCCACCATCATTGGGAATTGCTATGGGAACAACTGTGAGGAAGCCTACATAAAAAATAAAACGGATAGTTACTTTTTAAAGAATGCATAAAGGGATGTTGAAATACATTAGTTAAACCCTTTACCACATTACCAGTCAGTTATCATAATGGGCCACAGAGCAAAAAATGCAGCTAGTTTTCAGTACTCTTAATCTCCATCTACAAAATGCAAATACGAAAACTACTTTTTGGCTTTGCTTTTTCAAGTTCAGACTTACTCAGTTGAATTAGACCGTGGCCTAAATCTTTTGCCTCTGACTTTCTTTCTGTTTCCTCCTATATTACCTGAAAGAAATCAAAGGATAAAGACAGATGGTAAAACAAATTGAAACTCACCTGCATCCAATGCCAATCTGTATGTTCTTTTTGCATTTCCAGAGAAAGAGTTGTTACCTCATTAGCTTTAATCATTTAAAAGTTACAGTTCAATCCCTCTTGATTTATCACAGATCAGCTAAACTTGACACACAGGTGGATCTTTCTCTACTTTTGACTGCAACTGCACAGAGCAAAACACTCCCTAATGTCAGCTTTCATTTGGAAAAAATCACTACACTTCAAGAAAAACACTAAACACTGTCTTTAGCACAGCAGCAGTGGCCCAGAGGCTGGTTTCCACTTTGGCCAGCACAGAGGTTCACACTTACCTTGCCAAGAATTACTCCTAGGCCTCCCATTTTCACAAATGTCTGAAATATGTTTTGTATCTGGGATCCTTTCACTCCAGGAATGAGATAATCCATTTGACCTGGAATAGGAGGGCTCAGATGCAGTTATTGTTACGGGTATTGCCTCACCTCAGTGTTAGCTCAAAGGTTCAGTGCATCAAGTTTCCGAGGCCAGTAACATAACGCAGCCTAAGGTCTGTCTGCACTAACAGAGGATCCAGGGTTTCTGGTTAAACCCTGCAGTTCTGATTCACAGCTGTCCCTGCAAATGTTCCACAAGCCCACATTGAAGAGCCAGGCTTCAATACTGCTTTCTCACACATCTGCTGTGGTAAGCACAAACATCAGCACACATCTCCTTTGCATCTTCACCTCTGCCCCAGTTTTCAGCTGGAAGATACTCTTCCAACTGTTCTCATCTCAAACTTTTTACATTTCCAGTCACGCACATCCTACTTGCAGACTGAGCACTACTTCCTTGTGCTGCTGCAGGAAAGCCTGGATGGTTTTCTCACCCTACTACTAGCAGTCTCAGGGGCCCAGGATTCTGTGCTGAGCATCTTCCCACCCACAGCTGGGAGATCCAGCTAATTTGAACTGTTCATTATATTTTGTCAGCCAGTCCCCGCAATGTATACTGTTAATGCTAAAGTCAAAGCCAAACCCAGTCCTTCTATCTAGTGCTTGGCACAAATTAGAGTTTATCTTTCCTCTTGTGTAGACAGTTTATTTATTAGAAAGTTGGTTTGCTTAAAGGAACTGTTGCTGTTATTTCTATGTCTGGATATTCTTTTATGTTTCAGTCTCTGCTTTCCTTGGAGAGCAAGTATCTAAGTTTCCAAAGAGCAGGCTAATCACAGTCACACTGCAGTAAGCCCAGGGTTTCATTAATTCAAATGGAATTATAGCATGAAGGGTCTGAGAACCAACAGATCCAGTGAAACATTGATAAAATAATTTTCTCCTCTTAAAGGTCTATTTTCAGTTTCAGGAATGTCTTGCTATATACTGCTTCTGGTGTTTGCTAGTTCATAATGGCAAAAGTTATCATGAAGTTATGTCCTGAACATCCTCTGAATACCAGCTTACACTTCACAGTGCTTTCCAGCATGGAGAACCCCAGGCAGCTAATAGCCTAGTCGCTCTAACATCCTCCAAGAGGTGCTATCCATTATCTGCACACAGAGCAAATCAGAAGCAGCTTGGAAGGTAGAAAATAGAGCTCTGGGCATTCAAATAGAAGGACTACGTCAGCTCCACCAAAATGTTAATGGAATATTTGTCAGACTTCTCCAGACTTGACAACAGCACAACATACCTGGACTGGTGGTGGTAACAACAAAACTCTCTAGTACAGACAGACCTTAGAAACCATTAGCTCTTTGGAACATATAATAAAAAGAGACACATGAAAGAAATGAAGTGTGAAAAGAAACACAGAGACTGTCTGAAAGAAGAAATGACATTAAATGACATTCGTTCAAAACCAAACTTTTTTCTAAAGTTGTACTTGAACGTGCTTACACAAAACAATGAAAAACTGCTTTTTCCCCAATACTTTTTTCAAAATTTTATCCAAATGTGAAAATATTCTCCAACATAAAGAGTGCATCAATTAAGATGCTCTCCGAAAAAACAATTTATCCACTTACACATCCAAAAAGCTGAATTAAAAATTGCAAATAATTACTTTATTGCTACTATTGTTTTCCTGGTAGTATATTCACTAGAACAGACTGAATGAAATGGCACATAGGATCAAGCTGCAAGTGTCACTGTAAATTCAGCTCTTCAATTTCTCTTTACTTTCTTTGAAATGACAACAAAAAAAAAGGCTTCATGTCAACTGCACAGTTATAGACTGCTCGACAAGACAAGAAAGGAAAATGGCTATTTACTTATGAAGCAGCTCAGGACTGGCTACCCTTTCTATGACATAATGCTTCTTGTAAATTGTTTTAAAGTGCTAGCTGGAGATACTTACAATTAAAGAATCTCTAACTGTAGAGGAATAGTGAGCATCATGACCTAATGACTTTAGCAATTACAAATGACTCTCAGTGAATTTTCCATTTTAAAATGTTGTTGAGTTTCTTAAGTAAATGGAACAATAACATCTTTCTCAAAACCTGATCAAGAACAAAATCTAATGCTCTCCTTGGTTACTCATAATAGCAAACAAATTACAGAAAGTCTTTGTAGAATTATTTTCTATGACAATACTTGTTGACAGTTGAGGGTACTAGTCTAGTTCAGGAAATAAAGTGCAAGCAGTATCATCTTTATTGTGAGATAGTAACGACACATACAAAAGTCTAGGTTAACTCTGAAATAATGACACTGACAAATAAAGACATAACACTTATATCTAACAGTTTATGTTTATAACTATTATTGAAGAAGACAATGTTCCTTTTCTTTGATTACATGACCATGATTAAGGAAACAGTGAGGTTTTTTAGATTTCCTTTTTTTTTCAGCCAGTATTTATTCCTACAGTCTATTTGAAAACAATTCTCAAGCAGGGAGATGATGAAAATTTGACTAACTGAAAATTCAATTAACTGAAACACTTGTTTATCCTGGCCTATTTGTAATAATCAGTAGCTCAGGGCATGCAAAAAAAGTCAGTAATCAAAGCACAAAGGATGCTATTTCAGACATTCCACAAAGAAAGAAGAAAGAATCAAACCTGCTGCAAAACAATGAAATGTTCTGACTAATGGAATAATGGGTGATGGAACAGGTAGAAATCTGAAAATGCGACAGAAAAGCAGACCTCTTCTTAGAACTAGACGCAGAGTTTGTGCTGACTCCAGGAGGCATGTCGCTATAAAATGAGTCGGCCTCTCCAGGCTTTTTTACATAATCTCCCTGGGGAATTTGTCTAAAGTATAACAAACATTGTAGAGTCAGAAAACATGACAGGCACCAGCATGCATGCAAATATGCACAAATGTTAGTTTAAAGGAAAGAGGCAAGGCTAGTGATCATTGGGGAAAGTGTTAACCACGCACAAGAAACCTCTCAATAAATAATTCAGCCATCAGAAAGAAAACTCCCGCATATTTATGGTATGTGCAGAAAATCGGATTATGTGGGTTTATTAGTGGAAAACCAAGAAACATTGTACTGATAAACTCTGATTGTAGTTTTCATAGAGAATTCTTTGTAGTTCTTGAGTCATTGAGAAACCAAGTTCAGAAATTTCCAAAGATTTGTCACTGTGGTTGTGGTTGTGTTGTGGTTTGTACCCCACGTGCAGAACAAACAGTGCAGCCTAAGCTGAATGGATGCCTGGATCAAAAAGGAATTCAGGGAAGTGAATGCTTTTTTTCCTCCTGATAGATACTTTCCACTTGATTTTTGTGAACAACTTGTTGTTTACACTTCAGGAGAAAACCTTCCAGTTAATAGAAAGTGTTGTTTTGTGTAGAAGACCTAACTCCAGTGTCAGAGGTTCACAGCTACTCCCAATTACTGCAATAGACTCAATCTGCCAAGACACAAAAATAATGCCATACATGTATGAAAACACTTTTATCTTTTCCCAGTATTGTTGCTGTCCTGGTTTTGCTGAGACAAAATCAGAGGTCACCCATGGGGGATGCAGACCAGTTTGAAGTCAGCAAGGACAGCTGTCCTGAGCTGGGATGCAGGAGTATCCCAGTCTAAAAATGTCAAACGCAGTATAAAGGAGGAAGCTTGCTGAGGCCTGGAATTCCTCCTTCTTGAGGTTTCTCCAGATCCTGCTCCTCCTCTTCTTTCTCCTGTTTCTCCACAGCCTTGCAGAACTATACTTACCATTCTGCTCCTGAGCACTGCCTTCCTGTTTATTATGATCACTGTATATTTCCTTGTCTGAGTATAACTTTATATACCTTATATTAGCATTGGTATTTGTTTGACCATTTCAGTAAATCCACCTTATTTCCAACCTGTAGTTACCTTTCCTTGTCCTGATTCCCCAGGTGATATCTGGGCCTAAACTACAGCAGTTATTCTATCACCTGATAGCAGATATGGGCTAAACATAGGTCCATCTATGCATGAACATATGGAGCTTTTTTACAGATGATGAATCCATTGCCAGCAGAAAATCTACTGTGTAAATATTCCAGCTACAGTTCCATAAAGTTGAAAAATCCTCCCTAGTACAAGCATCTACTTTGAAAGCTGGCTGCATCATAATACCAGTAGCTTAGATACCTATTCAACCTTGAGCTTCCCAAAGCCATTTTGCTTCAGTCTGCCCCTATTAAGATAGGGGTTTATCAGAAGGTTGATTCACATTCAGATTGTGTCCAACTACAGGCCTGATCTGGGCTGTCTACATTCTGTATCTGAATTTTGAATGCTCCTGAAGTCTTTAAAAATATATAATTATATGGCACATAAATCATTACCGTAACACAGCACTTCCACACTATTTCTTCTGACATCTTCTAACATCTCTTGAGTCCTGGTTCTTGTCCCACTCCTCAAATGATACCTCAGTGTGGTCAGAGTTCACTCATTGTGGAAAGCTCTGCTCCCTAGGATTCCTCCAGAAAACTGTCTTCTCACCTGTCAGACTTGACTTCTTCCAAGTAGCTTTACTCTTCAAACCACACTATTCCAGCTGGCAGAATCCTAGCTCATTTACTTTTTTTATTCTTGTCAGCTTGCTCATTTCAGTTGCTTAGTACTACCAAATACCATTCCTGATGCAATTCTCAAAAATACCTCAATGGCTTCTTCTCATCTTAAACAATCTTTTCATCATAAGCAATTAAAAAAAAGAATGGACACTTTCCACACTCCATTTATGGAGCAAACCTGTTACATACCCAAAATTACTCTATTTAGAAGTCAACCTACAGAATTCAGTTTTTTGCATGAAGGAGAGGTAGTTACTAAATATCTCCATTATATTCTAAAGCTTGTTCTGGTTTCCACTCTGTCCATGCCCACAGAAACAGCTGCAGACTTACTGAACACTCACAGCTATCTGTCTGTGTATGGATGTTTAGGGATGAGCCAATTTGAAAGTTACACTTTTTGTATTGTTCCAATACAAGCATGTAAGGGACAATTCTCTGGATATTTCAAGGTTCTGGCTGCTCTGTCCTCAGTGCCACTGAGCAGCATCAAAACCTGAAATTCTGCCTTCTTTGTGCTAGGTGATATATACTACTCACCAAACCTCTTCAAAAGGCTTCACTGAAATAGCTTTGCCTTTTTTCCTGTTACTCTTCCTGCCACCCATCTGACCTTGTAGTAGACAACCAGCACCTGGCAGAGATTTTCTGCTTTTTGCAAGTATTTTGAGCCTGGCAGAGAAAGCACTACAGAGGTAGGGGAAATGGAGTACAAGCACAACAGGTAGCAGCAACAAACAAAGCAGCAGCTTAGACCAGGAGGTGGCAATAAGTGGAAAACAGGAGAATATTAGGAACCTTAATATTTGAGGGGAACTGGGAGAGGAAGGAGACAACTCCTTTCCAGAGTCTTTCAGGAGTCAAAACTAAGTCACAAGGAATTGTTTGGGTTTTGGTCAGAAGGCTGAAAACATGAAAACTCAGCCATGTGCTGAAGAGAATACTGTGCTTTAGCTACACATCAATCAGGAAGGGTGGTGGGAAGGAACAGACTCTTTATTCACACAGAAATTTAAATGCATTGTAGTTTTAACTGCAAAATGATCCAGGATTTGTCTCAAAAAGTTCCCAAACATAATGTTAATATTAATTATTCAATTCTCAGCCTCCCAAGAACACTATACTCTCTAATCGCAGATTTTCAGTCTCTTATTGAAAATACTCTCCTGTTTTCCTAAGTAATATAGGCAATCTCAGACATAAACGTATTTGCTACTGAACCCAGTGAAATCAGAATTTCAAGCAATTCCTTTCTAGAATAAATAGCAATTTTATATATTCAAGCAAATATTCTTTAAAACCATCATCATTACTATGTTTTACTTACACTCACATTTTATTTACAGCATGTAAATTAAAAAAAGCTAGATTCAGAACTTTCTATTATACATACTATTGCTTTTATGACATACCTCTGTCTTCTGTAGTTTCTTTCCGTAAAGAGAAGAGAAAGAAAGAAGAATGAGTTATCAGTACTCAGGTACACATAGCCAGTAAAAGAAAAAAAAGAATTGTACACAGAATGAAATTTTAGCTTAAAGTATTTCTGAAGAAAGCATTTCTGAAGTGAACATACTCATACTAAACCAGAATAAATATATTCTTGTCGATGGCTAACTCAGTGCTGAGTTGGACATGCAGTTCATGATGGGTTTAAGCCTATTCATTGTGAAGCTGCTGATAAAAGGTGTGCTCTTGCCATCCTCCTCCAAAAACTAATCCCAGTGGCTCATTTTGAGATCTTAACTTTTGGGGTTGCACACAAAACGGAAGTCCAGATTTTTCAGAAACTGCCAAAACTTCTGTATTTCAGAAGCTGAAATACAAAGGCAGCATAAATGGCCTTTATGCTATCCTGAACTTCATGCTTTTAAGAGACCTAGACTTTCCTTACATATTTTTGAGCTGCCATGAGCCTACCTCAGCGTAACAAATAGTGGTTTGTTCTGCCAAACCATGAGGGCTGTATTCCAGCTACAGCACTGCTCACAGCTGAACCTACCCTGACTTCCAAGCATGCTAAGTCCTTCCTCCACAGGAAGAGCCAGTCTCATTCAAACACAGGTGACAAAGTAAGTACGCAGAATGTTTTTTAATACATGCTGGAAAACCTCAGTTTTAGAAGAAATTCACATAATTTACACCTTATTTGCATATTACACATTTCTCTCCCCACTGAAAAACATATCTGAATTAATTTCAGGTAAAGCTGACTGAATAAAACCATCTTTTTAAAGAAATCTACAGTTAAATGCTTTACTGACTGACTGAAGGCTAATGTTGCTAGATTTGCTTCATCATTAGTTAAGATTTGTAACTGAAACAGTCTGTATTCTTTTATTTCCTGTATTCTGTATGCCCTTTGTCAGATACAGTAAAAATCATACTTTGATTATCTATCAAAAGTGGAAAAACCAGTAACTAATAAATAACAGATAAGGAATAAATTTTAAACCTGGATCAAGCATTCCCAAAACTACATTGACATGTAAGAACTGTCTGAAAAATGTTATCTACAAATATAAACCAGTTTGGGGTTTTTTACGTTATGGTTGAATTGTTCTTTTCATAACACTATCAGACAAAATAAACATGTACACTGACTGTAAGAAGAACACAATTTACTTACTTGTAACCCCAACCAGTTATCCCGAAAATGAGAGCCAACACTAAAATGGTGCCAGCAATAGCCCCTATTATGATATTTGTGCTAACAACACCTGGAAATACAAAAAAAGGGGAAAAATATACAGGGATTTAGGAGAAAAACATACAAAACAAGTAAATGCACCGTCCTTCAAAACCCTACTTGGACAGCTTGTACTAGGCTGATTAATTGTACCTTGTGATACAGTCTTGAAGTACAGCACAGACATCAAAAGATCATTTGTAAATCAGGCTCTGACCTCTGTTCATTTTCCCTTTAACTGAACACTTTGCTACATGGGAAAGTTGTGCTAGGTTTGCCAGTATAGTTTTGTCAATATTAAATTGCTGCTGCTTACACCCTTATAAACTGCCTGGCAAGTGCATGCTTACTTTGCAGTAAAAGTTACTTGATTTTAGTTTGTTTTTCTCAGATCCTTTCCATAGTTGAATACTAACCAGAAGTGGTATTCTATGAGATGGTAAAACTGTTCCCCCACAAGCATTTATCATGCAAAACACTTACACCCTGATTTTTCCACTATATATCTTTCCTTGTATGCAAGCCTAAACACAAATAAAAACTTTCCTTCAAAAAATGTAAAAGCCTGAAATTTGTGTGCCAACATACTGACCATGTAATAAAAACCCAACTCTACAAGTAAAATACCTATAATGGGAGTAACACTGCCTTCCCATTTAGATATGAAAAGTCACTGGAACTTTTCCCTTCTTCTGATAATATGCTAATACACTTCTCATAAGGCCACTCAGAAGACTATGACAAGCAACATGTAACTGGACTCACTGGTACTGGTCCCAAGATGCATACCAAGTGTTTGTTAACAGCACCAGTTGCATGCAGCCCCAAGTTTGTGTCCTCATTCACAAACACTGAGTACTTCTACAGCAGGAGAAAGGGAATGAGGCTCTTAATGGTGCCTTGTACTACATGCTAAATGAAACAGTAGGAGATTTAGCTTGGATTACTGAATCTTTCTCAAATCTAAACTTTTCCAGTTATTCGTAAAAATTATAACAACTTACCTTTATTGATAGCATCTTTATCAAAATCATCTTTGATACGAGAACTGCAGTCATCTCCTCCCCAGAATCGGTCACAGACACACTTTATTTCATTGCTACATACCTGCAGCCAAAAGTGTAGCTAGCTCAGGATAAAATCATAAAATTAATCTCTTCCCATAATTAATACCTATAGTGCAGGTATAGCCATATAGCATTAGTTTTGACTTCCTGCACAATTCTGCAAAACATTTTTAATATACAGCAAGTTTTGATTTATATCACAGAAAGTTAGGGGTTGGAAGAGACCTAGAAAGGTATTCTAGTACAATCCCCCTGCCAGGGCAGAACGACCTAGAGTAGGTCACATAGGAAAACAGCCAGGTGGGTTTTCAATGCCTGCAGAGAAGGCTGTATCTTCATAAAAGGCTATTGGGTTGGTTAAACATGTCTTTAGCTTTCCTAGTTGCTTCCCTATGTCATCTGATAACCATTTTATATTCCTCCCAAGTGGCCAGTGAGTGCCTCCTTCCATGATCTGTGGACTTTCTTCTTCCACTGTTTACCCAGCAGTTACCTGTTTAAGCACGCAGGTCTCTTGGCTCCCTTTCTTGATTTCCTACCCATTGGGATGCTCTTATCTTGAGCTTGGAAGACGTGGTGCTTGAATGTTAACCAATCATCTCAGGCCTTTTACCTGCCAGTACCCTGTCCCATGGGAACTCCCCTAGCAATTGCTTGAAAAGGCCAAGTTGGCTCTGCTGAAATCCAGGGTGGTGATTCTGTCTGGTAGCCTGCTTCTGCCACCAAGATCATGAACTCCTCCATTTTGTGGTCACTGCAGTCTTGACTGTCCTCAAGCTTCACTGCTTCAACCAGACCCTCCTTGTTAGTTAGTATAAGATCCATTATTATTCAATTACATATATTAGATACAAATGTGCTAAATGTATTATTATACTTTATATATGCAAATATACACAATACATATGTCCCCCTCCTTGGAAGTGTTCAGGATTGGTTTAGATGCAGCTTTGGGGAAGCTGGTCTATTGAAAGGTGTGTCTGCTATGGCAGTGAGATTGAACTAAATGACCTTTAAGATCTCTTCCAATCCAAACCATTCTATGATTCTACAATTCTATATTAAGTACATTCATATATTTTAAATGCAATATATATATATATTTGATAGAGCACTTTATAATTGCTCTGGGAGTCTTTGAGACTTTCATTTCAGACAGAAAAGGAAATTTTAATATGTTGTAAAAGACAAAAGAGAGACAACAACTCCCAGAATCACAGAATAATCATGCTTGGAAAGGACCTCGCAGATCACTGAGTCCAACCATACCCACACCAACAAAAACCCTAAATACCTGAGAGTTTGAAAAACACAAAATAACCCCTTCATGTTGTGAAGCACCGTATCTGCATGCTTCTTAATACCTCCAGGGATGGTGACTCAACCACCTCCCTGGGAAGGCAGTTCCAGTGCCTCACCAATCTTTCTGTAAAGAAGTTCTTCCTATAATCTCAAATTTAAACCTCCCCTGCCTCAACTTCAGACCATTACCCCTGGTTCTGTCATTAGTCACCAAGGAGAAGAGGCAAGCACCCACCTCTCTACAACCTCCTTTCAGGTAGTTGTAGAGGGCAATGAGGCCCCCCTTAGCCTCTTTTCTCCAAACTAAACATGCACAGGTTGTGTACCAAGTGGAGAAGCTGTCACTAGTCAAGATCCAACTCATGCCCTCTTCTGTAGAGGAAAGTAATGCTCAGCTAACAAAATCAAAACATTTTATTAATTTACTTGGCTGTTGACATAGTACAGAGGAAATTTAAAAAGCCATCTGAAAGAACAGAGACCTGTTTCTCAATTCTTAGGTCTTTATATTCTCCAGTACATGGCCCAAGAAAATATCAAACAAGTGATAGCAAAAGGATTGACTGATAGAATTCTTGCAATATTAATCTGTAATTACTGTGACTCATTGTTTCAGATACCTTGACTGATATTCATTATGCTTATGTATGTGCCTCCTCCTCTTTTCCTTTTCCAAAGCTTCTCCACTATAAAGACCTCTAGAGTCTGCTGCCGGCTTCCAGAAAGGCCTAACTTACAGGATACATAATGCCAGATGCTCAGCAAAAGCAGGAAAAAAAAAAGTTAATGAATGTAAGCACATACACCATGTCCTGAACAAATCTGTCTGTCTGTGGTTCCTGGACAGGTACTGAAGTTGAAAGCCTCAGTGGGGAGGCAACGATGCTCAAGGCACACCATGTCTGGCCCACATGGCGTCCCATTCTCCACATAGCCCAGGTCTGTCTCCTCATCCAGCTTTACATGGCCACCACTGCAAGGCAAACAAGAGGACTCTAGAAGCTTGTGCTGTAACTGCGCTCAGGGCTGCTACCTTAATTTCCATCTTCATTATATGATGCCCAGGACCAAAAAAGATTATGTACTGGCTTGTTTGTATGACCAGCCTTAACATGAAACAAACTACAATGCAATATATCTACATCAAATGTAATAGTGAAAATAAAGGCCGTATTTCCTATGTATGAGCTAGTGCTAGATAAAACATTTGAGTTTACTTGTGTAGGACTTTGTTTCATCTTACAGTTGTGTGAAGCTCACACAACACCAGCGCTCTAACTGGGATTCACTTAAAACGTGGCAATCTATTAAGCTGCCCGTTAGCTTTGACAGTGCATGTATATGTCCAAGTATTTTGAGTACATTAAGTACTTCACAACGATTAAAGAATATAAAATCAAGAAGAGCTTAATAACTTGATTGTAAAATCAAGTTGAAGAGCATTATGTCTATACAGGTAAAACTGAATACTACACAGAGGGGACTGCACAACAGTTGCACTCCCCACACACAGTCAAGATCCTGAAGCTTAACAAAGGTTCAGCTAAAATAATGGCTAGGTGTTAATATGAAAAAATATAAATTAATGGAAGCAGTAATTTTCTACTTATGAATGAGACAGCTCCAGCTCCTTTTCCATGCAAGATGGATATTGATTTTTCGGTTTTCAGGATTTCCTGTTACCTGCAATTGTAGACTTTTCCAAACTGCAGGACTGATGATGTGATTTCACCATCAAGTTCTCCAAGTCTAGGCACACTGGATATATTGGAGCACAGTAAGTATCCACAAAGCACATCCCTGTATTGAGAGAATAAACAGATAACACAGTGAAAACAAAATTCAGTAAAAATGCAAGATGAAAAAAAATATATGGGTTTATTCACTTGCTTTGTAACACGTTTGCTATTCCTTGCTTTTCTCCCACTGACAGTTGCTTTCATAAATAAGGTCTTGCTTCACAAGATTATTCTCCTTGGAGATTAGACTGGGTTACAGAATCTTTTTTAGAACATATTAACAAAAATGTTCTGCATAATAGCAAGCAGGGAGCTGTCAAGAACAAACAATATCAAATTAATTTAATAACTTGATGGTAACTGATTTGTAGAGGAAAAGCGGTACTGGCTTTAAGGTACTGGCTTTAACAGACTCTCATATGACATACAGGTAAGGTAAGTAGAGACACTTAGTTGAACTGAACTGTTGAAGGAACTTTATATTTCATGTGTGGAGGCTTGTGCATTGTCTGGTCTCTACCATATTACTGAATATTTTTTACCACGAATTTGTAATGGAACAAAAGTGAAATCTGCACAGAAAGGTGATAAGGGACTTCAATTCACCTGTGGGCAGGATAAGAATTCAAATGGCATTAAAAGAAAATGTTTTCTGTTTGAAAAAACAGAGTGGAGTTTGATAAGGACCAGCAAGAAACTCAGAAATAGGCAGAAATAACTGAATAAATGTAGAGTGTGAACAGTGGCTTCAACAGTAACTTGCAGGAAAAATGTGGAGTGTTATAATATGATGAAAACTGGACATTACTTAGCAATGCAATGGCACAGCATTAAGGGTGAATGCCACACTGAGATGTGAAACTGCAGGCTGCTCTCCTCTGCATTGCTTAGCCTTGACAAGAGTACTAGGAACACTTTTGGTCCAAGCGTTCCCAAAGACTGCTTTCTTGTCAGATCATCTCTTCTTGACACTCTTTTCCCTCCAGAATTTCCTGAGGCCAGGAGAATTCTGTTCTGGCTTTTTGACCCTCTTCATGCCAGCCTAAGAATGAGATGAGGGATAAAAATCTTATACCAGTTGTTTTCTAAATGGATCAACTTACTGTTTATTGCACTGTATCCAAGAGTCTTTGTCTCTTCCACAGTTTCCTTTTTCAGTACCTTCAATATTCAGCTTCTCATAGCAGTATCTGTCAGCAGCTGTCACTTCTGAAAACAGAAACAATTTTTTTCTAAGATGATAAAGACTTTGAAAGGCCAGGTCCTGTGAAATGCCAATGCACAGTCAAAGCAAGCATTGCTGCTCAATCTGTGAACTGCAGTGCCAGTGGTTATAGAATCATAGAATGGCTGAGGTTGGAAGCAGCCTCAGAGATCATCTAGTTCCAACTCCCTTGCCACAGGGTGTGACACCTCTCACCAGGTCAGGTTGCCCAGAGTCCCATCCAACCTGGCCTTAAACACATTATCCCTGGGCAACCTGTTCCAGTGTCTCACCACCCTCATAGGGAGGAATTTCTTCCTAAGATCCAATCTAAATTTACTCTTACCATGAGACACTACCATGTCCTATTATTAGAGTACCTCATAAAAAGTCCCTCTCCAGATTTCCTGTAGTCCCCCTCAGGTACTAGAAGGCTGCTATAAGATTCCCCTGGAGACTCCTTTTCTGCAGATTGAACAGCACACATTACTCCAGGTGAGTTGTCACAAAAAATAGAGGGAAAGAATCAACTCCCTTGACCTGCTGGCGTCACTTCTTTTGATACAGCCCAGGATATGGTTGGCCTTCTGGGCTGCACTCAGGTGTTGTCGGCTCATGCTGAGCTTCTCATCTACCAACATCCCTAGGTCCTTGTCTTTGGGACTGCTCTCAAAGCATTCACCTCCCCTTGTGCTTGGGATTGCCCTGACCCGGATATATAGCCTTGCACTTGGACTTGGAACTTCATGCCATTGGCACAGACACAGTTCTCAAGCCTGTTAAGATCCCTCTAGGTGGCCTTCCTTCCCTCCAGCTTGGTAATCACACCACACAGTGTTGTGTCATTGACAAACTTGCTGGGGGTGCCACTGTCCATGTCACTGACAAAGGTGTTAAACAGCACCAGACCCAAAACAGAACCCTGAGGAACTCCACTCATAACTGATGTCCACTTGGACATGAAGCTGTTGATCACAACTCTGAGTGCAACCATCCAGCTGATTCCTTATCCATGAAGAAGTCAATGGTCTGGTAAGCATATTAGTCCCCCTGTTCCCCTTAAAGGGAGTCTCATTCCACAATCATTCTTTGTTTCTTAACAGCAGCAATCTTAATGTACGGAGCCTACTGAGTAGCTTGGCAACCCCCTGGGTGTATTTTCTTCTACATCCTCAGTTGCCTGACCCTCAAGTGCCATAATCCCATACCTGTTGTGTAAGGGCAACTAGAAAGGTGATGGAGGCCATGAGGTGGTTCAACTGCCACCCTGAGCATGGATCTGTTTCCATTCTCCACCAACATCTAGGCATCCTCCTTCTACCTGGTCTGCAGGTGGCCTGTGAAACTCCACACAGTGCCCTCCATTTTATGTTGGCATCACAGGCCTGTTTTAAGACTTTGTTCAGACTGAAAAATGTCCATAAGCCACTGAAACACATGAACAGAGCAGAGGCTCCCTATGTGGTTAATAACAAGTTAAATCTTTCAGGATAATCACCAATAAGATAACCATCACTAGAGCTAGAAAAGAGGATAGAAAGACAAAATGAGGAGGCAAGAGGGGAAGGGACATATGGTTCTAGCTGTTTTTAACAGTTATGAATATCTCTTTTCCAAAGGTTTTCTCACCTAAAACAATCTTTCAAACCACATGAACTACAACCAACTTAGAAACAGTAACTTTCACTCACTTTCACCCCAGATATATTTACACTGCCGGTCCCTGGTTTTGCATCTTCCTCCAAAACAAATACCCTAAAAAGACAGAAAAGATACAGTTTCAAATAACCTGATATTCCAAAATCTGTATTTGTATATACAGAGATTGATTGCATGCTTTCTATTTGAGGCAGCTAACAGGCCATTCTACTTTTCTAGTCATATCTTGGAGCTAAGCATTTAAATGAATGATTTCTCTCATGCAGGAATGTCATCAGAACTGACACAAGTGCCTTCCAAAGATATTAAATAACAATGTAATAAGCAATCTATAAAAATCAGAAAGAATGTAAAAACCATTGGAAATGCTAATTACCTGCTTGTTATCACATGAATATCCATCCATTTTATGAATATTGGGAGAACACTACAGAAAGAGAAAATAACCGATAGTTCAGTCAAGCATGGAAGCAAAGTATGCAACAAAAATCCTATGGAAAACGATTTCAGTGTCATGCTGCTTTTTTCAATAGCAGCAGGTTTAATACAATTTCACACAGCTTACTATACAAACCAGTAACATTCATGCTGATTGAAAGACTACAGGTGGGGCTTTCCATCTCATGGATAGAAGATAAAAAATTACCTGACTGGAATTTCCTGTGCAATTCTCTGCAATATCACAATCATTCACTGCTTCTCGGCACAGAACTCCTTTTGGTTCAAACTGAAAAAAAGGACAGAAAATCAGTGCCTTTGTTATCCCCTCTCTTGCCCTAAATGCAATGTTTCCTCAGAGGTTTAACTAAAATAAAAATTGGGTAGTATTGGTGTGCTGACTGAAAAAATGGGAAGACTTTGCTTTCCCTGGTACAGACATTGCACCACTTGAGCCACCAGCCATTTACTGGTGCAAATGGTATTGTTTCTTGAGGCCCTGCTTCACAAGTGTATTTAGCAGGGTAAGTGCTCATCCAGGACACAAGACCCCTGAGTTGATCTAACCAATACTGCAGTGGCTTGTAGCATTATCTCAACCAGGTCATTACATCTTTGTGTGACTATTTTTCTCTTCTTTATTGAACATGTAGTGTGATCCTGATCTTTTGTCTAGGGATGAGGAACTGCAAAGCTCTAAGTAGAAACAGTATGGTTATTACAATAATAACCCACCACTACTGTAGAATGGAACCATTATTATAGGTACTGATTTGTGTACAGTTTGAGACCATTTTCTAAGTGACCAAACACATCACAATGACAACACTAGCACAGTGTTTAAAGACTTGTGTTCTAAGACTCAAGATCTGTAAAACCAGGAAGACATCCAAGCAGTGGTAATTATTAGTGCTTCTGATCATTGATATACTATAGACTCCCTGAAAGGTTTCTTAACACTGTGATACCATTGTGGTCATTGTGCAACTCTGGGACTTTTTTTCTGGATCTGCATGAACACTCATCTGGGGGCAGTGGGAGGGAACTGCTAACTCTACAGCTGGTATGAATGGGCACATGTCAGTGGAAGAGCTATACTCTGGTAATTCCTCAGCTTTCAGCTTATCTTTTTTCTATGAGTGTCTGGAAAAATGCAGACAGTTGTGAGAAACACTACACTCAACATGTTTTGCTTGCCATCCCTCTTTTGTTACTTTTTTCAGGCAGAGTATTACAGAGGAAGGTAGACCCAAGTCTGGGAACTGTCATATACAGTCTTTCCAGCCCTCCTGATTAACACCTTCTAAGGATGTGTGTTTTGAAAAATTATGTCTTTCTCTTTATTGTCTCACACTTGTGAACCTGTATGTAGATAAACCTTTGTCTCATTTGCAAAAATAATGTAGGTAGGCAGAAGCTTTTTTTTTTTCTGAGTCTTTAATATGGTGCCTGTGTGACTTGGAAATGTGAAGAAAATTCACCCACACTAGCAATCTGCTGGTTGTTTTTTTACATTACATTAAATAAAGGAATGCACTTAGGGAAAAGTAATTTGTTCCAGCAGAATCTGTGCCTTTATTTAACATTAGGATGAGCACAAGGTCAAGAATGTGGTCCACAGTCATTAGTAATGTTCCTCCTCAGGAAATTAAACTCTCAAACACCCACAAAGATAAAAGTATCACACATAGTATACCACAGCCTTAAAAACACTAATAATAATTAGCATTATTACTTAATTTAGTAATAATTGTGTCAACAACTACTTGAAGTCATATTTATCTGGGCTCCCTTATTTCAAAAATAATAGTTTATTTAGGGCTTGTTTCAATTTACTCAGTGGGATTTCAGTCAGGCTAAACCAAAGACACAGACAGACCTAACTGAAGTAAAGTGTCTTTTAGATGAGCACTTCTGAACAATTCTGCTAGTTGCATATATTTTTTCACATCCTTCCCTCCGGCCCTCTGTGTTACAATTTTCCCATTCAGCTTCATGGGGCAAACTTAGAGTAACGAGTAACACACCAAGAGTGGCACATGGGTAAGGTCATGCATGTTTAAACAAAGACATCTCTTGGAACTTCAACCTGATGCAGACTTGACTGAAACTGGAAAACGTTAATTTGCCCTTGTATTTAATCCCTGTCCCAGCTCTAAGAAGAGAAGCCTAAAAGACAAACCAGCCAATTTAAAGGGTAAGCTTTCAGAAAAGTAATTACAGGTCACCAAGAAAAAAGACATGCTGTGGAGCCTGTAGCCATTTGGATGTTTTCCTGCCAGGATGTTGCAGTGAAGGTCATTACCCTTACCCGACACTTGCGACAGCAGAGCCCGTTGCTGCACTGGGAGCCTGCTGTCAGGGTGCAACTATTACAGCACTCTCCTCCTTCACTGGCGCATTCCTGAGGAACATACACACTTATAACATAATACACAGGAAAAGCAGATGAGCCCAAGGCTGCCTTGTTACTTGTCTTAGCATGACACCTGAACAGATTTTTCAAGGTTTTTAGGCACCCACAGGTATGCACTCTGGGGCAAGAACCTGTTTATTAGAACATAATTTTTCTAAATTGAAAGCATCTATCATTAAATCCTGACATTTCAGCATTAACCAGAGTCACATTCCCATCCAGGAAAATAGTTTATTATCTTTTAAGCCCTGATTAGGTAACTGTTATCCTTTGGAATTTATGCAGTGATAAAATATAAAAGCTATCCCACTTTGCATTAAACATGATGACAGAAAGTAGAAATTATTAACCCTTTTCTGCAGGACATTACCATTACCTGTCTTCCTTCACTAAATGTTAAAATTAGAGATGGGCAACTCAAGTCCTGGAGATTCCAGTTGCTCACTGAAAGTATATTGCACTTACTGCTATTGTCCCACAATCGCATTCTTCTCCATCTTCCACAAAGCCATTGCCACATTCTGGAGGATCCAGAAGCTGCAGGGCAAAATCAGAAATCAAAGGATTATCTCTCCTATGGGAATCATTGTCCTATTTATTCTGTACAATGTGCTTTAGCTAGCACTCCTAATGCATTAACTGGAAAACTACCCACAACTCAGGAAGAAGCAGACTAGAAGCAATACAAATGGAATGTGCAGAGAATGAACAATGCTGTGAAGTAATTCAGCAATACTGTCAGGTCATGTCGCATCCTTTCTGAATTAATGCCATTTTTCCCACAGATTCACTTTGGGCAGAAGTCACAATCAAAAACCAAAGGTGTGACAATAAAGGAAAAAAATTTTAAAAAACATGACATTTTCATTACTGCCACAGGGGTGGCAGTTGCTATACTTCTGGAGTTAAGTAATAAGGCCTATATCCCTGGTTAAAGCCCACATTATCACTTCAGATGGAATAGCCATAAAGCATTGCTCTTTGGTAGCATGTGGGTCTGAAATGCAAGGAAAGGGGAGAGCATGGGTTTCTTTGCCAATTTTCATTGTAGTCAGATGCTTTTTCCTTCCCTTTTCCTCTAGCACATTTTGGAACTTTCAGCAGTTTTCCATAAGCGTGTGTCACAGGGAGAAAGCACAGCTGGTGAGGCTTACTCCCTTTCCCTTCAGCATCCCCACTAAAATGTAAGTTTAAATGTCTAAATCTATATATTTGTAGTAGTTCTTTCCTTTCCCTGAGGGAAGATTCATTCCCCATTTTTCATATAGGATCCATGCCATGCTCTCTTCTAATGGACACTTACACTATTCTTTCCAGTTTCAGTGTTTCAGTTTTCCTGAAATTTCTAAAGGAAATTATTTTATTATGAATTCTTTTATTATTAATTACTTTTCCTTTTGGTGCAGAGTGTGTATTTCTCTGGCTGCTGCCTTTCTGTCAGTAGCCCAAAAGAGAGAGCATAACACTCTGTCCTTCACTGCGCCACAAGCCAGCCTGAGGCTTGTTTCTGACTTGTGCTATTATTAGATCTCCCTACTGAAATGGAAATGTGACTGCAGCATGAAATGTATACATAGAATTTACCTTACATGTAAGCCAACTGTTACAGTTTAGAAATATTAATGTGTTGTTAAAACTGCTATATATTATTGTCTGCCTACATATTTTTTCTAGACATTTTAACTTGTGCAGTATGTGTAGGTGTGCTACACAACACAAATAAAATGAAGGCAGTAACGTAAGGTCCAGGCTTAAAACCTTGGGCCAATTTCTTTCAGTACACAGGGACAGCTAAATATGAAATGGAAGAAGAGTCCATGAAAAGCAAACTGGAAGAGTTTTCTCCAAAAGTCATAAAATTCATCCAGCCATTTGAAGAGAGCATATGCTTAATCTGATCCAGCAGCCACTGAAGTAATTTTCAGGATCTCAGCTGAAGTTACAGTGAAATACTGACAAACATTATACCTCATCACATCCATTTTCCTTTATCTCATAGTTCTTGCAAAGCAAGTTTGCACTTCATCACCCTTGCTAGGAAACACACATCTTTGACAGCCTTATGAATCAGACACTCATCCATTGACAACAACTTCAAAACAATCCAAACAACAATACATAAAAAACTAAATTGCCTTGGCTTTCACGCATAACTCTCATAAATCCACATGCCATTAGAAAAATTGCAAACCTTGCCAATCTAAATTGTTGTTTTCCAAGTGACAGATGTGCAAATGAACACAATACCTAAAACAAGCCCAACAATTTATTCAGTAAAGAAATAAACCCATCACCTTTAGTGAGATAGCAAAATTCTAAAATACAAGTGCATTTTAAAGAATTAGAAGTCTTCCATCTTATTAACAATTTACAGTGCTTTCTGTCCACTTTTAATAATACATTCTTCCATGAAAAGGAGTCCATTGAGAGACAAGCAGACTCAGCTCATCCTGATGTGATGCCTTCTCTTCCCCTAACATGTATTGCTACTAGAGCATAACATTAATTCTGTATATAAAAAGGCCAATATTATTATCTTCATTACAATGTAACACACGCTTTAGTAAACGGAGCAAGACCGTACTAAAACTCTGCTGCAAATCCTCCATGCACACGCATCTTGGCTGGAGTTTCTTTCATGTTGTTTTGTATTTATCTTCCTTTAATGTCTCAGTTAACCATGTTGTACTCTGCATTCTTTACAGAGTATATATATTAGCAGGTCAAAACTGAGACGAAAGAAGCAAAGAGAGGTGAAGTGTTCATCTTGGGGCAGATGTGAAATAAAAGCAGTCTTCAGTTTGCACAAAACAAATCTGTTCAATGCAAATTAGAATTCAAGCTGCACAAAAGTTTACCAAGACACTTGAAGTTCAGCAGACACATTCAACAACATACTGTATTTACAATACAACAATTACATGAGGGATGGTTCTAGATGAAATCTAGTGAGAAGTCTGTTGGACATGAAATTAATTATTAAAAATGTATTTAAATATAATCTTCAAACAACTGTGAACTATAATAAACTACTTTCTCTCATATGTCACCATGGAACTTTGAGAGAAACACGAGTAGTTTCTTCCAACATTATAATTTTCATTCCTAAATCAGAAATAAAATAGAAATAATATTCAAGAACAATATAATGCTTACTTTAGTTGGTTTATTGAAAAGGCAGGCTCCACCTCCATTGTTTAAAAATTCATGGTACTCTTCAATATCACACTTGGAGAACTTGGTTGGAAGGTAATACCTGTACAGGAATAAGTAAGATAATTTGCTATAGTGCTTTTGCACCATAATTTTTTTTCTTAATTATTTTTTCAAAATAAGAAGAGAAATGTAATGTTATACTCTGGAAAAACTACAAAAACATACTGTTCAGAATCAGAGTGACTATCTGCTTGTAAATCTATAAAATTTGTAAATTGTTTAAGTAAATGACAAGGAACTTTCGACTGTGACACGAAGTTCATGGGAAGTGAGAGGCCTAGAACATTTCACTAAGTTATTTCACATCAAATACCACAAAGTCTTTTACACAATTGCTGTAGTTTGAAAATTTGCCAAATTTTCAGGTGTTTGATTTTGTGCTTTTATGCCAAAAGTGGATGGTGAAACTGCAGCCCCTTTGGTCAAGACCCAACTGTAAAGTCAGCCACTGCAGTTGCCCCATGGGGGCTAACCC